>NC_024129.1:13637090-13657527 GCF_000346735.1 Prunus mume
GGCTTAGAGTGTCGATGCGAGCTACTCGGTTCAGATAAGGGTTCACGCATCTCTACCCGTTAGAACTCTTACCTATCTGGGTTCGAGCTTCGATGCGAGCGACGTGTTCCGTAAGTTGCTGTAGCATCCTCCTAATTTCCTCCATGTCGTTGTAGTTGTCAATACGACCCTCCATCCAAAAACCTCCCCGATAAAGCAGATCTTGAACCATAGCTCTGATATCAATTGATGGGGATCGGAATCAGGACACAGGTCACCAACCACATACACGAGCACCGAAATCTAGGGCTAGTGCAAACTCACATATATCGTAGCAAATCCATGCCACAAATAAACTATTTCATTAATCATCAATATTCAACTCTCCTACAACTATTACATTAGTCTTATTTATAGGCTTTACAAGACTTGGGCACCAAGATTGCTTGGTCCAAAAGTAAACTAATTAATTATAAAATCACACATAAATAATAAAAGATATCCTAAAACTACCTAAATAAGAAAATAACAATATATCAAGAAATAACTAATTAAATGGTAAATATCTATCTTGATCCACTCTTATGCTCCTGCATCAACTTGACTCTATGTTTTTATGGTGATACAACGGAAGATCTGTTCCTTTGCCACATACACTAGGACTAAACTAGAGCAGAAAACAGATACCAATTAGAACAAACCATTATGAGGATTCACTATCCTTCTTTTTCTCACTTGGGGATTTGCATCTAATAATTGCTGGATAACATCTCTCATCGTCGGTCTCTTTCTAGGATTTTTATCAGTACATCTGAAAGCCACCATAAGCACATCCACAACTTGGTTGATTATATTTGAATGCAGAAGTTCCTCCTTAAGGCTTGAATCAACGATCTGATCAATGGCTTGAATCAACGATCTGATCAATGTCTTCTGTGTTGCTCCACGCTGACCTAGCCCATTCCACAATGTCAGTTTGCTCCCCAAATGCCGGATCCAGTGCCTTCTTTCTAGTTATCAGCTCAAGTAAAACAACCCCATAACTGTACACATCAGATTCCACGCTCGTTGATGGTCTAGAAGCATTTTCTGTCACAAAACATGGCAGATACTTTAGTTCATTGTATACATGAATATAGAAACATTGCTGCTGAAAATGAAACTAGAACCAATACCTGGTGCAATATATCCAGTTGTACCCACGCCATTGATGCAGAAGACTGATCCAAAAGTTTAGCAATACCAAAATCAGCGACATGAGGCTCCATATCAGAGTCTAAGAGAATGTTCATTGGTTTTACATCTCGATGAACTATACAGGGATCACAATCAAAATGGAGATACTCCAAACCGTATCCAGTTCCAAGTGCTATCCTGTAGCGGACACTCCACTCAAGAGTTGGTGGGGGTTTAATTTCATGTAGAACATCATGAAGGCTCCCATTTTCCATGTATACCTGTACAAGATTAAACCGTGGTCCTTTCTCAACCAGAAGTCTTCCAATTTAACTAGATTTCGATGCCTTATCATCCCCAGGGTTTGAATTTCTCTAACCATGCTTGAACGCGTTCCTTCGTGCCCTGCAAATACAAGCTTCTTGACAGCATAATCTTTGTTTGGAGCCAAAGAGGCCTTATAGACAGTTCCATGGGCTCCTTTCCCAATGATATATTGATCATTAAGATTTTCTGTGGCCTCCATTACTTCCTTGAGTAGGGAAGACAGCATGTCTTGAGCAGAGACCTCAACTTCCTGCTCGGTCTTTTTGCGTAAGAGGAACATATAAACCAGTCCATAAAGCACAAAAACAATGAATAATGAAGACCCCAGGGCTGTAAATGCAATTTCCACTTTACTAAGGCCTTTATGATTGCTTAATTGACGGTTGCACAGCTTAAAACTGTTGTTTCTTCCACAAGTTGAGCCACATAATGGAAGGTAACTGACACATAGGTAGGGATTGTCCAAAAATGATAATGAAGATGAGTTCAACAGCTTCATCAACATCTCTGGTACTGAACCTGTGAAGTTATTGTCTGAAACATCCACCTCAGTCAATGAAATCATATGATCAAGAGCTTTTAAAGTCCCTGTCAAATTGTTATGAGATAGATCGAGTTGTTGTAGGCATGTCAGCTTCCCAAGCTCTGAAGGAATCCGACCTGTCAATGCATTATTGCTAAGATTCAATGCATAAGATAGACTAACCAATGCTCCGATTGATGAGGGAATCGCACCTGCAAACAAATTTCCACCAAGTCGTAGCTCTATAAGTTTTTCAAACTCTGCGAAGAAACGTGGAATTTCTCCAGTAAAACTGTTGTCACTTAAAATCAATGTTGATAAATCTGTCCAACTTCTCAAACTCGATGGAATGGAACCATTCAACAAATTTGATCCCACATCAAACTTATCCATTTTGGTACACTTTGAAAGCTGAGGAGGTAGAGGACCAACCAAATTGTTCTCGAAAAGAATCAAAGAACGAAGTTCTTCAAGATTCCCTAGCTCCTGGGGTATACTGTTGTAGACCAATCAGTATAAAACCAAAACAACAGAATAATAAAAACCAACGAATATATTTTATATAGATATAATTGAGTCAATACAACAATAATATAGATTGTAGAATACTAACTTGAATTGTAGATAGAGTCCTGCAAATTTGCAGTGTCCTTTAGACAGTATTTCTCCTCTACCCTTTGTGCTTGTAGATTAAACTATCTTAAATCTAAGCCTAAGCATAGTGGCTTTGATTTCTGGCGAACAGTGGTATGAATTCTCTCAGGAAGTGTAAAATGTGAGAATGATGATGCAGTTCAAAGGTATATGTCTGGTTTGATTGTATTCGAATTTCAGATTTTGGTTTTATCTGAAAAAACCGAATTTTCAATTAATAAAAATAAATTATTAATTAAATCAACAGAGCCCCAAGGCCCAAGGCCCATCTTTTGACAATTAATTATATATATATATTTATTACACAAATATATATATATAATCCAAGCTCAAACCATGTTGAGGCTCAAGTTTGCCTCCACTAGGCCCATACTCTATTTAGTAATTCTAATGTGTTGGTGCTTATAAACTAGGGAGGAAAACTACTCTCTTCCAATGTGGGACTAAATGCAAGTGTATTTTCCTATACAAACTCTAACACATACCACCTGTTAACTTGTTTATGGACAAATTGATGTTTGTGAGATTGCTACAGTTTCCCAAGATGGATGGGATTTCTCCACTAATCTCATTGTTGCTGATGTCCATATATAAAAGTCTTGAATTTTTTGCAAACTGTGGTAGAACCCCAATGAGGTTATTGTGTCCCAGTTTCAACCTGCTTAGACTAGAGCAATTTCCAACATCAGAAGGTATGGTGCCTTGAATTCGATGGAAACCAAGATTCAACTTCCATAACTGCTTTCCATGGCAAAGACTTGGAGGGATTTTACCAGTGAACTTATTATTGGTAAAATCTAACAGCCACAAACTGCTGTTAATCCCCAAAGTTTGAGGTATAACTCCAAAAAACAGGTTGTTGAACAATGATATATTTTTTAGCTGCTTCAACTCAGTCATCACTACAGGCAATTCCCCAGTGAGGCTATTATTGTACACAAGGATATGTTGAAGACTTTGAATCTTCCATATGCTAACTGGAATTTCACCAGTTAACCGGTTCTCAAATAATTTAAGGTCCTCTAATTGAGTCAACATCCCCAATTCACCAGGAATTTCTCCCACTAGTTGGTTTGTATACAAGTGTAATTCCTTCAAGGATTCACACTTGCCAAGTTCATGAGGTATTTTACCAGACAAATGATTTAGAGGAAGGTATAGGATTGAAAGGTACTTGAGTTGGCCAAAGGAAGATGGAATAGTCCCCTCTAAATTGGTACCCACAGCAAAAAAAAATGTGTTAAATTACTACAATTTAAAAGTCCTGGTGGAATACCTCCACTAAACTTATTGTATGACAAATCCAAGTAAATTAAATTCTTGCAAGTACCTGAACCCAAAGGGATGCTACCCTCAAGACTATTGTTAGCCACATCTAGATATACCAGGTTCTCAAGCTTGTTCAGACTCTTAGGAAGTTCTCCTATCAACTGGTTCTCAGCCAAATACAAGTCCTCCAATTTACGACAGTTTCCAATGGATGAAGGAATCACTTCTGAAAACTGATTCTCATATAAATCCAAATGCACAAGCTCACTCAGATTCCCAACATTTCCAGGGATGGAACCATTCAAACGGTTACCATACAGATGTACATAAGCTAAGGTAGGAATTGCAAACAAGGATTCAGGAATTTCACCAGAAAAGCCATTTTCATACAAGTCCAAGTTTTCAAGAAGACTACAATTGGCCAATTCTGTTGGAATTTTGCCAAAAAATTTGTTAACACTCAAATCAAGAATCTTCAAGTACCTAAATCTGCTAATTTCAAGTCCCAATTGACCAGAAATTCCATAACCAGTGAGCTTCAGGGAAACCACATTGTGGTCATTGTCACATTCTATCCCAACCCATTGGCAGGGAGTGGAATCAGAAGCATTCCAGCTTGAGGATATGGAAGCAGGGACAGAGGTCCAACGCTTGAAGAGTGACAACAAAGGCACCCCATCAGAGTTCAAACTAGATACAGTGGATACGGACACAGAGAAGCACAACAACAACAGCAACAAATTGAACAGATAAAGCTGCATGCTTTCTAATGAGTTGAAGAAAATCACTCGGTAAAGATATGAGCTTTACTGTCAGCAATGCAAAGCCAGCTGCTGTAAGCTCTCAAGAAGACCCAGCATGCAGATTGAACTTGCCTTTGCAAAGTCTGAAATGAGTTGGAAGCAAAGTGGAAAATGTAGTGCGAGAGAGAGTGGGTATGTTGGGTTGGCTTCTCAGTTTGTGCTTCAATAAGATATTGGAGCAGACTTTTATTGTGTTGTTGAGGTTCAGAGCAGACTTTATTGTGTTGCTGAGGTTGAGAGCAGACTTTTATTGTGTTGCTGAGGTTGACCCATATAACTAATATATTTGTATTGGATTATATGCCCCCAGCATCTATTTGGTGTAAGTCAGTGGGCCCTTATTTGTAGTGGGAAGCAAGCAACTCCCAAGAAAGGAGAAAACCAGGGTTATTTTTATTTTTATTTTGGTGAATGGGTTGGGTAATCCAAAAGAAGGGTGGTTTAAAAGAAACATAAATTTCATAGATAGCACAAGTATTCCATTTTAATATTGTACGTTGACAGATCATGTTTTAAATTATATTTGGGAAATAAATAGGGCCTCTTAGATCTAGGTTCAAAACGATTCGTTATCATTGAATTTAGTCCACTCGTTTTTTATCTTAGATGTAAGTCTTTTGACATTACTTTTTTTGTTATGTCAATTTTATCCTTTGATGTACATAAGGAAAACACATTGAAAAACTAAATTTAATGCATTATTTCCTTGTAATTGAATTCTCAGTTTGTGCTTCATCTTTTTTTTTTTCTTTTTTCTTTTCATTCGCTAGGGAGGATAGGAGGAGTATTATATTGGGTTGTCTTAAGATTGTCTCCTACGTGAATCGAACCCGCGTACACTTGTGGGGTAGAGGGAGAGTTTGACCCACCTTTCCACTAATGCTGCGAAATAAATGGTATATACACATCTCATGAGATGAGATTATTTAAAATAAAGCTCCATTTAGATAAGAAGAAGAGCTTATATGACATCAGAAAAGATTTATTTTTTCTGTAAAATGACAAAACAACGAGCCTCTTTTGTTTATTCTTTGAAGATGGAAAGGAACTTCCGCACCAATTGTTTATTCTTTGAAGATGGAAAGTCAAGATTGAACTTCAATTTTCAAAAAATTGGTTTAAAAATAAAATACCAAGTGACTAATTTATTTTTATTTTTTATACCATTGGTTGTTGAGATTAAGACTTCCAAGTGGAAAGAGAAAATTATAGTAGGTGAGATAGAAAAGTTTGTTTTAAATGGCAAAGGTGGTTTATTGGATTAAGCTTTTTTATTTTTATTTTTTTTGAAAACACAATCTAGATTTCATACATCTCGTGCATAAGATAGGATTGTAATTTTGCAACTTTTCATGGAATCTTATGAACGCAAAAGAGTATCCTTATTTTTCCTTAACCAATGTTTCGTGTATTGCCAATTGAGCAACAATCCCACTGTTTTTTCAAGAAAAATAACACCCCTTCACTCTATTTCGTGAACATCTAACAAACACATACAGAAGTGCAGAAGAATATTTGCAAAAGCAAAGAGACAAATCAAAGGCTATGTCCAAGATAAAGGGAACCATAGGGAATGCAGAAAGTGAACCAAGAATTGCAAAACTATTTCAAAATGTTTTTCTTTTTATTTTCACTTTCCAAGTTAATTATTATTCACAACCTATATTTCATTTCACTTACAAAGCAATTAATGTCACCCCAAGGACCCATGAATAGTTCAATCATATTTTGCTTCAAACTTCTAATACCAAAGTATTGTCATGATCCGTTTCCAAATTCCTCTTGTTGATAAATGTCAAAAATTTATTAATCCTTAGGCGGCTTGATGATGGTGAATCAAAACCTCCATACATAAGGTGTGTCTGACAGTAACCTTGCCTAGTGAAGTAATATTACCTGAAACAAAAGAGCAGCTGCACACCTGACCTCCTCATATGAATAGAGCTTTGTCATTTTGTATTGGAAAATCCTGTATATAAACCACACAGCATATAATACCCAACATCTTCTCAAAATTTATGCGTCCAACATCTTGAATGTTAAAAACAGCATTACTAGCACCTCGCTTAAACGATGACCTATGACAAATCTAAGATTATAGTATGTCGTGGTGATGGAAATGACAATGGTTATGGAAAGGAAAGCATGATAATGGTGTGATTTCCTAAGTTTCCACATCCTAAAAAAGTTATGTCATGACAGAGAACCGGGAACCACCTTCAGATGAACTGTTGATATAAGTGATTACTCAAACCTATGTCAAAAAAAAATGTACGATAGAAAGATGCCTAAATAGATGGCCATTCCTAATTTTGATGTGCATCAATTTAATATGAAGCAAAACAAACACAATCCAACAGATCTGCAGACCCATGCACCACTCATCCTACAGATGATAACAATATTTATGCCCCTAATATCCAGGCATTAACACATACTTCTGAAAAATGCATGTCACAAATACGTTATAACATGGACAAATGTTATGTTCATGATGCCACTATGTGCATTCGTTCACATGAGGAGAGATGCTAATGCTGATGACGTGAGGATGAAATGGATGCATGCAACAGCTGCAAGATGCATCCTATCATGTGGTTGGTTGTATTTGTCGGTAGCATAAAAAACAGAGTACATCCCCTTCAAGCTACTGGTATGTCATAGCCGGTGGAGCTCCATTGGCAGCAGGGACAGCACCAGGGTGGTTCCCATCCTTCCTTTTCCCAAATGGGTTCTTCGAATATGTATTTATAGGTCAAGGAAAAACACATAAATTACGAATCATAAAAAGGAACATGGACAAGTTACAAGCAACATATATTTATCATCCAGGGAAGTGGATCAGACTATATATTTGGAACTGTTAAGAGAAAATAAATCTTGTTGAGAACACCAATTAGCCATTCATATATTAGCAAATTAGATATATCTATGGTATACCAGAGAAAAAAGAAATATCACCGTGCTCTACATGCAAACCCTTTACATAAATATCTCTAAGGTTAACATTAAGAAATCGCACACACGACAAACAGCAAATGCAGTTCACGAGACTATAAAGTAAGTGAGCATACATGATGACTTTTGCACGCCACTAAACCAGAAATACCATACATCTGGGAACCAAGATGAAAAATTAAAGCTACTTCTGTTCCAACAAATACCACATAAATGAAAAGCAAGAACCTGATGCATTGGACTCGCCAACATTAGATTTAATAACCTACGATGGCAACGTTCTGGGTTTTGATGGGTTGAAAGGTAGGGTATTTGAGAATGTGATGGGAGTTATCTTTCTCTGTTATTTTGTAAGATTGGAAAGCACTTGTAGTTCTACTTTCCGAGGATTGAATTCTTTCTGTAGGTTGCACATTTAGTTTTCTTCCAGTAGTGCACTCCTTATTCACTAATTTTGCACCGCTTCACCTTTATTTCTAATGAATGGTTCTGTTTCTTACCCGAAAAAAAAAATTCATCCTAGATAACAATGTTCTGAAATGGTTAAAGGTCACTTGAGTGATTAGCATTTAGCAACTAGTCAGGGCGGTGCCTTCAAGAGAGTCTAGTACCCAGGTAGCACACATTGTAACTACGCTAACCAGTGCTTGCAGAGTGCAATTAATATATAAAAGTTCAAAAAGAAAAAACAAAAGATCAGCCATAACAAAACTTTAAAAGGATATTGTATTCTCATGCCTACAGAGCCCGAACTGGGGATAACAGCACCCTGCAAACTGTGGTGTACATTGGAGGCACTGTTTACATCCTGCACATATTATGTGGAAAATCCTTTTAGAAAATATAGAAAAAGGGCAGGTACTCAAAATACATATCTCAACATGAAAGGTTAATGACCAATGCATAACTGCTGAATAACCATTACTCACTTCAAACTCAATGAAGCAAACAGTATGCCTTTCTTGTCTCAAGACCTTCATTTGCTTAAATCCAGGTTGTCTGCAAGACCAAAAATCATGAAATAAACAAAAGATTATCCAATTTAGTGGACATCTTTACTGTGAAACAAAGAGATGAAACACATTGCAAGATAAGCAGGGATGAGATGTTCATACGAGTTGAAAAGGCCCCTCAGTTCTTCCTCATTAATGCTCTCTCCAAGATTGCCAATAAATAAGGTATTGCACGGTGGGTTATCTTTTGTATTCTGCAGGAATCACAAGAAGCATCACAAAAAAAAATAACAAATTATGGGCTTCCTACCACATCACTCATCATGAAAAGCCAACATTCAGAATAAATAAATAAATAAAAATATAAATAAATAAATTTTGACAGATCTGAAACAACAAAATTACAGCAAACATGAAGAAAGAAATTAGGAAACACAAACAAAATAAGCTACATAACACTAACACTAACTAAGAAAAATTCTTTGAATTTTTAGTACAATAATATGAATAAACATATGGCACAGTGGATTACCAGAACAGGTACATAACTACTAGGTGCTGGTACAGGAGCAGAAGGGGGCATTGGTACTGGAGGAACAGGATAACCACCATATGGATCATATGGAGGAGGTGGTGGAGCCATATACCTGGGCCACATAAGCAACATTCACATGAGAAAATGTGATGTATCTGGAAAGGGAAATATATGATCCATTGAGCAGCAGAAACGACTGATTATTTTTATTTTTTTCAGAGTACATATTTTCCCTTCTAATATACACCGCTTTTTAGAAGAATAACAACAAATCAGGCAGGAAACTAGATGAGCAAATGTTCAATTACCCATGTGGCCCCCAAACAGGAGGTGGAGGAGGATGAAAAGGAGATGGACTGCTATAACCAGCCTGCGTGTAGTCACCACCAGTTCGCAATCGTTTACTTTGATCATAAGCATTTGCATCAGCTACGATTCCTACAGTTTCCAACTCATATTAGCGCATCATAACACATTACATTCAAACTCCCAACAGCTAACTGGAAACTATTGACATTATGATCTGAACGACCATAGTGTGGTAATGATAAACAGAAGTCACAGAACCCAATATTTACACATTACTGAAAACAAGACTTCTCTCCTTTTCCAAAATCAAAATCGAGTTTGAAATAAAAGCCATTGATCACTCCACATGCCCTATGAATGTAGATCATATTTTCTGGACTAGCTTCCTCACAACATATTGAAAACAAATAACGTCTCCAATTCAACTCAAAACAGTAACAAATTGCACCTCATCCTCACCTCTTTTAACAAAAAGATTCTTCTTTGCCATCTCCGTGTGCAGCACCGCCTTGGACTCCGAATCGAAAATCATTCCCTAAACCGCAAAATCCAAAAAAACTCAAAACTTGAACATTTAAAATTAAAAATGATAAAACATAAGAAAACCATAGATAATTATACAAAGCTAACCTGAAGGGCGTCTTTGGCAGCAATGGCTTGCTGAGCAGTGGAAAAGAGAGCAAAACTCATAGGCTTCTCGCCTTTGTGGTTGACCTGGGAGGCCTCGTAACCCGGCAACCACCTCAACAGGTTCTGTATCTCTCTCTCCTTTACATCCTCGGGTAGACCCGTGATGAAAATGGTCCGGACCTCGTCGGTCGCGGGCCGGTTAGGGTTGTCGACGAGGTAGTGAGGAGGAGGAGGAGCGACAGCGGTGACTACCGGAGGAGGCGGCGGAGGACCGGCAGCCTGGGGCCATTGCTGGTGGTATGGGTGGATCCCAGCGCCGGCCATGTCGATTTGTACCCAAAACCCTAGAGAGAGAGAGAGAGAGAGTTAAGATTTTTCGAAGGTACAAGTCGAGATTTTGGAATGGGTTTTGCCGCGAGCGCGATTGGGAATCGCCGAATTGGGATTGGGAAGAACTGAAACTGTTGGAAGTAGAACCTCTACTTCTCCTACCTCATCCTTTAACCGTGTGATGACACATGGCTAAGATAAGATCGTGCGGTTCATAATATTTTACGTTTTTGTATAATTTTTTTTGTTCCGGCCTCGATCAATTGAAATTTTTCAGCGCATCAAAGAAAATTTTCGGTGTCACTATAGAAGATAATATTAATAATTTATGTTATGATATATGAACTTGGTAATTGTAACAGGAGTGGAAAAACGTCTTTAATTTTTCGACCATTGTTTGGCACTTAGACTCCTTCTAAGTCAGTCTTCTCTTCACCTCCAAACCCGTGAGGCTTCAAAATACACGCAGCGGAACAAGTGACACCAACGCACACAAGTGAGACTTGCCTCACGCAGGAAACTTTCGTGCACACACATATACGAGAAAGCTCCCAACCTTCTATTCACAACAGCAAAGGATTACAAATTTTCACTTTCAGTTGGATTACCACATTACTTGGTATCTCAACCACACACCTTCACAAGGTATTTATAGGCCTATGCTATGTAGATGACACCCCCATCTACTTAGTCCGTTGTGCTGCTGTCATGTCTTGGCTGCCAAGTCTCAGCCCAAAACACATGTCTTCCGACCTTGTCTTGCTTCACGAGTGCACCTCCCATGCACCTTTGGCTTGTCTTGGCATGGTGCAAAACATCAAAATCATGACATGGCCTATGTCAACTTGTAAGGGTCTTACAGTAATACTGTAGGATGATGTTATATTTTGATTTTAGTGATTACATTTTTCCTAATTTCTTCATCACACTTCGCGCCATCAACAAATCAAGTCCAATTGGTCAAATTCCGTTAATCAAGTCCAATTGGTCAAATTCCGTTAACACGGACTTGCTGGGTGTGTGCAAGGGCATTATTGCCTTTTCACCCCAGCCTAGCTCTCTCCCTCCTTCGTCTTTAAGAAATAAAACCCCGGAGCAAGTGTAGATCCACTTATACACAAGAGGGGCTCAAGTGCTAACCGATTACTGAGTTTTTAGAATATGCACCTCAAACTTTGAAAGAGCAACTTCAGTAGAATTACTAGGAGGGAAGGAAACTTAAGAAAGCTCATACAACAGCTGAATACAAATAAGTTCACAAACCAGCAGAAGAATTACTTCTGCTAACTACTACACAAGCATAGGCAATAATGGAACAACCACAACAATGGCAGCGGCCATAACAATCACTGAAAGCAGGTAAAGAATTGCAAAAACTAACTAAACAGCAATTCCAAGACCCTCACTTCTGCCATATATCAGGTTGGCAGAATTTTTCACTATCTGATAATAAATTCACAGCTGCAGCCAAGGGAATTATTCTATACCAGAAACTATAGATTGAGGAACACAAACTCTTCAATATCAGGCACCTTCCCTATTTTTTCCAAAGTCCTTTTGTTTGGTTCCTCATCCACACCAATTGCCATTAAGGCCTTCTTCTGCACTGTTCTTCCCACACTCATAAAGCTCACATTCACATTATCATTCCCAAGTATGTTCCCCACCCGGCCTATCATGCCGGGTTGATCCACTTGCCGGCACAGAATGAGGTTTCCTTCCAGGCTCACATCCACACCAAAGGATCCCAAGCATGTCAGATGTGGCTCCCCATACTTTACTTTCCCCTCAATGCTTATGCTTCCACTCTCCGAAACAGAACTTGCAAACTTAGACTCCACATTGTATATTTGCACCTGGATTGAATCAACAGGGAACCCAGGAGATGAATCTACAGCTACCCTTTCCTCGCTTATGCGCAGGCCTTTCTGCTTCGCGACGAAATCTGCATTGACTAGATTGATGAAGGAGGCGGATATCGGTTCGATGATGCCCTTAGTGATCATGGCCCTGAGAAGTCTGGTGTCCAAGTCATCGGGGTCCCGAGCTGATTTGTAAACCACCCTCACTGATGTGATTCCATTCCCTCCCGCTACTAGTTGGACAGCCAACTTACCAAGCTTCTCAGCTAGAACAACATAAGGAGACAACTCAGACAGAACCTGAGAACGTGAAGGATGTTTTGTGCCCAATTAATCTTCTGCTATGAATAAGTATAATTTATTGGAGATAGGAAGGATGCACATTGTGCATCATGTACCTCAGGAGGGACCATGGGAGCGTTGACGGCAGTTGCAGAAAGTTCCCCTTTCAAAGCTCCAACTACAGCCTCTGCTATTTCAATGGCTACACCTTCCTGAAATATCAGGTTTCATACCCAAAATTCTATTACTTAAAGAAATAATCAGATATCTTTCAACAAAAATTTGTATAGGAAAAATTAAAGATACCTGTGCTTCCTTTGTGCTAGCTCCAAGATGAGGTGTGAGAGTGACATTCTCATGTTGCACCAACTTGCTATCTTTCGGTGGAGGCTCCTCTGTGAACACATCAAGTGCAGCCTGTTCCAAAACATTATAAAAGACATAACAGAAATTCAGCATAGATGAAAAGAATGCTGAAAACATCTGCAGACAAATCAGGAAATGTGGATCATGAACACAACATATAGACAGTATTTTTCCCTCCCTGCGAATCGAAGTGATTTTGAACAAACATCCTATGCTTCCATGTTTGTTTAACTTGGTCAACCTTGACATAAATTGAAATTAGAGAAATATATTACCTGAGCAACAACTCCACTTTCAAGGGCTCTCACTAATGCATCTTCGTCAATGACGCCACCCCTGGCAACGTTAATGATGCGAACTCCCTTCTTCATCTTTGCAAACGTTTCATCATTGAACACCTTTGCTGTGGCAGGGGTGAGAGGCATATGCAGTGAGATGAAATCTGCAGTGGCAATGGCCTGCTCAAAAGAGACCAAATCCACACCGACGGCACGGGCTCTGTCAGCTGGGGCATATGGATCATGTGAAATAACATTCATTCCCAAGCCTTTTGCACGTCTAGCAACTTCTGATCCAACTTTTCCGAATCCCATTACTGCTAATGTCTTCCCAACCAGAGAGACACCAACGTACTTGTTTCGCAGCCATTTTCCTGCAGAAGACCATCATTTAAGTTAGCCTTATCTGCACGTTAGCAGTCTATCTAGAGCATCAAAGGAAAGCCAATAGTCACCAGTCACCAGTCACCATGTTTGGTCCAAAACAATCAAATTTTAATCTTAGCGTTCATTCTAATTTAACACAGCATGAGACAAGCACAAATTAAACACTGTCTCATTTGCTAAGATCCCATATCAGAAACCCAACACTTGAAAAGCAACCCTGTGCGTTTTCAGAAATTATAACTAGCTAGATGAATATCTGACACAATTTGATTCTGATTTTACTTGGAAAAAGACAAAAAAGAAAAAAAATGCTATGCTCACATGCGAATCATGTGCACCCACCACCACCTCTGGTATTTGTCAGTTCAATAGCATCCCACAGTCAAATATATTTGATCATTTTTGTTCACTTGCTCAGGCAGGACAATCACGTTTCTACCCAGAAAGCGACAGATCGCATAGATTCAATGCCCAACCACCACTACAGTTCTTTTTCCTTTTTTGCCAACAACCATCACTAGTACAATTCAATGAATTGAAAACAGTACAAAAGCGGAAATTCGACCCCGGCATGATTTGTGTCATCAAACTCAGCAAACTCAGATAGTTATAGCAAAGAACAATTACTTTTACCATCCAGATCAATTATTTTGCTCAAGAGAGCATACTTTGCATCTAGTGAGAAAATTGACCCATCAAGTATATCTTAAAGCTTAGATCCTCAATCCCAAGGGCAAATTTCTTATTTATCAACGACCAAGCATATGCCACTAATTTATATTAAGCCAATTTGAAGCTAAAAGTAACAAAATTTGGTCTTTTTTCTTGCGTAAAATTTTTGTAATGAACCCAAATATAGTTTCGCTTAGGAAATATAAGGGTGAGTATGAAACGAGTTGTAAACTCAATCTGAAATCTCGCGACCAAAAAAATATCCAACTTACCTGAGGTCTTGTTCCCATAAACGAGGAAGTGGGCTGGAAAAATTTTAAAAATTATAATTAACCAAAATAAAAATGTTGTTTATAGTTTATACCAGCTTTGATGGAAGCATCAGCCTGTGCAACATTCCGTGACATGGCAGTGAGCAGAGCAATCCCATGCTCTGCGGCGGCCACAGTGTTTGCCGTGGGCGCATTAACGACCAGGCATCCGAACTCCGTGGCCGCTTGCAGATCCACATTGTCAATACCAACACCAGCTCTTCCCACCACCTTCAACCTCCCTTTGGCGGCCTCAAAAACCTGCCTGGTTACCTTCGTGCCGCTGCGAACAATCAAAGCGTCACATGTCGAGATCTTGGCGCAGAGCTCTTCAGGAGAGAGGTTATATGCGCACTCCAAGTTGCCAAAGCCACGTAGGACTTGAAGACCGGCTTCTCCGAGCTTCTCGGAGACCAAAATGGTCGGGGTTAAATCTGAAGACGTTGGCTTGAGGTTTTGGGACTTGGAAACGGAGGTCTCGGATGAGTCAGCTGTTTTTAAAACGTTGGTTATGAGAAAAGAATGGGAATGAGAATTATGGGCATGGGAATGGGAATGGGAGAGTTTTAAGGAGATGGGGTTTGAGGAGGAGGTGTGGAGGAAGGAAAGGAGGGAGGGTTTTGAGGAAGACGGGGGCTGAGTAGAAGGTGAGGAGGAGGCTTTGAAGGGGGAGATGGCTTTGATGGAAGAGGAAGCCATGGAAGCTGGAGGAAGTGTTTTGAGTTTTGTTTTCCTTTGTTTCTGTGTTTTTTGGGTATCTGTGTGGGATTGATTGGGTGTGAGTGTTGTCTAAAAGAAGAGTTTCGTAAACCCAAATTGGGGTATTTTTTTATTTATTTAATTTAGATATGGATAAATGAATGAGAGAGGGTGTAACTAAGAATAGGTAAGTTTTGGAGACTAAAAGTTTTACTTTAAATTACAGCCTCTGCCGATTTGCCATCTAAATCATGGGTTGCAGTTGCACGATTGGATGTAGAGAGCAAACATAAAGTTTTTTTTTTTTTTTTTCCTTTTTTTTTCAAGTAAAGCAGTATCAAATTCTCGTTCACGATATTTAATTTATCCTCCAACAAAGTAAAAATAAATATCTCTAAATTAAATTACGAGATAATTAATATTGAATTGTAGGGTTTATTTCTTGGACTACAAACTTGCTTGGAGTTTAGGAGTTGTAAGTAATACTTGCTTGCAAGCTCAATTCTATTTATAGGGAGATGAATTTCATGTTTGATGAAATTACTAGCTTTAGGATATTGTTGTTGGGGTTGCTTGATTTCATGCCATTTTTGTTTTTAGTTAGTTTGGAAACAAATGCCTCTAGACTAAATATAGTCATGGATGAGGATAACATAAAGTCGTATTCTACCTTTAGTATAAACTTACAAGTGTCTTGCATCTAAGGGATTCAAATTTAAGATTAGTCTCATATCATGCTTGTTCATTAGTATATATATATATATATTTTTTGGTAAGTATCGTGAGGTGTTCGGGCTAGTTTGCGCGTACCTCAACTAATCACCACTTGCGAAACTAAGTATGTTGCTGGCCACAAGGTATTGCAATTACTGGGACTCGAACAATAGAAATTAATTTGCATGTTAGAAATCAAGGCTTAATAGAAGGAAGACTTTTGATTGAACGTGGTATAGCTGTCTTACTTGGACAGCAATTCTTTTTCTTTTCTGTGTAATTACCTTAGACATAGGATTTGGAGATTTCTTTCCTTTTGTATTCCTGGAGATTTCTTTATTTTTGTATTCCTTAAGCTTTGTTATATAACTGCAATCTTTGTACAGTGATCAATACAGAAAACATTCATCATATGTTCTTATACACGTATTTGTCACTCTTTCTATTTCTCTCGTCAGATAAAATTGACAAATTAATTGTGCGTGTAGACCTGATGTCTTGTCGTTAAAAAATACTTTCTTGTCTCGGTTTCGTTTTCCTCTCTTCATATCTCCTTCTTTCAGGTAATCAATCTGTCACATAAAAAGATAGATATAAAGATGTGATAACGAAAACGAAAGCATATGGAAGTTTCACTCATCGTGATGCTATTAGTTATAAAATTTACGAGCCATAAACACAGGGTACGTAATTAATTGTATGGTCACTTAAACTGTGATGACATGATTGTGGTTTTAAAGGCGCCATCAACTTTTGTACAACATGTTTTTGATGCAAGACTGGTCATTCAGTACATGTCCCCACATCCTCCCCACATCCATTTTCCTTTTTCTTTTCTTTTTCTTTTTCCACTTTCTCCCTCCCAATCCATTGTGAAGTTTAGCCTATGGGATCTTGGTTTGTCGTAGAGGTTTTGAGTTCTAGTTTTAGGCTTCTTCTTCTCTCTTAAGAACAAGAGACCAAGTCAATTTGAATTATTACAGGGCCCATATCTGAATTCGTGATTGCCCAGCTAAAATGGACAAGTACCTACTTTTGGCCTTTCATTCGAGTATAGCCGTCACTACTCTTCAAGTCTCTAAATAGTTATGATCTATCTTGTTGAGATAGATACATATTCAAATAAAATCCATAAATTCATCAACATTTAGGCATTTTTCTATATTATACATATTGTTACGAGAACGCATTTGTAACTGTTAGATCGATGAATATAGTATAAAATTAGATAATCACATATTTATTATAAGACATAGACTAATGGCATAGCATTTCTCTCTCTCTCCAATAATGATGAATAAGAACACATCAAGTTAGAGAGAGACTTACTAATTAGCAATGGATCATGATGAGATCATCCATGTGGATGTGGGTCTTGGAACCTCTCTTTTTCATTGTGCACTCAACAACTCAACTTTGTCTTTTCATGGGTCCTTCCCATATTTTCCGAAGTTTAAGTTCGACTCAAATTGTACGCAATTGCCTCAATTTAAGAATGATTTGACTTAAATTAATAAACATTAATATATTAGGAAATATCTTTGTAAATATTGTAATATCTTTACTTGCCCAAATTAGTGTAGGTCAAATCCCACTAATATTGGACCACGTCTTCACAGCCTTAACAGCAGGGTTGATAGAAGGCTATTGTTGTATATATGTATTGTACTATTTGACGTTGAGAATACAACACAATATTCAACCATTCACTTTCTTAAGATGGTATCAGAGCTTCATCCTGGTACTTGACCCTTTCTACTTCCTAGCCACCTTCAAACACCATGTCAGATCAAACACCACCAGAAACCAGAAACAATAATTCCAAAAATTCAAGCACCAACACCAAAAATCCTGGTATGGATTCATCACATCCATATTTTGTTCATCAATCAGATCACCCCGGTCTCATGCTCGTTCCCATAAAGTTGAACGGCACCAATTACCCATCTTGGAGTAAATCCATGCTCCATGCTCTTACGGCCAAGAACAAAGTTGGCTTTGTCAACGGATCCGTTCAACCTCCTTCAGAAACTGAACAACCAGCTGAATATGCTCTCTGGAATCAATGCAATAGTATGATTTTATCATGGCTTGCTCACTCGGTGGAACCCGATCTGGCCAAAGCAGTTGTTCATGCCAAGACTGTCCATCAAGTGTGGCAAGATTTCAAAGATCAATTCTCACAAAAGAATGCACCAACCATATATCAGATACAGAAATCCATCGCCTCTCTCTCACAAGGCACCATGACGGTTTCAGACTATTACAAGAAACTCAAGGATCTCTGGGACGACTTAGAAACATATCAAACACCTCTCACATGTAACGAGATGAAAGCACACAATACACAAAAGGAAGAAGATCGGATGATGCAATTCCTTATGGGCCTCAACGACACCTACAACGGTGTTCGCGGCAATATCCTCATGATGTCGCCATTGCCTAATGTCCGCCAAGCCTATTCACTCGTCGTTCAAGACGAAACACAGCGACAAATAACATCAGGACCAACAGAGAATTTTTCCATTGCTGCTGCGATTCACAGCCGATCAAACAATATGTCGAATAATTCGATGAACAAACACTGTGAGCACTGTGATAGAAACGGTCATACAATTGAAGAATGTCGGACCCTCAAATTCCATTGCAAGTATTGTGATAGGAGAGGCCACACTGAGGATAGATGTAAATTTAAAAATGGGACATGGGTTCCCAATGACACAGGAATTCAAGGCAGTAAGCACAATCAATCTAAGCAACAACGTCAAGGGTCTAAAGGGCACAATTCGCGTGGGTCTTTTTCTACTGCCCACGCAGCAGACACAGCTCCAGCGCATGAGGCCCAGTCATATGGTTTCAATGCAACAACCCAGCCAGCCTCTCAATCCAACCCTTTACATGGGCTTTCTGCAGAGCAACTCCAACAACTAGCACATGTCGTTTCTATGATGAGTTCAACTCATTCCTCTGGTAATAGCAATGCTTATGCAAATGCTGCAGGTCTGGCTCCTTTTTCCATTCCCTCCATAAATTCTGTGTTCACTAAACCTTGGATTTTAGATAGCGGAGTTACTGATCACATCACTCATAACCCCACACTTTTCACCAAAACTGAATCATCACAAATGCCCATTGTTAATTTACCTACTGGTTCTCATGCCCCAATCACTTCCACTGGCACTATACCATTCAATTCAAATATCACATTAGACAAAGTTTTGTGTGTTCCATCTTTTCGCTTAAATCTTATGTCTGCCAGCAAACTCACTACTTCTCTAAACTGTTGTGCCATTTTGTTTCCTACCTTCTGTGTCTTGCAGGATTTGGCTACGGGGAAGATGATTGGCTCGGGTAAACAGCGTGGTGGTCTCTATTACATGTCTCCGTTGCAAAAGACACCTGTCTCATATCAAGTTTCACTCTCATCTGATTTATGGCACATGCGACTTGGACACCCGTCCCCTGCTCGTCTTCGATTAGCTTCTTCATTATTGCCTTCCAATACCATTTCTTTTGATAATAATTGTAGTGTTTGTCCCATGGCCAAACAAACAAGACTTCCATTTCCTCTAAGTTCAATATCAACTAAAGCTCCTTTTGATTTGTTACATTGTGATATTTGGGGTCCGCACAAAGTTACCACACATTCAGGTGCACGTTTTTTCCTTACCATTGTGGATGACTTTACTAGGTGCACATGGATATTTTTGATGCATCATAAATCTGAAACCCAAAACCTTCTCAAATCTTTTGTTGCTTTTGCCCACTCTCAATTCCATGCCAACATTAAAACCATTCGGGTAGACAACGGGTCTGAATTTTTCTCCATGAGGGATTTTTTTCAAAATAATGGCATTGAATATCAGCGCACTTGTGTTTACACTCCACAACAAAATGGAGTCGTCGAACGCAAGCATCGCCACATTCTCACTGTCGCACGTGCATTACTTTTTCAGTCTCACTTACCCATTATTTTCTGGGGTGAATGTGTCTTGACCGCTGTCTATCTTATTAACCGATTACCTTCACCATTACTTTCCAATAAATCACCTTTTGAATTGTTATACAACCGTCCCCCATCACTCAACCACTTGAAAGTCTTTGGTTGTCTCTGTTATGCAACTGTTGTCCATCTTATTCATAAATTTGATCCCCGTGCCATACGTTGTGTTTTTGTTGGATATCCTACTGGCCAAAAAGGTTACAAACTCTACAATTTGGAGACAAACAAATTCTTTGTAAGCCGTGATGTCCGATTCTGTGAAAATACCTTCCCTTTCTCTCAATTTTCGGCCTCACTTTCCCCATATACTCCCCAGCCCTACCTTTCCTCTGATTTTCTTAACAGCTGGACCCCACCCATCGATCCGCCCAACCCACCAGCCCATCCGCCCAACCCCCCAACCAACCAACCACCAGC
>NC_024129.1:13664288-13678398 GCF_000346735.1 Prunus mume
GGGTCTTATTTTATAACCTCTATAAAGCTACATAGTTGCGCTGGATTCACTAGAGCACAACAGAGAAGTGTAACCCACTGTTTAGTTTCCAAGAAAAAAAGCAGAGAAAATTGAAAACTTTCAGACATAAAAAAATGAAAACTTGTCAGCATTTCAAGCACGATTGTCTTCTCTATTCACAATTTCTCACATACATACAGAAATTCAAGCCAAAAACAATGAACGAATTAAATGAGATGGAGAAAAAGAGCTACCTTGATGAGGCCTGTGTGAGCCGTGAGGCCTGCTGGCATAAGCGACAATGACATTTAGAAACATGAAGAACGCAAAGTGCTGTAGAAAAAACCAAATGGGTCTCGCCATGGCTTAGATTCTCCCGGTGTTTCTCAGAGGTGAGAGAATTCTCTTGGTGTTTCTTAGAGGAGAGAGAATTTTCTTGGTGTTTCGTGGAGAGATAGAGGGAGAGGAAGAGAGGCTGTTCCTCTTTACAAGTAGTAGAGAGGAAGATAGTGTCCTTTTGGTTAAAGATTCAGTTGAAAATCGTTATTTAGCGGCAAAGAGCAACAGTCCTCTGTGGCCACAAACAGAGTTGTCCATCTGCTTAAGCCAATCATCTACCGTTGAATTTGCAGAGACCCCACTTGTCATGGAACGTAGGGGTAATAATGTAAATTCGTATCAGGGGTGGGGCCGATGGACTAACTGCCTAACAGCATCTGATAATGCCCTTCATATCCCTAAATCTTAATTAAAGTAGAACGTGTTGATTGTCAAAACGGCATCGTTCAGGGCCAGTACGAAAGCGAGAAGTCATCATCTCTCTCCTTCAAATTCAAGCTCCTCTTGGCTGATTGGCTCCCAGAAGGCCTGTCAGCGCCAGCTGAGCACCGAGCAGAAGAACTTCAGGTAATTTTGAAATTGGACTGGAAATTAAAATACCCAAAATTAATGGGTTCTGTTAGGGTTTTGTGAGCTATAACCTAGGAAGATTAGATTTTTTTGCCAGGAGGGTTGTTGAAATTTTATCAAGCAAGCTTGAGTTTGTTAATTTGGGTTTTTGATTTTTTTTTCTATTTCATTTCTGAAAGATTGTCTATGATTTTTAAATGGTATTGTAAAGAGAAGAATGAATAGTTGATTTTGCAGAGGGCAGCACTTGTTAGTTTGAGTAGACATGGATCTTAACGATCTTAACAAGGTTTGGGAAATCAAACCACTCAAGAAAATTGGGGAAGAGGATGCAAGAGAAATACTTGAGAAGGTGGCAAAACAAGTGCAGCCCATAATGCGAAAACATAATTGGAAAGTCAGAATCCTTTCTGAATTCTGGTAAACTTTTTACTTCTTTTTTGAAACTTTTTTGTGCTTTATTGTATGTTTCCCGCTGTCATTTGCAAGTTTGAAATGCAGCCCCGCCAATCCAGCTCTTCAGGGGCTCAATGTAGGAGGAGGTGCCGAAGTTAAGCTCAGACTACGGAGGCCAAACAATGAGTGGGATTTCTACCCGTATGAACAGATCCTTGATACAATGCTGCACGAGCTCTGCCACAACGAGTATGGTCCTCATAATGCTGACTTTTACAAACTTTTGGATGAGATCAGAAGGGTAATTATCTTATTTGTTTTCATGCCTATAAAGTACTTATTTTCCTGGTGCTTTTCACGACCCTAGTAAGTTGTAAGAGTATCTTTCATGGAAAACCCTCCTTCTTGAAAACTAATGGCCATCTATTTGTAACCCCTACTTCTATATTGTTAGATTGATTGTGGACTGCCTGGAATGCGGTTTGTATATAAATGCAAAGCTTACATTTTGAAAGTAATTTCTTATTTTATCTGAAGCACTCCTAACTGATGGCAATTCTCTGACTCTGATTAATTAGTGATGGAAAGTTATAAAAGGCTCAAGTGAAGCCTTTCAACATTTTGATTGATGATGTTTTCTATGCTCTTGTCTAATTTATTGTTCCTGTTGAATTGAAACTTTTAGTGAGGTGTTGTTCCATAATATGTATGTGCTTAACTTTGTGAATATCTTCTTAAATAATTAAATTAAGTATTCTCAGTATCCAATTGCATACATTAGCTACTATTTTCTGTTGTAGTTCTATGCTTTCTGTAAATGCATGCTTTAGGGATGATTCTGTCACTAATTTGGTTCCCATGGGTTTCTGCAGGAATGTGAGGAACTGATGGCTAAAGGGATTACAGGGACTGCCCAAGGATTTGATCTTCCTGGGAAACGTTTGGGTGGTTTCTCTCGTCAACCCCCTCTGTCATCTATTCGTCAGACTGCCTTGGCTGCCGCTGAAAACAGAGCACGGCATGGAGCTTTACTACCATCAGGACCTAGGCGTTTAGGTGGTGATAGCAACATTAAGGCAGCTTTGAGCCCAATACAAGCTGCTGCTATGGCTGCAGAAAGGAGACTACATGATGATTTATGGTGTGGATCCAAGTCTTTGGAGGGTGGCATTGAAGTCCAGGGCAATGTTGGGACTTCTCAAAGGACAGAAGCTTTCACAGTTACTAATGGCATATCCACCCAGACTTCTATTGAGTCGAAGTCAGGTCAGGGAAAAATAGATGATCAAGCGAAGTGGAAATGCAATATGTGCACTTTATTAAATGAGGTAAAGTTATTCTCTATATAATTTTGTCGAACTGTCAGTACAAAATTGATTTATTGTTGTTGTTATTGGTGCTGGAGCTCGATTAGTTATTTGCACACACACACACACACACACACTCATATCTCCCTTGTATTTTGTCAATTTTAGCATTTCACCCTCTTTTTTTGGTTGTTTAAAATGGCACTGTATTCTATATATTACTTCTTTCTTGAAAATTTATGCCTTTACACATGAAGGTTTTTAGTTCAAAACTTATAATTGTTTCTCAAGCTGACTGCAGATAAACTGTTGAGATTTTTATTTTTGTGGTTGGTGGTGGGTTTTTTTTCTTTTCAATACCCTATTCTATACTGTTTTTGTTTTTTGCCAGAGGATGTAAGAGTCCCTAATCCTGCAAACCTTGTCCTATTCTCGGATTTGATTTGGTATTCTTGATAAATTTGTGATATTTTGTTTGGATTTTCAAAATTGAATCTCGACTTTTGACCCAAAAGAGATGTTGTAAAGAGTCTCAGACCCTGAAAATTATAGCAAGAGAGAACACTCTAGGAGTGGTAGTCATACATTCTTCTTAGTTGGGGTGAGGTCTTTTACTTGCCCTTAGGTTTTTATTTTTCTTTTAATCATTTTTGTATCCCTCCTGTTTATTGGAATTGTGGATGTTCTAGAGGGTTTCCGATGACAGATGTGCATTTTAATGCTTTGAGGTTATTGCAGCTGTTGGCGTTGAGATGTTCAGCCTGCGGGACCTTAAAAGAGGATGTGAAGTTTAAGGTTTGGTCTTGCAAATTTTGTACCCTAGACAACAGAGTTGAGCTAGATAGATGCTCAGCTTGCGGAGAATGGAGATACTCGTCCGGCCCTCCTGTCTCTAACCGTGGACCATATGTCGGCACCTGAGAAAGTGTTAACTGTGAAATCTGCTCCGGACTTGTAGAGTTAAACAGAATGATCTTATATACATACTACCACAATCAGTCACACATGCCATAAACTGAAATCCTGTAATGAATGTGATTTATAGCATCCATTTTGATTGTACATACATATGGCATAAACTGAAGCCTTTAGGAGTGTTTTGTTAATGTGATGGTTTTTATTTAAAGCTTCAAGAATGGCTTTTGTGCTTTGTATACTATGCTGCCGACTGCATGTTAAATGTAAGGGTACGAACAGGAAGAATGCATTCAAAATTGGGAGATTCACTAGTCCCTTCAGTCAATATTTTAAACCACGTAAATACAAGTGGGAATCTTTTTTGGCCGAACGAGTGGGAAATGATTCCGTTATTTTGGTTTTCTGGGAATGCAATGATCTAAAACTAAATGAAAATAATAATAACATTTGACTAATTCCTAGTATTAAATCCTAAATTTTGTTTGAATAAATGAAATTTTCCCTTGTTTTTATTCATAGGTTGCAAACTGGGAAACACACAATTAGAGCATTGTTGCTGTCCTCAGATACAGCTTATTATTGTGTGCAGAAATATTTGCACACAAGTAATGGGATTTCAGAAGAACTACAAAGGATAAGGTGATCAAACTTCGGAGAGATTATTGTATGGTACTCAAACATCGTCAAGTAGTTGCGTTTACCTCTTGCACCTAGGGTTTTATGTTCAATTATCTCGCTTAATATCAATTGACGATTGCGTAAAATTTATAAAGCAAAGAAGGTATAATATCAATAAATATACGCCTATTCTAACATATTTCTGTCGACAGCATATAAGCCCAGGTCAAACAAGTACAAATGATAAGTCAATTTGCGTTCCATCCCATTCCCACCTTCTTTTTTTTGGTTTGTAGTTAATGTTTTCATATTGTATATGTCTAGCATCTTTATATAAATTTGTGTCGAGGAAAACTCGATGTTTGATTAGTACAAAAATGTCAAAATCATAAGCTTCCACAAATAGTCTAACCCAATAAAAATCTCTAGGGTTGCAATTCATGTACACACAGAGGCAAATGTATGAAGCCAAAAGCCACTATATATATATATATTCATTTTGTTGACTATTTATAAACCAGTGCAACTTAACCCACTTTACTTCCTTTATGTAACGTAAATACAGGAGTAATCCGTAATCGGAATAGAACTCCTTATTTTGATTCCCATTACAGATTAATAAACGTGCCATTATTATAGAGAGGAATTCATTTAGTCAAACACATGCATATATCCTCTGTCCTTTAACAACAACTAGATTTTAGGATTCAGATTAGCCTTGAATTAAAAAATGATTAGGATAGCCACCAACCATGTGAATGAAATTTCAATTATGGCAGTTGTGTTGGAGAGCTTGTGTTGATTTTCTTGCTTGGCTTGCTTGACGGGTTTTTTTTCGTCCAAGCAAGAAGATGCAAGGAAATGAAAAATATATATGAGCTGCAGTCTGCAAAGATGCAACCAGCAAATTACCAAGAAACATCCCAAAATAACAGTTGGCAGGGCACAAAAAGGCAGGGTTTCAAAGTTGGAGAAAGAAAGAAAAATCTGACAAAGTCCACTGCTTTTGTCTACATACAGACACAGATATTACACGTTGCATACAATTGTCAAATGCCTGTGAGACTCCTCATAGTCAAGGCTGTCTTTGTCCCTATTTTTCCAAACAATGCACACATCCTTTTTTTTTTTTTTCTTTTTCTTTTTCTTTTTCTTTTTGGTTTTGTTTTTATGAGAAGTGGGGTCCATACTCAGACCAGATAGAGATTGATTGCAAATAAGGCCATGTAGACTTTTAATGCAAAAGGAAAAATTAATGTATATGATATTTGCTTGTGTGAGGTTTTTATTTTCAATTTCGGCTTCAAATATTGATGTGTCATATCGACCAACGCACACGTTTCACTTTCGTGGGACACATCTGACTTTAAAGTGAGAGAATATGTGCGTGGATGGATGAATGAGCTTGCGACTCCTGCTCAAGAAAGGGTTTATGTACAACAATGTAGACCAAGAGCTTCAATTCCGGGATCCCGCAATTGCAACAACATTTCAAAAGTCAATTTGAAGATCCTGCAATTTCATTTTCTAATGTCCATATTGTAAGAAAAGTACACACATTCTTTCTAAAATTACTCAATACTATATTTCAACGATGAGAAAAATATGAATAAGCAATTTCATGATTCAACTGATTTGTTGCGTAGATTATTATCTTTGAATGACAACTTAAAAGTTGAACGTTTTCAATCATTGATTTTTATTCCGTCAATAAGTTATTGGCGGTCATCGAAGTATGTGTGCTACATTATGGAACCATATGCATCTACGAATAGAAGTCGTTGTATGGGTGACTCGCGGCAATAACTCTCTGGAGATAGGATTGAATGATGCCTAGCTTGTAAATTGGGTTGGGCTTACACAAACTTTTTGCCAAAGATACAAGCCCAATGATGACATAGTTAGTGTATGGAGAACAAAAAATTATTGAATAATGATTATAGATAATCCATGATTATTACCATAAGAAAGATTGTGATTGCGTACATAGTGATTAATCTCTGCCGACTGGGCATTACTTTGTTTTGTTTAGTCCAATCATGTTGCAGCAGTGGTAGGCTGGGCCCCACGTAATCGCATGAGAGCCCAGGTATTGGTGTAGGGCCCAGGCCCACCCAACTCGTAACCCCAAACCAAATCAACCTCATTTGACCGCCGGCGGGTAAGCCTAAGACAATTAACCTTTTCAATTCTTTAATTTTCTTTAATCAGCTCTTTTTCTTTTCCACTTACAAGACGTGTGCTGCTGCTACAGCTTCTACGCATGCAATGACACACAGGCTAAACGAGGTAGAAAGGTACAGGGAGAGAAATTAATAATGATAATAATGCGTCACAAAACGCACCGTAAAAGGGTTGCCTAATTCGGTGGGGCCCATATTGGATTTATTTCTCTTAAATTTTGCACGAGATACCCGATGCCGGGAAAATTCACGCGCGGAGCTAAAGGAAAAAATCACATTTATATACCCCCCCTCCCAAAAATGCCAGCGGGGCCCACCACCAGACACTGATTGGTCCTTGTCGCCCACTCTCTCGGGGTAGTGCGTGAGGCTCTCCCGCCTTTAAAATCTCGACGATTCCCTCTCTTGATTGCTACCTCTCTCTCTCTCTCTCTCTCTCTCTGGGCCTAAATAAAATAAATAAAAAATATAAATTATTTTTTTAATTTTATTTTCCACCCCAAAAAAAAACCAGAGAGAAAGAAAGAAAGCTCCGTTTTCTTCATTGTTTTAATTTTCTGGTTGTTTCCTCCTCTTTTCCTTAGAGAAGTCTCCGATTCTGAGAACCAAAGAAAGGAATTTTTATTTTCTTTATTTATTAAAATAAAAAACGACATCAATCAATCACTCACTCAACCAATCAAACCATCAAACGATGACTCGTGATCCTCACGATCTCCATCATCGTCGTCTTCGCCATCCTCATTAACCCAAACACCCCCCCTCCCTCCTCCTCCCCTTCCAATTCCTCTGAACGACGCGGTTTCTCAAAAACCCGGCAACGACGTTATTTCATCATCAGCAGCCGCAGAAAAAGAAGAAGAAGTTGTGGTTTTCATCATGAATCGGATTCAACCACCGCTCGGACCGAACCCGCCGCCCGCCAGGCGTGGGGACAACCCGAGACGACGTCGTCACGACCTAACCCTACCTCTCCCGCAGCGGGACGCGTCCCTAGCCGTGCCCTTGCCCCTTCCTCCGCCCGGGCCCAGCTCGGCCCAATCGTCCTCGGCCCACAGCGCCGCCCAGCAGCTCATCAACTTCAACGAGCTCGAGCGCTCGAACCGCATCGGGAGCGGCACCGGAGGCACCGTCTACAAGGTCATCCACCGACCGACGGGTCGTCTGTACGCGCTGAAAGTCATATACGGCAACCACGAGGAAGCCGTCCGCCGCCAGATCTGCCGCGAGATCGAAATCCTCCGCGGCGTCGACAACCCCAACGTTGTCAAGTGCCACGACATGTTCGACCACAACGGCGAGATCGAGGTGCTGCTCGAGTTAATGGACGGCGGGTCGCTGGAGGGCCAGCGCATCCAGAACGAGAGGACCCTCTCCGATTTGGCCAAGCAAATCTTGAGCGGCCTCGCCTACCTCCATAGACGTAAGATCGTGCATCGCGATATCAAGCCTTCGAATCTCTTGATCAACAGTAGGAACCAGGTCAAGATCGCCGATTTTGGGGTCAGTCGGATTTTGGAACAGACCATGGACCCTTGCAATTCTTCTGTGGGCACCATAGCTTATATGAGCCCTGAGAGGATCAATACTGATCTCAATCATGGCCAGTATGATGGGTATGCCGGTGATATATGGAGCCTTGGGGTCAGCATATTGGAATTCTACATGGGTCGGTTTCCGTTCTCTGTGGGAAGGTCAGGGGAATGGGCTAGCTTAATGTGGGCTATCTGTATGTCTCAGCCTCCTGAAGCTCCGCCCACTGCTTCGAGAGAGTTCAGGCATTTTATCTCTTGCTGTTTGCAGAGAGATCCTTCGAGGAGATTGTCGGCGGTGCAGTTGTTGCAGCACCCTTTTATCTCCGGCAATGGCGGCGGTCAGGCCCAGCAAGCACATCAGAATCTTCACCATCTTCTGCCACCACCCAGGCCTCTTCCTTCTTAACTAATAGTGTACTTTCTTCTTTCTTTGTTTTCTTTTCTTTCCCAATTACTCTGCAGTTGCTTTCTTTCTTTCTTTCTTTTTGATGATAATCATAATGATCATATGATGATTTTGTGTTTTTCTTCTGGGTGATGGTGATGATGGGGGGAATGGGTTGGATTTGATCTCGGGAAGAATTGGGGAAATGGGGTGCCTTTGTTTTTTAGTTTTTACTTCTATTAGTTTTTGTTAATCAATCTATCACTCAACTCAATCAAATCTGTCATTCTGTCCTTTGATGATAATGTGAATGGTTTACTAGAAATGGCAAATTTAGCTTCCTGAAACTCACTCTGGTCTTCCAATTTTGAGGAATTAGACTCATTTTAGCTATTTTATGATTGATTGGTATGTGATTATGGTCTCATTGGGGATTGGGTTTGAAGTTAAAATCTTTTGTTGGGTATTTCTGGGAAGAATCAATTCTGAATCTTTGAGCTGCTGAGCTTGTTAGATTTGCACGCGATCGAATCTCTCTTTTTCTACCATCATAGAGGAGAGATTACAAGGAAATGGAAAGCTGCAGATATTCTTTTCCCTTTATATCTCCCCCTTTCCCTTTCTGTCTGGAACTGAGCTGAGTTACATTTTCATAGAGCTGAGCTGAGCTGTATTTTGATGGGGATGGGAGGTGCGTGTGTAAAGAGTGGGTTGCATTTTCATCATAAACTTTTCATATGATTGAATTGATGAATTAGCACACTGGAATGGATAATGAGCCTTTTCAGGATTCTAAAGCCCTAGCATCAAAAAAAACTTTACAAGCCACCGTTGTAGAACGAAGATTAGCAAACCAAATCTCTCTAGTTTCTAATTAGAGCATAATTTAATCCCCAAAATAAGTTTTTGACCATCATTTATGCTCTAAAGGACCAAGCAAAGCATGATGCACGGCTGTCTCTGTCATTACTTAGATTCATTTCTGACAGTTGGGTTCAAGAAATTTTTAGACAAGCTTTTGCATCACGCCATCAGAAAGCATGAAAAAAAAATGGAAATAGTGTGTGTGGGGCAATAGATTTCGTGAGCCTAATTTGCTCGCAAGTGCTCATTTTTCCTCATTTGGGTACAATTCTGATTTCTTTTCCCTTGGATGATTGGGATGCTGAAGGAGGGATGCCATTTAACGTGTGAATTTGGTGCATGAATATGATGAATCTTCCTCTTTTAGCCAAAGCTAAAGTTGCACATGTTTGTGCCATTATCGTTTTTCCGTACATTTTGCTTGTCTAGGCTGCTTAGGCTTTGCCTTTTGCGTGTGTGAAAGAGAGGAAAATTAAAAGAGGGGCCAATTCACGTCACGACTTTGATGATCCACACCTATCCTTGGCATGCCCCCTACCCTTTAAATCAGCAATAAAGATTTGGCGAAGAGGGAAATGTTTTTGGACAAACTATAAGGTAAATTTGGAACCCACATTAATATTATTAGTGACGTTTGTACTAGGATCCGTTTTCGGTTGATTTGGTTTAGAAGGCTTTGCTAAACTTATGTTGGCAGTCGTAAGGAATTTGTAGTTCAAGTGATTATGACTAGGTTCGGGAACATTTCCCTCATTACCAAATCAAAATTGCTAACACAGCCATTCCAAAGAGAAATGTCTGTATATAACAAAACTCACTCAATCATATCATCTTTAATATGTAGACAATAAAGCTACATCCCAAACATTGGATAAACTGTAACCATACGTAGTAGCCATCCCAAAACTCTTCCCACTTTGTTGCCTTTTTATTTTTTTCCAATTGTCATTCCCCTACCTCCACTAGCTTTTGGAATTTGGATTCTATCCTATCCAATCCAACTATCCAACCCTGTCTCTCCCACTTTTGGACTTTAGCACTTGTCCCAGTCCCAGTATTGTGTTGTTTGTCCCACAAGCCTACAAAAGGCTGAAGGCTTGGCTGATGGCATCTCCAAATACAGACCCAATTGGATTTTTTGAGTCCAAAATGTGAAGATTTTTTTTATTATTTATTTATTTTTTTAAAGAGCTTCTGTAATGGGCTGCAGTGAAAGGACTCTCAGAGTACCCGAGGACCTATTGGAGCGAAAGATTTGGGTTTGGGTCCTCCCATTGGAGTTGTCTTCATGGCTCTCCCTTTCCTTCTCCACCCAATAAAGTCTAGTTAAGCAATGCACTTGGATTTTGTAGGGTGGAGGAGCATGGAGTGAATGGATTGATAAGTTTGTTAAACTAGTTCAATCTCTCATAATGTGTGGGCATCGTATGCTATACTAAAGTCTAAAGATATCACACTTGTCTTTAGGCTAACGTGTTATAGAATAGCCCTCTAATCAACACTAAAGCTATATGTAATTTAGATCCATCACGTATGCGATGCATGTGTAGTGTGATGGATGGAAAATGAATAGGTATAAAGTGAAGTGTAAATACTATATTAAAAATTTATAGTTTTTTTTTTGTAAATCATAGTGACTGCACATAATAGAACATTTGTCTTTTGGTCTTCTAAGAGAGCTGTCAAAATATCAATTATGTACAAGTGCTCTTCTCCTCAATATGATCCCTCATATACTGATTCTAAATGGGGTGAATCCTTTAGTGTAGGTTGGGTTTGATCGTTTGAGCAGGGGCACTTGTATTTATATGCATCTACCTAAGAGTCTATCCCATCAGAAAACTCTTAATTAGTCCTTATTGCATTAGAAGAATAATACCCTAATCCACATGAAATAAGGAACCCTTTTAGTCTTGGTATTACACGAATAACACATTTAGACAAAGTCTAAAAAACTAGGCTACATCTAAGCTCCTAATCAACATAAAGTTCCAATCCTTATATGATTAGAAGACCACATTAAGTGGTTCAAGATAATATAACGTCTTACATTCTCCCACTTGGTCAAATAATCATAAAATACTCTTGTCGATACTGTAAGGCCTTTTGAAGCTTAACTTATGCCATGTTCCTTAACCAAGCCACTGTCAGTTATGAGCAACAATAAGGAATCATCAAGATTGTTCAAAACCAATGTTTTGGAGCCTTTATAATTACACTTATCATTCCTCAAAACCACATAAGGCTTCTATCAAGATTAAGATGTAGAATGATCATGACCATACTTAATTTGTGTTTATAAGGTCACTTTCATTCATAAGCCATTCTTTAGATATTACCAATAAGATCTCTCCTTAATGACTCTGACATATTATGAAGTGACTGCTGTGAATTTTAGACAACCTGAAAAATGGAGATTATAAAGATTAATCTAAACACAAATTATACTCACAAGTGCACAAGGTCAATCGTAATTTAGTATGGCAAATAGAGGTCATTCCTATGAGGATTGAGTTCAACTTCCAATTAGTCTAACCTAATTTACTTCACAAAATACTTTAACTACTCTAATAATATAAACAAGAAATTAAACAAGTAGCATATTCACGTAAATTTTGAAAGAGTGATTTAATTAACAACGAAATTAAAAGACAAAACAAGTAGAAAATCACGAAACACAAAGATGAGAAATTCAAATTGATACAAGAACTAGGACAATGAATTCACTACTAGTAATCCGATATAACCTCTTATTCAGCTACCTATTAACTAACCATTTAATGTCGTTGCTTAGTTTTCATTTTTCAGGAATTACCTATGGTATTTAGGCTAAATCATATATTCCTACATGCAATTTGCATATGGTATTTAGGTCAAATATCAACACATAGAAACTCATTAAGATAAGTGAAAACCTCCAACAAGCATGTAAACCCTAAGAGTATGATATTTACCTTATATGAATTACAAATCTTAATCACAAGAAGCAAGCCTCAAATTAAGTATGGTATTTACTCTAATTTGCATCAGATTAACTCAATTAAAAGTCTAAATGGTGATCAAGCATCAAGACAATCAACCAAGTTATTAAGCACAGTGATTAAGAATCCAACATCAAACGGTAATCAATAGGTAGGTAAAATAAGAATACTAGATTATCATACTAGGGTTACATCATATCCTAGCAAAAGAAAATTAGTTACACATAATCATAGAATTCAACATTAGCAAAAACATAAGGAAGAAAAAAATAAAACTTAGCCAATTGTGGTACTCTTTCAGCTTCTCCAATTTCTCCAAGTCTTTGCATAACCCCCAAATGAGTTATTTTTCATGTTTAAATAAAACACCACACATCTATTCCAACCCTAGCTGGGCTTTTACAGCAGCCCAAAAATAAAATAAAACCTAATTAAAACATAAATCCAAAATGAGTATGTAATTGACTCCTCTTCCTACTTTGACTAGGATAACAAGACAGTTACTTTGTACGCACGTTTAAGATCATTCTCCCCTTAAGAAAATTCGGGGAAAATATGTAAATTGTAGTTCTTTGTCTTATCTTTCCAGTCATATATGGCACGCCTTGAGGAAAAATCATGAAAGTATTCAAATAATCATTCTTCCACAGCAGCACAGTTTTGACGGGATTGCACCTTATGTAGACTTAACTTCAAAGACTGCTCTCATTGGCTACTCCGAAAATTCTAGAAAACTTCCACAATCATCTTCAAGATCTTAGTTTTCATCTCCAACTGGTCTTGTAAAAAAACTCCACCAAAAAGTCATATTTCAATTGAAAACCAATTACTTGCTCCGGAAAGCTGAAAATTGAGAAAATAAAGTAATAAGTCCTTTTTAAATCCAATTCCCCTACAAAAACTAAGTATAAAGAGTACATAAATGTGTAAATTTATGGACTTATCAACGATTATAGCTAGCTATAATGCATAATGACATGTAACTGGATTCATTTTTCAAAAAAATAATAAACATAAAATTGAAGTCACATAATTTATTAAAAGAACTTACAACAATAAACAAAACTCAGCTCCACTAATTCTGCATATCAAAACAGAATGATATAGCCATAATTGTAACAAGACTCCTAATAAAACTTTTGGGGATAAACTTATTCAGTGAATCAATCGAACCAATGCAATTTTCTATCTTTAACCTTTTCCCCTACAAGCATAAAACACAAACTAAATGCTTATTAGCAAACACAAAATCAATGAAAAGTGAAAGTCATTGATTAACCATTGTCGACAGAAAAATATGAATTAATAAGAACAATTACACATTCAAAACAATCTTTGTTCTTATTAGCCTTAAATTAAAACCCTTAATGAAGAACCAGAACTTTTGTGATTAATCAGAAACATTCAAACTGAATATGCAACAACAAAGATCATTGACTGCTCCTATTCATCTAGCATGTATTTTGCAACCAAAACATATTTCAGAAGCAATAAAACAGATTAATTGATGCAGCGAGTCTATCAAATACATACATGGACCATTGGGATCACGTTCATGCATGAGGAAAGTCTTAATAACCTATATTAAATAAGTGTCTCTTCGTATGTGGGAGTTATTTAAGTTAATGAATAAAGTTATGGAGAGTCTTTTCATCTTTGTGAGTTATAGGGAGATTTAATGTGAAGTTGTCATTGGGAGGGAAGTTGGGATATGAAAGGTTTATGGGAGTTATGAGGAGTTATCTCATTTTGATTGAGAGACTCTTATAAATAATACATGAATTTGTAAGAAAAGGGCAGTTGATGTTTGTTTATTGAATGAAGATTGAGATTTTTCTTTCATCTCTTTACTCTTTTCCTAGGTATTCTCATAATTAGCAGATTAGAGTTTTAATTTCGGGTATTCTTAGAATCAACGGAGTTAAGTTTGCTCAAAATTATCTTTTGTTCTTGTTCCGTTGCATCAGTTGGTATCAGAGCAGGCTTTTGACCTGCACTCTGAAATCTTGGTGCC
>NC_024129.1:13678534-13728308 GCF_000346735.1 Prunus mume
GATCAGAAATTATATCAAGCAGAATTTGCTTTTAACCGCTCAGTTAATCGCAGCACTGGCTTTAGTCCATTTCTTGTCAATTATGGCTACAATCCCCGAGCTCCAATTGATTTAGCCCCTGTTGCTGATTTAAAGAGAGTTCATGGCAAGGCTGAAGATTTGATTTCACAACTCCAAAATGTCCATCGCACAACACAACAGCGCTTGGTGGACGCTACTAGCAAGTATAAACATGATGCTGATAAGAAGCGTCGTTTTATGGAGTTTAATGTTGGAGATTTTGTTTGGGCCATTCTTACCAAAGATCGTTTTCCTGTTGGTGAATATAACAAATTGGCTACTCGCAAAATTGGACCTGTGGAAATTCTTGAAAAGATTAATCCAAATGCTTACAGATTGAAGCTTCCCAGCCATATTCGCACGTCTGATGTGTTCAATGTGAAATATCTTGTTCCTTTCCGTGGCTCCAACTCCGATGATGATTCAAATTCGAGGGCGAATTTTTGTCAACCCAGAGAGGATGATGCAGTGAGTTTAGCAAATACATACATGGACCATTGGGATCACGTTCATGCATGAGGAAAGTCTTAATAACCTATATTAAATAAGTGTCTCTTCGTATGTGGGAGTTATTTAAGTTAATGAATAAAGTTATGGAGAGTCTTTTCATCTTTGTGAGTTATAGGGAGATTTAATGTGAAGTTGTCATTGGGAGGGAAGTTGGGATATGAAAGGTTTATGGGAGTTATGAGGAGTTATCTCATTTTGATTGAGAGACTCTTATAAATAATACATGAATTTGTAAGAAAAGGGCAGTTGATGTTTGTTTATTGAATGAAGATTGAGATTTTTCTTTCATCTCTTTACTCTTTTCCTAGGTATTCTCATAATTAGCAGATTAGAGTTTTAATTTCGGGTATTCTTAGAATCAACGGAGTTAAGTTTGCTCAAAATTATCTTTTGTTCTTGTTCCGTTGCATCAGTTGGTATCAGAGCAGGCTTTTGACCTGCACTCTGAAATCTTGGTGCCCAAAAAAAAAAGAAAAAAAAAGGAAGGAGGTCTAGCTCTATGGCTCCAAGAGGCAGAGGACTCGGTGATAGGTAAAATGTTGAGGATGCAAGGTATGCACGTTTGGAGGAACAAATCCAGCAATTTGAGAAGCGCTTTGACATGATTGTGGAACAAATTGCTACACTAAATATTGAGAACGGTTCTCAAAGTAGTCATGGAGAGGAGGAAGAACGTTGTGAAAGTGAAGAGACTGAAAATCCATTTGGGAATCATAGACAGAGAAGACATGTTCCTCCACGAGATCATGGACGATGGGAGTCGGGTTTCACACTTGAAATTCCATAATTTAAAGGATGTTTGCAACAAGAAGAATTCTTAGATTGGGTTGTTGCAGTTGAAGAAGTTTTGGATTTCAAAGATGTGCCACAAGACAGGCAAGTTCCCTTAGTGGTTATTCGATTTCGAGGCAAAGCGGCTGCGTGGTGGCAGCAACTGAAGCAAACTCGAGTCCGAAAAGGAAAGCAGAAAATTGATTCTTGGGAAAAATTGCTAAAGTATATGCGACCCACCTTCATTCCACACAATTATTCCAGTCAACAACTCCAGAACTTGCACCAAGGTTCTCACTCTGTCGATGAATACACAACAGAGTTTCATCAATTGATTGCCCGTATTAATTTGGGAGAGTCTGAAGATCAGTTGGTATCTCGCTATATTAGAGGTATAAGAATTCAATTATTCCAGTCAACACTTGCTTGTAGTCTCCTATTCCTCGACGGAGCTATCTCTGTCAGTGCCTCTACAGGTGTTGGTCAATCAATTCTCTGACAGCCACAACTTTTGGATAATCAGGCCCCAATCTCAAATATGGAGGCACAGTCAAGAATGCAGCAAAAATATAATTGCATCCCAAAATCATACAACATTCACTATACTTTAAAACATTCTTTTCGCTAAGCGTATATCATAAAATAGAGTGAAAGGGTCCACCCTGAAACCAAGGGGGTTCTAACTAATAGATGAGTCCTCTCAAAACTGCAGGAGATAGTTGCGCATCATATGACTCACTAACTTCACTTGCCTCTATACTCACTCCAAGCGGGTTTAATGCATCAACTGAAATTGCTAGTGCAATATAGTATTCGATAATGTAACTTCTTCAAATCTATATTTCCCACGGATCCATGCCATTCTTCTTAGTATACCTGACAAATCGGGAGGTGTAGCTGCAATAGCACCAGTTTTTATGTCTGTTGGCTTTACCTTTCTTTAAAAGACTTTTCAGAAATCTAGTTGGTCCAACCAAGAAAGATGGGAGTCTTTGGGCGTATGAACTTCCTCAAAGTATTTAAACGACTATAGCAGAAAGGATGGGCGAAATCATTTGGTTCTAAAACATGCAGTCTATGCTCTAATACCACATGTAAACCATAGTGACTGCATATAATAGAACACTTGTCTTTTGGTCTTCCAAGAGAGCTGTCAAAATATCAAGTATGTACAAGTATTCTTCTCCTTAATATGATCCCTTATGCACTGATTCTAAATGGAGTGAATCCTTTAGTGTAGGTTGGGGTTGATCGTTTGAGCAGGGGCACTTGTATTTATATGCATCTACCTAAGGTCCCGTTTGGTTCATGGAATAAATTTGAGGGAAAATTATTTCCTATGTCATTTTTCAAGAGATGGGAAATGGAAGATTCCTTTCCCACATTTGGTAATGTTGGGAAAGTAACCAGGAGACAACACTTTATTTCCTTTCCCATGTTTGTTTTGAGTAGGAATGGAAAACAAAGTTTGTATAAATTTTCAATTATACCCATATTAAATTAAATAAATTAAGAATGCATTTAATGATATATTGTAATTCTAAATTGTAATGGGGACAAAATTTTCATGAAAAATTTGTATTTAATGTTAGTTCATTTCCCCAAACTTTCCCATGAGAAGAGAAAACAAAACCCAAGTTGGGAGGATGACTTTACTTTCCCCCCTACTTTCCCATGGGCTAGGCAATGATTTCTCATGCCTAGACTTACCAAATATGGGAAAATAATTGATTTTCCATCCCCAAGTCTCCTTTCCCATGAACCAAACGGTCCGTAAGAGTCTATCCCATCAAGAAACTCTTAAGCAGACCTTATTACATTAGAAGAATAATACCCTAATCCACATTAAATAAGGAACCCTTTTAGTCTTGGTATTACACTAATAACACACTTAGACAAAGACTAAAAGACTAGGCTACAGCTAAGTACCTAATCAACATAAAGTACCAATCTTTATTTGATTAGAAGACCACATTAAGTGGTTCGAGACAATATAACGTCTTATATATCTTTCTCACATAATTGAAAAAGAAAGTCTTTTATAATAATAGTAAAGATTTTATTTGACAAGATTAGTTAAAGGGAGCTTATGAAGCCGCGATAATGTAATTGAAACCACCCCATAAGCCTTAGAGATTTTGGTTCCAATTTGTATGTTAAAAGAAATAGGTGAAACCAACCTTGCCAATTTGCTCAAAAAGGTAAATTAATTTAACTTTTGTGCTTAAATTTACCAAGAAAATAAAGTAAAATGAAAGAACAAGGCATAAATTTCGTGCAAGTATTTCTAATATAAAATCTCAAATCTCAAATTCTGAATCCTATTTAAAGGAATGACATGTTAAACACCAACAAAAATATCCGTACTCAAGGACTGGTGGGGTATATGTTCTACCAAATTATATTATATAAAATATTTATTTTGTCATGAAACAAGGTGGTTGGCAGGTTGCCATATGCACTTACTTTAATTAAGTTTTACTTTTTTTCTGTACAATACTTTAATTAAATTATTACTTGACTCGATTAACAAAAAGTTACTTTAATTAAAAATATAGGGAGCTTTTACTTGTAGTACTCCGTTTAAAAAAAAAAAAAAAAAACTCTTTAAGATAACAGAATACCCCAAATAGAAAAAATGTTTATTTGAAAAGTGTGATCTCACTGCAAATCTAAAGGTCTTTGTATTTTTTGGTTGCTCAGTCTATTTCAAAAGTCGAGTACTACCAAAGGAATATGTGCTTCGTAAGAAGGAGGGTGATTTGTCATGCATCCACACTATCAAGGTGTCATCAGGGTTCGAATTTAAGACCACTTGTTTGCAAGTAAAAATTCTTTTTTACTAGTCTAGATCATGTTGACACCGAAAATATAAACTTATTAGAGAGATACTCATATCCTTTGGTAAGGCTTATGTTGTTTGCAAAAACATATATAATACTGCTGGATAAGCATGAATAACACCACTCTAAAATGCAAGGTGATCGTGAATCACGTTGTCATGCTTTAGTTGTAATCGGTCGTATTCATTTGTATACACTTGATAATAAAGAATTGCTAGAAAAATGTTTATGTTGTTGGACAATAAATTTAAAACAATCATGTAGAGAAAAATCAACCCGATGAATAATTTAAATGTTATTCAAATTCACAGTCTGACTTTCAAAAAGAAGTAGTAATGTTGTCCAACAATTCTAGTGAAGTAACATTTCTCACTAGCAAATAGCATATAACTACAAACCGTAAAACTCCAATGCCAAAAAAGGAACAAAAATGAGAAGAACAAAAATGAGTATCTATAAAGTTCTTTATGTTTTCCACATTGGGTCAAGAAAATCGCACGTACTTTTTTGGTCCGAACATGTAGCACATTAGGCATTTATTTAAACTACAATATATTTAAATCTAAATCAAGCAAGAATTGGTGGGAGTGGGACACGAAGAAGATTCAAAGATTGGAAAAACAATTAAGAAATCAAGCTCAACCATGAAAGACACTGCTTCTCAGAAACTTCCTTGTGTGTATAATAAGTCGTTTGTCTTAAAACTCTACGCCGGGTGCCGGCATCCAACGCCATCTCCCCAACTCTTGACTCTTCACCTTTCTTCTTCTTCTTCTGCAGAAGGACATCGCATTGAACTCTCTTCATTCAAATCGGAGCTACCCAAGTAGCCCAACCGTTTGAAGCGGGCCAGGACAGGACAGGACAGGACAGGACAGGACCCAAAACTGGTGGTGGGCTCCCCTTCTCACTCTCTGAAAGGGGCTAAGGCTGAGGAGAAGTTGATCCATTTGATAAAATCCAATTTATTTTGCTTCTAGGTTTGAGGTATTTAATTGATTTCAATTGATCCCCGTTTTGTTTGATTGTGTTGTGTTTGTTACTAAAAGTGAGCTCTTTTAAAGTGAATAGGTGTAATTGGAATCTGTAAGTTGCTTTCATGCATTCCATGCCATCTGTTCTGCAACTTCATTTATTTCAACTTTCAAAAACTGGTTTGTTTCAATATTACTGAGCTATATTTGATATGTGAAAGAAGTGAAGAAAACTGGTTTGTTTCAATACACTCGTTTAGTATAAGATTGCATTCCATAGCTCTAAAAAGATGAACAAGAGAAAAGAAAAATGAAGATCTAATCAGGACTTTGCGCAAAAACCAATAAAGTTTCTTCCTTTGGGTCACCATACATTTACTATTTATTTCTAAGTTTGTTTATTTCATGTGCATTATTCTGCTGCTTGCAAACATTAATATGAGTGATTGCTATTACATGGTCTAAGTTACTTTATCAAATGGGTAAATGCATCTTATGTTTTTGTGAGCAGGGTCCTGCTTTGGTGTAATTTCATTTCTGTGTTGTGGTTCCTTCTGAATCGGTTGGTAATCTGTACTTGCAGATGGTTTCCATAGATGAAAAGACAGACCTTGAATATGATGAAGAGATCCCATTTAGCTCGTCATCAGCCACCGGTAAAATGGAGGCCTTGGATTTTGAGATGATCCATTTGCATTCCCGGGCAGAATTGGCAAACTCATGGATTTCAAGACATATACGGATGAGAGTTCCGAAGAGTATCTACTTTGTCTTGATCAAAGCAAAAATCAACGTATTGCTACCGTTTGGTCCGTTAGCGATTTTGCTACATTACCTTACTGGACAGCATGTATGGTTCACATCTCTCTATCATTTTTATGACCGTTTCTTTAAGTTTGGAGAAGAATGTAGTGAGACTTAGGAAGTAGGAAAGTATCGAAGAAAAATTGTCTTGAAATTGTTTTGCAGCAAGTGATCGAGATTAGTGGTTTGCTTGTGTTCTTTTGCATTTTCGATTAAAACTTGAAATAATAACCTTGTGATGTAGCCTTATCATATGTGGCAAGGTGTTCAAACATAGTTTCTCTTAGACACATTGTTCAAGATTCAATAATTTAAATTGACATCACCCCAAATCCATTGACAGTTGCTTTGTATACGTTAGGGATGGGTTTTCTTCTTCAGCTTAGTGGGCATTGTGCCTTTGGCAGAGCGTCTAGGATATGCGACTGAGTAAGTTCTGGTTTGTGAAATTAAATATAGCATTAAATTTTCCTAACTTTGTCTAAGGCTAAGTCTTGCCTTGCCAATTATTGTGCTGCAGGCAACTTGCTTTCTACACAGGACCAACAGGTATGATTATAATTTTTACCATGCCAACTGATGGTAGCCTAAATGTTTTTTGCGTTTTCATGAATTTTTGTTGTGATATACATATTTCTAACTGAAATACGATTTCGGAGAATCTTTGTCTGAATATATAACTATATTTTTGAAGGTTCCTGTCTTAGTTTAGACTCCTGGCTCTTCCACTGCTATATAATAATGTTCCCTTAACAAATTATCTAACACAAAATTTTGCTAGGTTGTCAATTGGGTCTTTACCTACTTTCTAGTTTATCACTATGTACGTGTTCTGGTTCAGTGGTTTATGTGAAGTGGATTGTTTTCGTACACGACTTTGATCATACCAATGAGTGTAATAAAGTTTGTGCCACTGGTTGATTAGATTGTCTGCTTACAAGTGTGTCTACTGTACATTCCTTAAGATTTTTAGTTGCTAGAAAAAGAGTGATTCAGATAATTAAAGGTTATCACAGTTTCCCAGTGCCAGATAACCTGATGTACTGTTCATTATGGAAATGGATAGGTAGTTCCTCTTGTTTTCAAATGGAACCTACTTACTGATTCAAAGTATCTTATACCTTTATGTAACCTTTTCTTGTTTTCTCTCAAGTGGGCTGGTTTTTGTTGGATTGCAGTTGGAGGTCTTTTAAATGCCACATTTGGAAATGCAACGGAAATGATTATATCAATTTATGCATTAAAGAATGGAATGATTAGGGTTGTTCAGCAATCTTTATTGGGATCAATCTTGTCCAACATGCTTTTAGTGCTCGGATGTGCCTTCTTCACTGGTGGAATCGTTCATTACCAGAAAGTTCAGGTTTTCAACAAGGTAGATCTTCAAATTTTGTTGAACCTTGTACCCTGAATTTTTTTTAGTGTGGGTTCTTTGACATTCTTTCATCTTGATGTCATGAATTTACATCCAAATGTGGTTACTTTTGCAACAGTCTGCCGCCGTTGTGAATTCAGGATTGCTGTTGATGGCTGTCATGGGGTTAACATTTCCAGCTGTGCTTCATTTTACACACTCAGAGGTCCATTTCGGGAAGTCAGAGTTATCTCTTTCAAGATTTAGCAGCTGTGTAATGCTAGTGGCATATGCGAGCTACCTTTTCTTTCAACTTAGAAGTCATCGTAATCTTTATAGTCCTATTGAGGAGGTTAGTTAGGTTTGCTCAATTGTCTTAAGGGATCTAGAATGTCATTTTCTTTCTATTTTGAACATTGTGCATTAGTTGTTCTTCATCCTTTGTTAGTTGTTTGTTTTTTTTAAACTATGGAACTAAAATGATGATTTCGTTACATTTTCTGAACCTTGTATGATCTTCAGATTCTATAGGTGCTTTAGTCAATTGGTTTTTATTTTAAAAAAATTTCAAAGTTAAGGGGTTTATTTCCTTCTTAAATTTATTATGATTTTATTATCCATAAAGAAGAGTGATTAGTAGTTCTTTTAAGTATCTATTGAAACCCGAAAGTTAATACATGGAATGGTTCTTGGGAACATTTTCTGACTTAAACTGCTTTTAGTTGTTTAATTATCCTCTATTTTGCAATTGTATCAGGAAGGAAACCAGGGTGGAGATGATTCTGATGAAGAGGAGGCTCCTGAGATAACTCACTGGGAAGCAATTGGCTGGCTTGCTATTTTAACTGTGTGGGTGTCCATTTTGTCTGGATACCTTGTTGATGCTATCCAGGTAACACCTGCTTGATATCCTTGCCCAGTGCTCTGGATGCATATTTTCTGAGCTGATATTCTGCTGACCCTTTGCACTTTGTGTATGTTGTCAAAGAAATGCATACTACTAACTACTTGGTTTTCCAGTTATGAATGAGAAACATTTGGTCTTCACTTAAAAATTATCATTTAACACTATTATATTATTATATCCAATTCATGTCCTACAAAATATCATAAATTTCAAAAGCCCATCAAGTCACTCTGTCAGTAGATGGCCCTTCTCTTGGTCAACAATTTTAAGTTCTCAAATCCAATTCCGTTCCACTTGTAAGGAGGAAGGCTGTGACAGATCAGTCCAAGTGTATAGCTGTGGCTTCATGTTCCAAATTGACCAATTTAACCATCTCGTAGTGGTAGAAGAAATCCAGCAGATGCTAATGGCAACTAAGATTCTAGATGTTGTGTAACTATGAGATTATAGAACTAGTTTTCCTTGACTTCCCAAAGATGCGCCCAGCCTCAACTTTGCCAGATGAAAAACATATTCATCAAATTTAGTTGATATTTTCTTCTAAATAATGAGATGACCATTCTAACCATATTATCACCCTGCAACCAAAGTCCCTGTTTCCTGAAACCAAAGAGTCGCTTCAAAGTTCTAACCCTTCAAGAGCTTTTTAATAATCAAACCCTTGATTCATGACTCCAATAAATTAGAACTTTTAACCGACCTTCTCTCCCCTAAATTTTCCTTGCATCATGATGAAGTATAGGTGGCTTGTTCAACCTTCCATTTCTGTATAACCATAACTTTGAAGCAAAATTTCTTGTCCTATTTCAATTTGTTACCAAGCTCTATATCCTATGCCGAAATGCCTTTTTCTGTATTTGATTGTGAAGCACATTTTTTTATATTCTTGGTTTACTGGTAATTTGGCCATAGTTTTGGGTAACTATTTGATAACTTAACATATTTACTGTTTCTCCAGGGGGCATCTGACTCATTCAACATGCCTGTGGCATTTATCAGTGTTATACTGCTCCCAATTGTAGGAAATGCTGCAGAGCATGCAAGTGCTATCATGTTTGCCATGAAGGACAAGCTTGTTAGTGCTTTCAAGATTTGTAAACCTCATTTTATAGATTTCATTTATTTTGTTGATGAAATTAATCTTTCTACAGGACATCACACTTGGAGTTGCTATTGGATCTTCTACACAAATATCCATGTTTGTGGTAAGGACTTGACAATTGACTAGCTAGCTAATGAGTTCTCACTGCAGATTCTATGAACCATCACAAACCTCTGTTTGACTTGCTTGTTATAGTTTCTCTTGAGTTGATTACATTCCTTAAACAGGATTACATTTCAAAACAGGAACTAGGAAGCTAATAATTTTTGTGCTCTTGACAATTGTAGATTCCCTTCTGTGTAGTTGTTGGATGGATTATGGGACAGCGAATGGACTTGAATTTTCAACTCTTTGAGACTGCTACACTTTTTATTACAGTGTTAGTAGTGGCATTTATGTTGCAGGTTTGTGATTTTTTTCTTGTTTGTCTTCCTTTTAGCCATGAAGATTTCTCTAGTTTTAACATTTAACGTATTTTTGCCCCCTTAGAATTCCAGGAAATATTCTAAAATTGAGGAAAAAAAGGAAAGTTATATGTAAAACGATTACTTATAAACTAAAATCATCCAACTTGGAGGCTTCTAATGACATCATCCAAGATGAATTGTGCTACATAAACTAAAATCAGGGAATTATTTTCTGTCTCTCTTGGGAAAACTGCAAAGTTGTGTGTCATGCTTTTTTATTTTATTTTATTTTTAATTGTACAGTATGACAAGTTGATTTGCTGATGGATTTAGACATTTCTTATCACCTAGTTGCAGTTTTTTTTTTCTTGTTCATTATTGCCTGATATAAGATTCATTGCCTTTATCTTTGTAGGAAGGGACATCAAACTATTTTAAAGGCTTGATGCTTATTCTGTGCTATCTCATAGTTGCAGCCAGTTTCTTTGTACATGTCGATCCTTCAGACGGTGAGTCACAAAGAACTTATTATATTTTTTCAAGAGAAAACAAACGTGGATATCTTTGTATGCAAGGGCATATTCAGGCCTCGAAAATATGAATCTCTTTGTTGTTTCATTTTCTGCACATGATCCCTCAAGTTTCAACTGTGTCAAAATCAACACATTAATTACTTTTACAGAGTTGATATTCTACTAAAATAACAAATTAAACTTGGTCTTAGTTATTTGTTTGTTGGGTTTTGTTGCAGATGATGATTAAACTAACCATTGGAATGGTGGCCATACATGTAAGAATCTATCTATCTATCTATCTATCCATCTATAGGAGATATACAGGAAGCTACGCTTCCGCAGCCTTCTCAAGCCTGTGATATGCATTTTATTTGCTTTATTTTTGTTGATCATAGAACGGAAAATCCAAATGATCCCCCAAGCATCAAAAGTCTGCAAACTTCCTCAGCTTTGTATAATATAGTATGATTCTCTTCAGAAGCATGGACACTCCGTTTTGCAATGGTTTTCGACAAAATGACACGCCTCACCTTCGAATCAAAATTTTGTTCTTCGATCTTTGTTCACTTAGGTTGTGCTCTCTCAATAATGTTTGGCCAATGCCGTATTTTAATTTCAAGATATTTCAAAACGATTAATGTATCTGTTCATCTTGATTATTATGATTTATTTATTTATAAGTATCTATTTACATTACTTTGAGCCATTTGAAATTTTAAAAAGAAAATATATGTAGGTTTATATTAAAATTCGTAATTCAATACCTAAAATACCAGGAATTAGGTTGATTAGTATGAGTAGTTGATTCAATTCCAATTCCTCGTCTGAATTATCGTGTCTCTAATAAATACCAAGAACATGTAAAAGTGTAAAAAACGTAAATTATGTAAAAGACTTAACAAAGTCAATAACTAATAACAATTACTTATACTATTATACGAAATTTGCCACTACCACCAAACCAAAGTCAAACAAAAACACTAGTTAGAAACAAGAAGATAAACTCTAGCAACTTCTAGTTGACCTAAAAAAAAAAAAAGAAAGGAAAGTTCAACAAGTTCTTTTCTACATGATAGCGCAGGCATTTGGATTTTCATCATTAAACAGACTACAATAAGGATCCATTGCATGCTCTTGCTGTGATGGCAGTTCATTCAGGTATTGCCCTTGGAGATTAGGGATGCCGTACCCAATCATCCCTTGTGCTGCTGGACCCACTGGATAGTTGCCCATGACGCCCATCTGGACCATCTGGCCCACCTGACCCTTTTGATGCTTACCCCCTCCACCGTTGCCTTTACCTTTGATCTCCTTCCCTTTGTTGCTCGCTTTGCCACTCTTGGCCACTTTGCCTTTGTTTTCATCTTTGCCACTTTTGGCCTCTTTGCCTTTGTTTTCATCACCACCAGTCACAATGCCACCATCTCTTCTACTTGTACTTCTTCTGCCAAGCCAATTTTTCCATCCTATTTTTTCTTTACCTTTTTTACTATCATTCCCTCCCATGCTTACCTTGGGCATCTCAACACCATCATGAAGCTGACTGGCCATTCTTCTTCTTTGTGTATGTGAGAGAGAGAGAGTGAGAGAGAGAGAGATTGATCGAGTGAATGTGGTAATTGAGACAGTTTAACAATCACACCTCAAACACATGTTTATATAGTAAAACACAATTGATAACCCCATTTGAAAACAGGAAATATATCTTGTTTTCTTTGGAGAAACAGGAATGCTAATTGAAGAAGCAAGAAGAAAAGAAAGAAAAAGGGAAACCAAGATTTACAAGATTTGTGAAAAAAAAAAAAAGGAAAGGGAGAGGCTAAACCCATGATTTTACTTTATAACTTTTACAACTGGTACACCTCACCGCCCTACTTGCCGATTATTGGAGTAAAAAAAATACACATTTATAAATAAACTCAATCCTAGACATGTATTTATAAAAAAACCCAAACACTATTTAAACATAGAATCAACCCAAAATAAACAATTGTATATTTTTTGGGTGTGTTTATAAATGGGTTTTGAGTGTGTGTAATGATGGGTTTTGGGTGTGTTTATAAAGTGTTTTGGATGGTGGATTTTTTTATAATTTCAGCCTCCATTTTGGGTGTTTTAGTGAAACTCCCGACAATCTCTTTGTCTTCTACTGCAAATTCACTTCCGTTCTTTCCTTTTATTTTTTGGGTCTAAATAATGTACTTGCTAAAATATAAAGATTGAAGTGGTTAAGAGCATTCGATTCTCCCTTTTCTCAATATCGCTTTCGTGAAAGAAAAAAAAAAATCAAATTTACCAAATCAATTTAATTGAAGCAACCAAAGCATTGTGTATTGAGAGCTGTAACCTTTTCTTTTCACTTTTGCTATGGTTTTTCCCGAATACGACAGTCTGCCTCCAAATCAAAGTTTATTTCCTTGATGTTAGGTCCACCCCATTCATTTAATTTTGTTTCTTTCATCCTAATGTGTCTATTTTGATATATTTCAAAACATTAATTTATGTAACAAATTGGATGCCTGGAGTTTTCAAGTTTGCTTTCAGAATGAATTTTCAAAAGCCATAATTTGCAGTTCAACACAAATTTTAAATTGTAGATAATCACTTCCCCCTCAATCATAAAATGGAAAGAAACTTTGAAGTTAACTAAAAACCCAATTCCCTTCTCTACCTCCTTCTACTGGCTTTGCAATATTATGGCTTCTGCTTTTGTGGTACTTTTGGTTTTGCAACTTTTGCAGCAAGTCAATGCAAAGCATAGTTATGAAGCAGAAGGTGGATCATGCAAGATGTGATTTGTTCGAAGGAAGATGGGTTTTTGATGATTTACATCCTCTATACGATTCAACTCACTGCCCCTTCATTGAGAATATTTTCAACTGCCAAAAGAATGGTCGACCTGACAAACTTTACCAGCAATATAGATGGCAGCCATCTGCATGTAACTTACCAAGGTACCTCTAATTAATTTGCTCCAAAGATATTTGGTTAAAAACTTATGAGGATATATAGTTGAAAACCAATTCTTTGTTCTTGTAGATTCAGTGCCGAAGATTTCTTACAAAGATTCAAAGATAAACGCATAATGTTTATTGGAGATTCACTGAGTTTGAATCAATGGCAGTCACTTGCATGCATGCTTCACACAGCCATGCCACACTCTGAGTTCAACATAGAGATGCCACCCCTCAAGTACACCACTGAGAGGACCCTTTCCACATTCACATTTCCGGTAAGATTGGCTTTCTCCATTCACTTGGCTCTACGTCACGCCCTATCTTGAGCATTAACCTAAAACTTGGATTAGACTAATTCTTGAATTGGGGCGTGACAGTTAAGGCATATCGTATCCCAATATTATTCAATAATTATTAACCTCAATGCATAATGCACATCTTGTCTTCTATGATGAAGCAATACAATGTTTCGGTGATGTTTGCGCGCAATGCATTTCTTGTTGATATTGAAAAAGAGGGTTCTTGGCAAGTTTTGAAACTCAACTCAGTCAAGGACACCAAAGTATGGGAGGGAATGGATGTTTTGATTTTCAATACATGGCATTGGTTTGTTCACACCGGGAACATACAACCGTATGTAGTCTTCACCAACTCCTCAATATTTGCTTCATAACTTTCTTTGTTTCCCTTCCAATTAGGGTACCAAAAATGCATGCATAATGCATTGTTGGCTATCTATGAATATGTTTACTTTGTTTAATTTGTTATAGATGGGATTTCATCCAAGATGGAGAAAATACATACAGAGACATGAATCGCTACGTTGCCTTCGAGCAGGCTTTGGAAACATGGGCTCGATGGGTGGATGAGAACATGGATCCCTCCAAAACCAAGGTCTTTTTCCAAGGAATTTCACCCACTCATTTCAAGTAAGTTATGCAGAGCTCATTCGGAATTAGAATGATTTCAATATATATGTCAATGTCTCATGTGTAAAGCGTTGCTTTTTATGTTTTCGTAGAAGATGTATGACAATTTATTTTTCTCACCACGGTGTATTTGAAGTGGGCTATATTAGCCCGACCTCTTAATAAAGGCCCACATCATACCTTACATAGCCCAAAGCCATCTTGGAGCACCCAATAACCTATTACATTAGAGTACTTAGCATTTTCGCACGCACTTCTGCGAGGGCCTTTTTTTTAAAAAAAAAATTAAATTTATTTTAGAATTAAAAAAGATAATGAGTAGTTATGTTCTATAAAAATTGGATCAATTATCTGATTTTTCTTTTAATTTCTATAAAGATAATGAGAGGCTTTTTTTTTTAATCACGCGCGCTACGAGCGACTTACAAAGTTTCGTAAATATTTTTTCGCAATTGTATTTATATAGATGTCCGTTTCAACAGTTTCATATTTTAATCGCTTGCATGTGATATATCGTCATTTTAAATGTTTTCCTTTGTCCACTATATTTTTCTAGACGTCCATCTTAGCAGATTACACTCTATATTGTGCATGTCCTATTTTTATAGAACACAACTGCCAATTATATTTTTTAATTTTAAAATAAATTTAAATTAAAAAAAAAATCCTCTTGCATGCGCGGAAGCGCGTGCAGAGGCTAGTATATATAAATTTAGAATATCTCATTGTAAAAAAAAAAAAAAGAACAACAACAACAACAACAACAAAAACTTTAACACATGCATACTATGCTATCACATGAGTCATTAGTAATACCATGTGGGGATCACCGTCACACCATAAAATTAATCCAATTTTTGATTATCAACTAATATGGGATATACAGATGTGAATTAGACTAATTGACGGGCGTGCCCTTACCCTTTCCCCAAGTTCTAATCCCTCTCAAAATTGGTCACCATTTAGTCACATGGCTTCTGGATTGTATCATTCATCATTGGGGGGCATTAACTAAATGAAAATTGGTCATCAATCACATGACATTGTAACTAACTGTATTGTATATCGTCATTCAGTATTGACACCTAGCAGAAATTGAAGTTTTTCTCCTCTAATAATACTCCCAACTTCAATACCAATTGAAGTGGCAAATGACATGACGCAAAACTTGTCGTTCAAACTTTTGTGTGCGTAGAATTGGCATTAAAAATTGTTACACTGCTCCTATAAGAATACCATTTTTATCATGTTTTACTGGGACAACTTAAAGATTTATAAAAGAAATGTTGAAATTTTTAAAAGAAAAAGGTCACACACAAAGAACATTTGAAAAACCTAATCACAATTTTTTCTTGTTGTACAGTAAAGATTTCCCACCTTCATTAAAATCAAAGATAGAATAGAGATTCCAATGCACAATATGTAAAGTGTGTCAAGCCAAAGCTATCAGCCTATCACATTAGCTATGAATCCATGACCCTTCCACAACATATATAGCCTTCTCATCAAGTTATTGACCCTCCATGAATTCACCTAAATTATTTATCTCTGAAAAAAAAAAATGTGGGAGGTGCTGATGACAGTTTTAAAACTTCCCCCAACCCCCACTCATACACGATTGAAACTTTTCTGCCAACCTCTCCATTGATATCCATTCATTCATAACGAGTGACTGCAACTTGAATTGAATTCTTTACTTCTCATTTCTTTCCCACAACTTAAAATATAGGAAAACTCTCCCATCAACTACACCATCTACCTCTTAATAAACCCACCAATCTTTTTCTTTACCAATTTCTTTTTTTCTTTTATTTAAATATCCACACCACTCAAGCTTGAAAAATCCAAACCAACTCGATCGATCTAATTTCATTAATTCTTGCATATGGGTGCACTGGGTTTGGGGATTGCCTTTGCACTTCTGGTGCTGCTACCAAGTTTAGAACACCAAGTGCATGGGAAGCAAAGCAATTATGAGTTGAAGAAGTGTGATATTTACCAAGGAAGATGGGTTTACGATGCTTCTTACCCTCTTTATGATTCCAGCCTCTGCAGCTTCATAGAGAATGCCTTCGCTTGCCAGAAGAATGGTCGAGCCGACGAACTCTATCTCAAATATAAATGGCAACCCTTTGCATGCAAGTTACCTAGGTACGTAATTTCTTTTAGGTCAAAGGGAAATTATAGTTTTGAACTCAGAGTTTAAGTGTGGGGATAAATGCTCACTAATATACGGGAGCTACAAGCCCTACCTAAAGTATGCTCTTTTGTTATATTTTTTTTCCCCTAACTAATCTTTGTTTTATAGTACAAAGAAGGGGGCTTGATTACAATTTTAATCCTCTTAAAATATTTACCAAAAAAAGAAGAAAGAAAGAAACTTTAGTGCCTCAATTTCTCATATTCTTATAAATTTGGGCTCAAATTCTTGGTATTGCCTTCATATATCTTATTCCAAGTTCTCTTTTCATGAATGACAAAATTCATTAAACTAACTTATTGAATAGGTTTGATGCGGAAGATTTCTTGGAGAGATTTAGAGATAAACGCATCATGTTTGTTGGAGACTCATTAAGTTTGAATCAATGGCAATCATTCACATGTATGCTACATGCAGCCTCGTCTGAATCTGAGTATAACTTTGAGAGAATAGGATCAACCTCTACATTCACATTCCAGGTATTCTACATGGGTAGCGATGTTCATATTTCTCTTCTAATTATCTGCACTCCAAACTGAATATTTTACAATTTTTTATGCGCCCAGAACAATGTAGGAAGCGAAAAGATGAGTGTTCAAAACCACTAGCCTTCTTTATATTCATTTTAATTGAGTATCCTCTATATACATGTGCAGAGTCACAATGTTTCTTTGATGCTTCAACGCAATGCCTTTCTTGTTGACATTGCACACAATAAATATGGGAGGGTTTTGAAGCTCAACTCGATCGACCACAAGGATGGCCTAGCCTGGAAGGAATTTGATGTATTGATCTTCAACACATGGCACTGGTGGCTCCACACGGGAAGAAAACAACCGTGAGATAAATAATTGAATTGTTTATAGTTTTCATGCTAGATTATTTTATATAACTTTAGTAGTAGATCATTTATTTTGTCGTAATTAATCAAATTGAATTTGGTTGGTTGTGTAAATGTATGCATGGCAGGTGGGAATTTATTCAAGATGGAAACACTTTACGTCAAGACATGGATCGCTTTGTTGCCTATGAGAAAGCCTTAAGAACTTGGGCCCGGTGGGTGGACAAAAATGTTGATCCTACTAAAACCAAAGTCTTCTTCCAAAGCATTTCACCCACTCATTGGAAGTAAGTTCACAAATATAATGTTGAGCCTTAGTCTCATAAATTGGTTAATATACGTATCTACTCTTGTTTTAGTTCAACGGTACAACTTTTGAGATATAGAAGAGGATAACCCTCCCTTCTTTTAAAAGGGTATCAAATTCAGTCACGTATATAAAATCGAAATTCAAAACCTCATTCAACAAAATAATAATTAAATATCACTAAGAGCATGTCTAATGGGACTGATCTTGCCTAGGTAATTAGGTCTAGATTTGGTCTCAAATGAAAAAAAATTCACTTTCTAATGCATGTGTTTGGCCTAGTTCAGTTTAGCCTAAGACAAGATGAGAGGCTGGTATTGTCCACCTGTTGGCTCGGGCAAGATAAGGGACCCATTGCCAATTTTTGAAAAGAAAAAAAGGAGCAACAAAAGCTGACTCAAACAACTATTGAGGAGTTGCCACATGGCGCTCTCAAATGCAACAGCCCAACGGCTAGTTGCCGGCCCTCTTTTTTTTACCTCATAACTCTATAAAACCTAACCATTTGTTCATCTCTCAATTACTCCAAACATTTCTACTTGTCTGTCTTTTTTCATTTTGCTCAAAATTGTTGTTCCAAAGTATTGCTCAAAATTGTTTCCAAAAATAAATTTTTGTGTTGCTTTTCTTATGCTTTGATTTTTATCACAAATAAAAATAAAAATAAATTAAAATAACAAGTTTCGAGTTTTAGCCCTAGCCTCTCATCACCACTAGAACCACAAAATTTGAGAGGCTAGATTTTATGAATAGTAGCATTTTGAGGGACTAAAACAGCACCTAGCCCCTTTCCCCTTGCAGTAGACATGCTCTAACTAAACCAAATGATTATTGACGGCCCAAAAATATATCTATGGAGTCTCTCCATCTATTGGAGTACCAAGTAAGTGACAAGATCAAATTAAGACTATTTGAAATGTTATGTTAACTTGCATGTTTGTTGGTTGTTTAAAATTGTTACTTAAAATTAAAGATGATCATGTTGTGAAAATCAGTGCAAGTTTTTGGGGAAACCCAGATGGGAGGAACTGCACAGCAGAGACAAGGCCACTGGCAGAGCCACCGTACCCAAGAAGTCCACACCCAGCACAGGTGATTGTGGAGAAAGTTTTGAGAGGCATGTCAAAGCCAGTCAACTTGCTTAATGTGACAGCTCTGTCACGGCTAAGAAAAGACGGTCACCCTTCTATATATGGCAATGAAGGCCATCGTGGCATGGATTGTAGCCACTGGTGTCTTCCTGGAGTTCCTGACACTTGGAACCAGCTCCTCTACACTGAGCTCATTCGAAACTGAAATATTATTTAATTACTTTGGGGATAATTATAAGCTGTTTTTGCCTGATAAACAAAAAATATCATGTCAAATTTGGTTATTGTTACAATGAATATATAGTCTTTCTTTTATTTCAGTTTTATTGCTTTGGATTTTATATGTATGTCTCTTCTTTTGTTTTTTTTGGAAGATAAAGAAGAAAATAAACCTCAAAACAAGATACATAGTGGTTTGGCTTTGAGACGGTTATGTGATTCTGCCTCACCAATAATTAAGAAAGTTCTTAATTATTTGATCAAATAAAAGGATAATCCAGACTCATAAGAACAAGTAAAATAAAAGAAAATGGGCCGCAACTACCATATCATGGACAAGGGAAATCAATCCTTCAAATTTCAACCCATAAAAAAGAGAAGAACTTGCATGTAACCAGAATGTCATCGTGACGATATATATCCTAACACTATTGCACATTTTCATGTCGGAAAGTTAAAGCACATGATAATAGATGATGGACTTAGGATACTGCCACGCTAGATTGAAAGAGTCTATCCGCCTTGTTTGTTTCCTTCTTTTAGTAGAGAGTTGAACCCGCATCAACTTGTTCGGCTTCTTTATCATGCAATTGAGTCCTCACTTGCAGGGGATAGTTGAAGTTTCTTTGCTTAGCCATTGAGTCTCGATTAGTTAGTGACTGCCTCAAAGGTATACTAGGGTGATAGAGTAAAACTCGGTCTACTACATCAAATTTCCTCCGTTTTATGTTTAATTATTCAAATATAAAGCCTTGCGTCTTTGTCCCTATTTGCGACATGAAGAGAGAGCACATCAGTTGACAATGAATGTGAACAAAGTGGGTTGAACAGGCAATCTGTGCCTATTAAGAAATGAACTTGAACTATGCTATAGTCAATTACCTGTATGTTTTTATCCATAAAAAGAGTACTGCTATTTGTACCACATTTAATGACCACATTGCTGACCACCTCTTTAATATAGGTGAGTTTCACATATATTAGTGGAGTCAGCTATTAAAGAGGTGTTCAACAATATATTCAGTAACTATGGTATAAATAGCATTGTTTTAAATAAAATTAAAAAGCCCATTATATTGTTCGTTAGATAAATAATACATAAACAGAGAAATAATAGAAGCTACGAGTTGGACTAGTGGAAATAGAGTGCAGACCATTACATGCCCTTTTTTCGGAGGTCCCAGGTTCGAGCCTCGGTAACGTCGCCTTCTTCGTCTTCTTCCTCTTGAGGCCTTGTCAACCGGGTATGTAATGGTGTAACTTTTTTATTTTTAATAATCTACATCAGTAAATTCTGAATTTTATCTTTAGTTCGTGGTTGTAAATGAGAATAATCAATTGAGGCTGTTTCTGTGAAATTAGGGTTTAAGTTTGGTGATCATTTCGTCCACTATTTTGTTAAGCCCTTTTCAAATAATTTCATGACAATGGTTCTGCAATTTGTTCTGTCTCACAGAGTTCATCTCTCTGCGTTTTCGATATTCAAAGAACACGATGAGTTCAGACGAAGCCAAAACCCTAGTCTCTTTCCTTGCTCTCGTATGGAGTCACCACTTTGGCCAGCACTTTACCCCTTACGGGCCGACCCGGTGTGAGCGGGGATTAGTCTGGGTTGTGGTTAAGGCTTAAAGGTGCCACCCATAGTTGGGGCCCATCCAGGACCACCTCGTGGTTCAAACCAAAAAAAAAAAAAAAAAAACCCTAGTCTCCACCAGACAGCCCTTCATCGAAGTCGAACGGGATTGCAGGGTAGAACAGCTGAAATTTACCGTTATGTCCCCCTCGGAGATTATGAAAATGGCGGAAGTTGAAATCTTTAGAGGCGTGTATTATGGTTCCGATCGAAAACCCATCGAGGGCGGCTTATTGGACCCCCGCTTGGGCCCTCCAAACAAGAAGTGTGGAAATTGTGCAACTTGTGGTGCAAATTACAAGGACTGCCCGGGGCATTTTGGGTATTTGGCACTTGCCCTCCCTGTTTACAATGTTGGGTATATGGGCACTATCGTGGATATTCTCAAGTGCATCTGCAAGTCATGCTCTGGTGTGCTTTTGAAGGAAGAAATGCGGGTTGAGCTTTTGAGGAGGATGAGAAATCCCAAGCTGGGTCCTTTGAAGAAAACTGAGTTAATGAAAATGGTGGTGAAGCAGTGTCATAATGGTTTGGCTGCTAACAATAGGCCAGTTGAGTGCTCCAAATGTGGATATTTTAATGGTTCTGTGAAGAAGGCTACCGGCATGGATCGTTCTAAATTTAATGGTGTTATGGATGATTGAGGTCAACAATTTCTGAAACTACAGTTTCCAGTGCACCATTTAGCTTGGAGACTCATTTGATGAACCCTGTGCCGCCTACCGCGATTCGTCCTTCAGTTTTGGTGGACGACTCACGGACAAATGAAAATGACATTACAGAGAGGTTAAAGAACATTGTTCAAGCAAATGCTCGTCTTTGACACGATTTAACACAAGATTTACCACCAGCTTATGCAGGCGGGTTTAAACATAGTTGGGATGCACTTCAAGTTGAGGTTGCTCAGTATATAAATAGTGAAGTTCGTGTTCCCTTTGCCATGCAAAGTGGCAATCCGTTGGGTGGTTTTATGCAGCGGATCAAAGGGAAGCAGGGGCGTTTTCGTGGGAATTTATCTGCCAAGCGGGTTGAATATACTGGCAGAAGTGTTATATCACCTGACCCTAATCTGAAAATTAATGAGGTTGGGCTCCCTATCCAAATGGCTCAAACCTTAAACTACCCTGAACGGGTTTCTCGTCACACTATTGAGAAGTTGAGGAAGTGTGCAGTAATGGAATTTATACGTACCCTGGTGCCAGATACGTACGCCGTAATGGCGATGAATTCTACTTAGGGGGTAGCAACAGAAAGGCATATGCTGATAAACTGCAATACGGCGACGTAGTTGAACGTCATCTAGAAGATGGGGATGTTCTTTTCAACAGACAACCAAGCCTGCATAGGATTTCCGTCATGTGTCACAGGGCTAAGGTTATGCCTTGGAGAACATTGAGGTTTAATGAATCTGTTTGCAACCCTTACAATGCTGATTTGGATGGTGATGAAATGAACATTCATGTCCCGCAAACAGAGGAGGCGAGGGCGGAGGCTGTTCTGTTGATGGGGGTGGAAAAAAATCTGTGCACCCCAAAAAATGGAGAGATCTTGGTTTCTTCAACTGAAGATTTTCTAACATCCTCTTTCCTTATAACAAGGAAGGACACGTTTTATGATCGAGCATCATTTTCACTAATTTGTTCATATATGGGGGATGGCTTCGATTCGATTGATTTTCCAACACCTGCCGTAATTAAGCCAATAGAGCTGTGGACAGGAAAGCAGTTATTTAGTGTTCTTGTACGCCTGAATGCGAATGTGAGAGTCTATCTAAATCTGACTGTTAAGGAGAAGTCCTACTCCAAGACTGATGAAGATGGAAGGGCAATTGAGGCAATGTGCCCAAATGATAGGTTTGTCTATTTTCGTAACAGCGAGCTTATAGTAGGGCAACTTGGGAAGGGTACTATAGGAAATGGCAATAAGGGTGGGTTTTTCTCCGTTCTTCTCAGGGACTATAAAGCTCATGCTGCTGCTGCTTGCATGAATCGTGTCGCTAAGTTAAGTGCACGATGGATTGGTAATCACGGATTTTCAATTGGGATTAGCGATGTACAGCCAAGTGACATTTTGTGTGAAGAGAAAGAAGAGATAATTAAAGAAGGCTATAAAAAATGTGATGAGCAGATAAAGTTGTATAATGAAGGACACAGCTGCAACTTAAACCGGGTTCTGATGCAGCACAATCACTTGAGTCTGAGATAACTTGTGCATTAAACAACATCAGAGAGCAAACTGGAAAGTTTGTGCATGCAAAAGCTACATTGGAGAAATAGTCCCTTGATCATGTCCCAGTGTGGTTCTAAAGGATCTGCTATCAATATCAGCCAGATGGTTGCCTGTGTTGGTCAGCAATCGGTTGGTGGTTGTCGTGCACCTAACGGATTCATAGACTGAAGCCTTCCTCACTTCCCTAGAGATGCCAAAACCCCTGCAGCTAAAGGCTTTGTTGCTAGTTCCTTTTACAGTGGCTTGTCAGCTACGGAGTTTTTTTTCCATACAATGGGAGGGAGAGAGGGGCTTGTGGATACAGCTGTGAAAACAGCTGAAACTGGGTACATGGCTCGTAGATTGACCAAAGTTTTGGAGGACCTGTGTGTTCAGTATGATAACACAGTACGGAATTCAAGTGGATGTATAATTCAGTTTTGTTATGGAGATGATGGTATGGATCATGCAGTGATGGAAGGAACGGAAGATGGAGCTCCATTAGACTTACCCCGATTGTTTCTTAAAGCCAAGGCGACATGTCCTGCTAGAGAAAATGAGTACTTGTCTCCTGAACAAGTGACTGAGATGGTGAGAAGCAGGCTTTCAAAACAAGATATGACTCTTGATGGTGGTTGCTCTGCTGGTTTCAAAACTTCTTTGGAGCAATTCCTGAATAAATATGTTGAAGCATTCAGAAAAACACACGAGACCTTTTTGTTGGATGATCATAGTGCCTGGAAGGAGAAGATTGTGCAAAACGTATCTGGTGTTACTTTTAGACAGCTGGAAGTTTTTCTAGATACTTGCATTTCACGTTACCATTCGAAAAAAATCGAAGTTGGAACAACAATTGGAATAATTGGAGCTCAAAGTATTTGCGAGCATGCGACGCAGATGACGCTGAAAACTTTCCACTTTGCTGGAGTTGCCAGCATGAACATTACACTTGGTGTCCCTCGTACCAAGGAAATTTTAGACGCAGTGAAAAAGATCCGTACACCTGTCATCTTTGCAACACTTGAGTGTGAAACGAATGTGAAATTTGCAAGGGTGGTAGCAGGTCAACAAATCTCAGGCAGGTTGCTGAGAGTATAAAGATTGTAATGACTACAAGATCAGCATCTATAGTTGTCACGCTTGATATGGCCATGATTCAAGATGCACACTTGTCTATAGATGCTAATGTGGTAAAAGAATCAATTTTGCAAACTCTGGGAATCAAACTGAAGCAAGAGCATGTTAAGGTTTTGGATGTCAGAAAATTAGAAGTTGTTCCTGAAGAGGCTGATAGGAGCAGACTTCATTTTCGCCTCCACAATCTAAAGAGTATGCTCCCAAATGTTATAGTGAGGGGTATAAATACAGTTCAGCGTGTTGTCATTAATGAGGTAAAAGAAGAGAAAGAAGACAATAAGTACAAGTTGCTTGCAGAAGGCACAGGGCTTCTAGCAGTAATGGGAACCGAAGGAATTGATGGTTGTAAAACCACAAGTAATGATGTTTTTGAAGTGCTGAGAACACTTGGCATCGAAGCTGCGAGAAATTGCATCATTGGGGAGATAAAGAGTACTATGAAATCTCTTGGGATGAGCATCGATGATCGACATATGATTTTTATAGGGGATGTGATGACATACATGGGTGAAGTTCTTGGGTTCACAAGATTTGGAGCTAAAAAAATGGAGAAGGGTGTTTTGGCATTGGCTTCATTTGAGATGCCAGCTGATCATCTGTTTAATGGTGGTGTAAATGGGAGAGTTGAAATTGTTAGGGGAGTAAGTGAAAGCATAATCCTGGGTCTGCCAATTCAGATTGGCACTGGAATGTTTAAAGTTAGAACAAAAGTTTCTTCTGGTTTGGGGCAGCTCACAGGTTCTGGACCTCCACATTCAGATGTGCAACTGCCTTATGGGCCTGCATGCACTACTTTTCCAACTTAAGTTGAAGAAAAACTGAAGCTGGATTTTGCAGAACTGCTCATTTATTTTTTTGGGTAATTTGAAATTTGAATCATCTCATTTCCAAGTCATTTTTGTTGTGAACTTGTCATATCCATTGCCACATAAACCTGACTTCTTTTTTTACTTTATTTTTGTTTTCTCTAAATTGGAAGCCAAACTTCAAAAGATCAGAGTGTTTAGATATGCATGGAGAGCCAGCTGGGGCTACTAGTGTTGTCATATCAGATTTGAACTATAAGAAATTTTTGTTACTAACTATGGTTTCTGATTGAGGCTCCTGCCTTTTTATCAGATTCATCTTCATGATATAAACTCACATTTATTCCTTGTTGCAGAAAGAATCCAACCGTGCCTGGAAATAAATTTTCCATGTCATGCTTCGAGAAATCAACGTAAGAGTATCAATTGGTCTCAAACTTGACCTGCGGCTTTATGATTTGTCAATACAAATTAATCCTTTTTTCCCTTGTATTTTACCCCAGAAAAACAATGAAAAATAATAGAAAAAAGTGAAGAGTACTAGTCATAGAGGTGATAAGAAATTTAAGTCTCAACCTTTTTTGATTTGTCCTGATGGATAACCGGTAAATATTCCTTGCATATCAACTGTGGAGGAAAATAAATAAATATTGGTAGCAACAGGTATGAAGCTGATGGAGAACAAAGAGGTGCTTCAATGTATTAAATGGGTCAAAACTGGGCTCTCAGTAGCACAGGGAACTTCATGGACAATGAAAGAGGCATAATTGTGGTAGGAGAATCCGGGCTGTTTACTCCTGATGATATTGCCATCCCTTAGGCCGATTGTGGTAGGAGAGCCGATTGTGAAATAGAGTGACCCTTGGGCCATCCCCAATGGTTGGGGCTCTAAAAAGGATTTATAGAGTCTCATTTAGAGCTCCGATGGAATCTTTGGGGCTCTAAAGGCATTTCTCCCACAGTGAGAGACTCTATATTCGGGGCTCTACATTAGGGGTTTGATGTTTTTTGTATGATGTAATTTAATTTAGATGCTATTTTTGTTTTTTGTTAATTTATTTATTTTAGTTTTTTGTGTGTGAACATTTCAACCTAAAAAAATAAAAAATTGGACAAGATTTGAAAACATAGTTATAAAAAAAACCTAGCCATTTAGAACTTGAGGGTTGTAGTCTGAGTAACTTTTATCAACAAAAAAAACCAAAAACAATGAGACAAGCTTGTTGCAATTGGCCAATTGATTAAAAAAATATAGACAGTAGTCAGTAACTATCAAAATGGGCGAGTATAACGCTGTTGAGTCGCAAGGCAAGTGAGCCAAAAAATTGTTAGGCTGGCAGCTTTTTCCAAATGTGGTCCCTATCGAGTTTCAAGGGCTGCAACTAGGTACACAGATTTAGCTTCGGCTCCGGTTAGGCTCTATCATTTAGAGCCTCAAATTCATACCATTGGGGATGGTTTTTTTTCAAAGGGTTGTTATTTATTAGAGTCAAAGGTGGTGCAGCCCATTTTAGAGCCCCCATTGGGGATGGCCTTGGAAGGGAATAACTGAACTTTCTGGTAAAGACATTTCCTTACAGCTCAGTTTAGGGAGATTACAACCTACTTGTTCAAACGAGAGACTGAAGTTGCCAACTACTTGTGTGATGGTGGGAGAGAGTTTTTTATAACTAGCTTGTGCAAGAAGCTGATGATATTACCTATTTTCATCAAAATTTTCATGTTTTTGGACTCCGATATTTTCATATAGACTGATATTGAAGTCCTCTTGTGAAGCAAAAAAACTTGTATGAAACAAGGGTGCCGTGATTGGATGAGGATAGCAAAATAGTGTTATTTCCGTTTTATTTCTCCTTGTGAATGCTTTTCTGTTTTTTATATTATAAATTTTATTTTCGAAAGGCTTTTGAGATATTGTCCCACTATATGAAAGACAAGATGCAGACGATAGGTATTAGGTAAGTGCCGGATCAATATATATTGATTGTATTACACTTACAAGGATAAATAAAACGGCTTTTGATGATAACGTAGACTAATATGATAAGGTTTAACAGATAACTAGAGCAACCAGTGGCGGTTCCAGGATTCGAAAGCCGATTGGGCAAAACTTATATAACAAACTTGACGAAACGAGTGAATTTCATTAATAAACATTATAAAAAAATTACATGGTGAGAGGAGACGTAATAAGCCTTACCTTCAAACGCATTTATATCTACAAATACAAAAACTAAAAGAAAAACCAAAAGAAAAAAAATAGAAAAAAAATTTATTTCACATTAAAAAGAAAGATAATATAGAGGACTACATTAATTTTAAAAAACCATATTTATTTCGAGAGAAATGGGAACGAAGAAAATTAGCGGAGCTAGGTTTTTTTTTTTTAACGAGTTCCTTGTTTCCTTTTATAAACGTTTATTATAACATCCGTTTTTAGCTTTCCACCTCGAGTTCCATAGCCCTATCAATCATGTTTCGCAATTTCTGAAATAGTTATCTTTGTGCAAGACAATTTTTTTTTAATAATCATTAATAATGTAGGTAATATTTTTCTAACAAAAAGAGAGAAGGAAAAGGAAGAAATGAGAGAGAGAGAGAGAGAGAGAGAGAGAGAGAGAGAGAGAGAGAAGAAAAAGAATGGAAAAAAAAGAGAGAGGAGGGATGAGAGAAGGAGAAGAAAGAAAAAAAAAGGGAGAGAAGAGAGAAGGAAACAACGGAAAAAAAGAGAGATAAAGAGGAGAGAAGGAAAAAAAAAAGGAGAGAGGAGAGAGGAGAGTGTAAGGAAAAGAATAAAAAAAAAGGAGAGAGGAGAGAGGAGGGGGAGAGAAAAAGAATAAAAAAAGAGTGGTGATTTCTCCACTCCAATTTTATCCACTTACACTTCATTTTATAACTAAAAAAGGAGGGTAAGTTGATAAAATTGGAGTGGGAAATCATTGCCCTAAAAAAAAAATGATAGGAGAGAGATGAGAGTGTACGTAATATTTTTTTTAACAAAAATTAGTGCTGGGTAGAAGAGAAGAGAGGAGGGAGAAAAGTGTGGGTAATATTTATTTAACATAAATTTGGGCTGGGCATGAGCCCAGCCTGCCATAGGCTGGAACCGCCCCTGAGAGCAACTAAGATAATTACATGTTCATAAATACAAAATTAAATGGCTTAAATGTCAAAATAGTCCATGTGTTTTACCCATTCGGCCAATTTAGTCTCTGTGTTTTTAATTTGGCTAATTTAGTCCCTATGTTTACATATGTTAGCCAATGTAGGACAACTTGTCAAATAGACATTAAAATAGACATGTGCATAGCACATGAGTGGGCATAAAGGTATTTTAACACAAACCAAAACCCTCGCGACTCTATTCCTTGGCGTCAATGACAATTGCCGTAGTCTGCGTTCATGAGAATTGGGGTTTCAAATTCAATTAGTTCCCTTGAATATCAATCACTTCACTTGAGTTCAAATAAAGATGGTAAGGAGACGAATCGAATCTGATAGAGGCTCAATCAACCCAGGTGAGTATTCTCGAGTTTGGACCCTATGCTTGTTTTCCTTCAGTGACTCGTTGTTGGTACACAAGTCATACTTGTTAACTATTTTTTCGCTTTCTTGGTTTCTTGTTATGCTGCTTGTTTGTTTTGCTGCTTTGCTTTAATGGAAATCTCTTTAACCAAAGACTTTAACCAAAGAAAAAAGGACCAATCTCAATAAGAGTACCAATCTCAAACCATATGTTGTGCAGATAAAAAAATTATTTATTAATAAAAGTCTATTACTTTTGTTGTGCAGATAATGATCACATGACTATTGAATTTAGATACGGTGGACATTTTGTGCACACTCCAAGAACCCATTATATAAATGGTATGGTGACTTATTTTGATAATGTAGATGTGGATAGGTTGTCTACATTAGAAATTAAAGACATGATACAAGAGTTGGGTGTTCAAAATTCCAAATATTTTTATTACACACTTCCAAGCCATGGACCAGCAGACGGTCTTTATGCATTGAGTAATGCTACACTTACCACATTATTATCCCACATTTCTATACCACATGATGTGGCATGTCTATATCATATGTTATATCAATTAAATGAATAAAGTGTATTTTAATAAATAAAATTAGAAAAACAGAAACTAGTATTTTACATGATGTGGTATGTACACATCAGCTGCCACATCATGTGGTATAAAATTGTGGTATAAAAAATGTGGTAAGACTAGTATTATTCTTATGCATTGGAGAAAGATGAACACATTTTAGGTTTTGTGGGCTCAATACCTAGGAATAGGCAAATGATTGTCTATGTAGAGCATGATAGTGATGTTCATGAGGTTATTGGTGACTTAACCCAACCACTAATCTCACAAGCTAATATAGATTATGGAGAATCATTTAATGAAATCCATGATGACCTGTTTAGTCAAGTTGATGAAAATAGGTATGGTTCATATAGTCTCAGCAATGATCACTTATTTTAAGAAGAGAGAAGTGCTTTGTATCATGGTGAGCCTCAAGATTTTTATGATGTACCGATACATACTAATCAGTATGAATATGATGGTGATGGTGATGATAAAACAAAAGGTTCCAATTATGAGGAAAGTGATAATCATGGTGATAATTCTGATTATGAATTTTATGATGAGGACAATGATGCCATGTTGGACGATGATAATTTCTATGATGATGCAGTGGATACACTAGAGACTTTCATCGGATGTGGTAAGAAACAAAAAAACAATTGGGAGGTAGATATATAGGTTGAAGATATGAACATGGATGAAAAACAATATAATTCAGGTGAGTTACATTCAGCATCAAACTCTGATGAAGAAGGAACTACTTGTAGGTACAAAGAGTTTAATGTTGATATTGATATGGACAACCCACAGTTCGATGTTGGGATGAAATTTTCAAGTAAAAAGGTCTTGAAACAGGCTATACAAATTTATGGAGCTTTAAGGTCATATGAATGCAAGGTAGTGACAAATGATAAGTTCAGATTGTCTACTAAGTGCAAGGAAGGTTGTAAGTAGAGGTTGTATGCTTCTTTGATGCAGGGAGAAAACACTCATCAAATTAAGAGCTATACTCCTACGCATTCATGTTCCAAAGGTTTTCATAACAAAAACATCACTTTAACTTTCCTTTTCTCAAAGGTATATGAGTAGAATTAAAGATGATCCTAAGATTAAAAAGACAACGGTTCAATCAGAGGTTCATAGAGAATTGGGATATGAAGTTTCTACAGATCAATGTTATAAAGCTAAGAGGAAGGCTCAAACTTTGATTGAGGGAACTTATATATGCTCAACAATACGAGAAGTTATGGGAGTATTGTGAAGAGATTAGACAGACTAATAACGGCAACAATATGTTGATGAAGGTGGATCCTCCTCATTTTCAAAGGCTTTATGTATGTTTGGACGCATGCAAAAAGAGGTTTATAGCAGGCTGTAGACCTTTAATAGGTGTTGACGCCTGTCACCTAAAAGGAACATTTCAAGGTAAATATTTTTAGTACTTTTATTTGACATTAACATATGTGGATGTGATATTAATTTAATATATATTTATATATATATATAATATATATTTATTTGTTTACATAGTAATTCAATATAATGGCAGGACAATTACTTGTAGCCGTGGGTATTGATGCAAATGATAATATGTACCCCATTACTTATGCGGTTGCTGAGTTGGAGAGTAAAGACTCTTGGTGTTGGTTTCTCCAACTTTTAATTGAGGATCTTGGTCCAGTTAGTGAATATGGTTGGACCTTCATTTCAGATCAACAAAAGGTAAGTAATTGCTTTCATTGCAATTGGTTTTTACTTTATATTGTTGCTTTCAATTATTACAAGCTGCTCCAATATTTTTTTTTTAACTTCATAAGAAATGATTTTATATACCTAGGGTTTGGATAAAGCTTTTGAATTAGTGGTGCCTGAAGTGTCTCATAGATGGTGTGTGAGGCATCTATATGGAAATTTCAAGGAAACATTTAAGGGTCAAGCATTTAAAGATCAATTGTGGAGTGCAGTCATGTCATCAAATGAAGTAGATTTTAATTGTGAGATGGAAAAACTAAAAGGCTTAGATGAAGAAGCTTATGGTTGGTTGAAAAATAAGGATCCAAATATGTGGGCTAGGCATAGATTCAATCCTAGAACCAAGTGTGACATGTTGTTGAACAACTTGTGTGAGTGTTTTAATTCTTGAATTTTGGCTGCAAGGGATAAACCAATACTTACCATGCTTGAGATGATTAGGTGCAAAATAATGAGAAGGTTACAAGTTAAGAGGGACTTGATTAGTAAATGTGAGGGTCCAATTTGTCCAAAGATCCAAGGCAAGCTAGAGAAAAACAAGACTTTATCTCATAGATTCAGACTAATGTATTGTGGCAATGGATTGTTCCAAGTGGGGGACACATTAGTTGATCAACATTCTATGAATTTTTGGACCAGAACTTGTAGTTGCAGGAGGTGGGAGCTCAATGGAATACCCTGCATGCATGCAATTTTCGCTATATTCCATAATAGGCAAGAAGCTGAACAATTTGTGGATAAATGTTACACACCAGAGGCTTATTTGAGAGCTTATTCTCCAGTCATACAACCAGTCAAGAGTATGAAGTATTGGCCAACAGTTAACCAAACACGTGTCCTACCACAAATTGTAAAAAAGCAACTTGGGAGGCCTAAAAAAAGGAGAATAATAAAGGATTCTGAAATGGTCTAGAATAACGATCCCACCAAATTGGGTAAGAAGGGGGGGGGGGGGGTACTAAAACATGTACAAAGTGTTGGGTAAGAGGCCACAATAGAACAACATGCAAAAATCAACCTCGAGAAGTTCCAAGTGGTGTTTATGTTGACAAAAGGTGGGCTTATAAATTTCAAGATGGTAGCCATCGTGGGGGTATGAGGAACAAAGAAATGGACAGTAGCAGTGGAAGTTTTGGAGAAAACCAAACTCTTCCAACTTAGAGCTCTAATGTACAACAAAGTCGTGGTGGATTCTTTGTGGCGCAAGGGGATGTAACTGGAGAGCCATCAAGACATGGTCTTAAGAAGAATATAAGACCACCTAAATTGCCAGTAAGAAATAATATTTTTGTTACTTTTTAAAATAATAATAATTATTTCTAATTTTCATGTTTTTCATGTTTCTTTCTATGTTGTTTTTACTTGTGGAAGTTGAAGAAAGCTACAAAACACACAAGGTAACAGTGAACAAATCCCAGCCTAGATACTTTAATCCTGCCAATGTAAGATTTCTGTTACACTTCATGCTTCATTTTATTAAAACAACTCCCAACCTATACATATATTCTAATAGTTGCTTATTGAAGTTTCATCCACCTCAAGAAATTGTACAACCAACCATCACCACGGGTTTTAGAAGGGGTACTTTCATTACACCAAATGAGCCAAGGATCCTAATTGCAAGTCAAATATCAACAAGGCCAGTTGTAACCCCTTCTTTGCAAGCCAGGACTCCGATGCTACAAACAGCCCTAAAGTCTAATATGTCCAGGCCTAGAGGGGTCACTTTCATCACACCAAATCTGATAAGTACAATTACAGTCCCAACTTCTTTGCAAGCTAGGCCTCTAATGCGACAAGCAGCCTCATACTCCCATATGTCTAGGCCTAGCATGCACACCACACCACAAAGTTCATTTCGAACTTCAAAGCCATGGAAACCACCTGGCAAAGTTGCTTGTACAAAAAAAGCAACTACAAGTTCACAAAAAAAGCATATTTGATTCTAGTTTGAGCTATTTTGGTATTTTTGGGCAGTTGAAACGGAAGTTCTTTTGTGAAGAGAAGGCCATGTAGTACTTGTCTTTGGTGCATATTCAATTTTATTTTGTTAATTTGGAATTAAGGCATGGAATTACTTTTTGGTACATATACATTGAAACTCAAACTAGTTTTTTGTGATCTTGATGTAGTTGTCAATAATGGATTTGCTTTTTCTTTGGTACTGATGGGGATGTACTTGGGAAGAACGGATTTTCTTGTCAAGAATGAATTTGCTTTTTCTTTGATTCTATTAAAGTTGTTTCTGTAACAAATTAAGTACCTCACACAATACCAAATACCAGTCATCACTGTCATATAAACAGAGCACTCTTGACAAGCCAAGCTAATCCAAGGATGACCTTTAATGCCACCAATCCTGTTAGTTTTTGTATAGTGGACGTTTCATGCAACTTTTTTTTCTTTTCTAAACTTTACAAACCAATAAGTGCCAACAAACAATTTTGACACATATGTAAAAATGCATTAGATCCAATATACCTAAGTCACAAGAATTGTGCTTGAAATATATCTTGGCATAAATTCACCTCTTTGAAACCTTTGCTAAATAGAAAACTTGAAGCTTGGTGGCTATCATCTCGTAAAGTCCAAGCTTGGTGGACCCTGGTTTTGGTTTTGAGATCTCTACATTCCTTCTATTTTTTTTCTTTATTTTTTTGGGTACAATACGGGGCCAAACACCCAAAACCAAACAAACTACATAGGAATCAACCTTGAATTAGGGATACTGCTAGCATCAGCAGCAAGAACATTATTAAGGAAGAAAGGTTCCATATCCAAAACATGAAGGCCCAAAGGGAAATCATAGCTCTTGGCAGCTAAGGCATCAACAACCTTATTTTGTTCACGTACGGTAAACATGACAGTGGGAGCAAACCCAAACACCATGGAACTGCAATTTATAGCAATCACCATGAGAGAGAGAGAGAGAGAGAGAGAGAGAGAGAGAGAGAGAGAGAGAGAGATCTAGATTCGATTTGTCTCCTTGCTTTCTTAATGCAGACTCACGTACATTGGTTGATATTCAAGGGAACTAATAAAATTTGAAAACCCCAATTCTCATGAATGCCAAGGAAAAGAGTCGCGAGCATTTCAGCAATTGAGTTTGTGTTAAAATACCTTTATGCCCACTCACGTGCTATGCACATGTCTATTTTAACGTCTATTTGACAGATTGTCATACATTGAATAACATATGTAAACACAGGGACTAAATTAGTCAAATTAAAAATACAGGGACTAAATTAGCCGAATGGGTAAAACACAGGGACCATTTTGACATTTAAGCCAAATTAAATAGAGGAGGTAGAGTTGATTAGGAATGGGTATTGGAATGATTCCAATTCCTACTTTTTCTATGTTTATTAACACATGATTATTGGAATGATACAAATTCTTGGCTTTCCCTGCGTTTGTTAATACATAAGAAATGAAAAATTACGTGGTATCTAAGTTAAAATCGTAATTGCATACCCTCAAAATCGAGAATGAAATCAACAAGAGATAGTAGTTGATCTGATTTCCATACATTAATTACCCAATTTAAATTTTCCAATTCATGACTTCTCACATCCTATTAAGTAAACATGAATGTAGAATTTGGGAAAGAAATACCTATTAAAATATTCATTTTGGCTCCACAATAAAGAGAGGAGGTTGAAATTTCCTAAAAAAATAAGGTGGTAGAAAGTGAATAAGAGATAGACAAATTTCCAATTAATACGAGGAGTAAGTTATTTATGGACCCTACCAATATACATTATTTGATATTAAAATAGGTGAGCGACCGTGTGTTCCTCAAGTCAACGGGATATTAAATATATCATGCTATTTTGAATGTTCAACTGAATCAATATAAACACTACTCAAAGTCTTTGTTTATTTCTAAAATATATTATAAACTCTTAACTTTCTAATAATTACAACTGCTCTTTTATTTTTTGGGTAATTTGAATCGTCTCATTTCCAAGTCATTTTTGGTGTGAACGTTGTCATATTGTCATATTCATTGCCAATTTGCCACATAAACCTGACTTCTTCTTTTTTTACTTTATTTACGTTTTCTCTAAATTGGAAGCCAAACTTTAAGCCAAACTTTAAGAGTGTTTAGATACACAAGGGGAGGCAGCCGGGTGTTAGTGTTGTCTTGTCATGTCAATATCATATCTTTGGACTCTTGACTTTGATATTCTTCTGCAATCTTGGCTTTCTTCTCTTCTGTTTTCTGATTATCTACAAGCCAAGCCTCTAGGAACCAAGGATGAAGAGCCGACCTCCCTTCACGTCCCCACACTGCCACACCCGCTTGTCTTCATATTGAGATGCTTTTCATGTATTGTCTGTATGAACGCATTGGTTGAATGGTGGCCCCATGTCAATATGCCTAAATGAGCTGTAAAATGCAAATTGATCTTTCGTTTGCTGTTTTACTGTTAAAAAGGATCATAAAGCGATAATGTATTGAGTGCAAGAGAGCCGAGCTCAATACTCTGACCAACTAACTTAATTCACATTTTCTATCGAAGTAGCATTTTTACTAGTAATTAATTATTATGTAGTACCGAAACACCGTCTAGCAAGCGAGTTCCATATATTCTAGACTTAAAAGGGTCATAATCTGGCATCTACATGGTGTTTTACAATATGGAGGGCCCCATATTAAGGACAGAAAGATATGGATGGATGGTGAAAGCTCAGCATTTTACGACATGTACGTACTGTTATGCAAGTTGCTCTCCCATGCATTGCATTCAAACGCGTAGAATTGAATAATACTTTGGATTTGTTTGTCCCGTTGAAGAATATCATCAGCTGGGCACTCCTGTCCTCTTCCGTCCTAACTTCTGTGTGATTAGAATTAATGCATGTCAACATTATTATAATATGAACGTGCTGCGTCCATTGAAGACATTGACTGATAAATACGTGTGGTGGGGGGTGGGGGGTGGGGTTGGGTTTGTTTCACATTTCCATTATGTGCGTGTATACCACGTTTGGTGTTATCATTGAATTACAATGTTGTGGCTCATCGGTTAGCTCGATTTGTTCTATTTCTTTTTCAAATTGAGTGTTCTCAACCTCCTTTTTGAGAATTATTGTACTTCGAAATTATTTACCTATCAATAAAAATTACTGTTTTAGCATATAAAAAAACGATTGGATTGCAGTGGATTGGATTAAATAAAGCGTTATAATCAATTTCATAAGTAGCCTATTTATTAGATTAGTACAGATTAAGCACAGAAAGATGTAGTTCTAGGTCACATCGTGTATGATTAATTTAATCATCTTTATATATTATTTTTCCCTTTTGGACAAAACAAGAATGTTACTGAATCAGCCACGTTTGTCACCCTGAAGTGAATTGAAAATGAAACAAGAATCTACGCCACGAATTAAAAGGAACAAAGAGAGGAGCTCGAATGGAATAGAATATAAGCCTTCATTTCCTCTCTTTGGATTTTAGTTTTTTCGTCAACCAAATTACTTTTAGAAGGAGATGGTGGACAAAAATGCATTCTTAGCAGAAGACAAATTGAACTTCCCAATTGATTTCCAGATCTCATATTGACATAAATAAACATTTATTATGTATGGTGTCCTCAGCTCAGTCCGCATCTACATGTGTACATTTCAGTAAAGGGCAGCTGCACACCCATAATAAAATTATGTTATCATGATGAGTATTATGCATCGAGCTAATCACAGATATATATCGTCTTGCATTCATATGTGGGCCGAAATTAAAACCTTCTCTTATTGAATGGAGATAATTATCACTAAACTAAAGGCTAGTTGGTTGGTTATTTTGTTTCATAATTGGATATAAAAATTCCACTCTTATTCCTTACAATTGATCAACACTGATTTTGTGATTTTATAAACTGTAAAGCATGTGTTGATAAATGACTAGTTACCAATTGGAAACAGTAATTTAATAAATTACCAAGTTCAGTTGAGGATTTGCTTGGAAGGTTCCTATTTCCAGTAATGTTCCATCATGCCTTTTCACTTTTGTCATCATGGGTCAAAAAAACACCCCATATGGAAAATATCAGAAAGATAGAAGCATACATTGCAACAAATAAATTTTCATAATTTCCACACACAAATGGTCAAATACCAAACACCAAGTTTATTATGGATTAACATAATGCACTTGAAACTAAAAACTCCCACACACTCTTCTCCTACCTTGTCCAATCTCCACCTTTCTATGCCTCTCTCTCTTTCCTTGAGCTTCAAAAGCAGAGACTCAGAGTTTGAACTCAAATATGGGAACTGATGATTTTTCATTTCCAAAGTTGCTTCTTGCATACCTCATATGCTCCACTTCATTTTTGTTCTTTGCAACTTTTGGACAGTCAGCCACAGCCACAGCCAAGCTTCACAGTCAGGAAGGTACCTTAAAACTCTAATTTGCAACTTTCCTCACATACCCTTTTGGCAGGGAACAGCTTTTGGTTGAGCTCATTTCAGCTAAGTTGAGTTGTTCTGCCAATCAAAATGAGTCCCAGGAAATTGGCAAATCAACTCAGCTTACCTGAACTGAGTTCTCATAGTATGCAAGTTTCTTCATTACATTCAATTCATTCCTTTTCCTTGGTTGGTCTTTTGGGAGGAAGTAAAAGAGATTTGGAATCTTGTTTATCATGAACTTGTGATATTTTATTCAACCAAATTAACATTAGAAAGATGTCTATGTATTGGTCCTGTTTTGTTTTCCTGCAGTTCCTTGAAAACCAAATTAACAGGTAATTTGATTTATTCACCCATGTGTTTTTGTTGGGTACTTTAATGGAGCAGTGAATGCATTGAAGGAGATAGGGAAAAAGCTGGGGAAGAAAGACTGGGATTTTAGGAAAGATCCATGTACAGGAGAAGGGAATTGGAATGGGTCGATTGAAGGGAGGAGGAAAGGCTTTGAGAGCTCTGTCACATGTGACTGCACCTTCAACCACAATTCCTCTTGCCACGTCATCAGCATGTACAGTACACCTCTCTCTCTCTCTCTCGACTTACAAAATGTTTAGAGTTGACCAGTAATGACAAAAATGTCCTGCATTATGGCATATTCAAGAACTTGAACATTTTTTTTTATTTTTATCAAACACTTTTATAACTAGTTTTAAGTTCAACTAGGTAAGTCCTTGTTTATTTGACATTCATGAGACTAGTGATGGAATTATTTCACATGGGCTTTATCATTTATTATGATCATTCATGAGAGCTCTTCTAATTTGCTCTGAGGATATATTGCAGAGCTCTAAAGGCCCAGAATCTATCAGGTACTGTGCCACCAGAATTTTCTAAGCTTCAGCACCTGAAAGACTTGTAAGCAAAACCAGTTCCTCTCTTATGTTAACTGATTTCCATTTCCATTCTAAAATATTAGTTTTTCCTTTCCTTATACTAAACCTTGTTGGTGCATCCACTAATCTTTGCAATCCTATTACTTTTATAGAGACCTGAGTCGAAATTACCTCAATGGTTCTATACCTTCCCAATGGGGTACTATGCGCTTGGTTACGCTGTAAGCGCCCCATTTCTCATCAGTTACTAATTATTCAATGAACTTGTAATCAACCGAATGCCTTATACTTTGCTATTGAATCTGCAGCTCCCTTATGGGGAACAGATTGTCAGGTCCATTTCCAAAAGTTCTCACCAATATCACCACTCTCAGAAACTTGTATGCTTAATTCTTTCCTTAATTCTCATATTGATGATGACTATGAATAGAGCTGATAACTAGATGCTGGTTGATTAGAAATGAGGCTCTCTATCCTTATTTGTTGAAACTCGACATCAAATCCATATTTCAATGTATTAAAATGGAAAATCCAATGTATCATATCAATAGAAAACTGAAAATATATTTTATAACATCAAATGGTATCTGCCTTATGTGGCCGGAGCAAATATGTCCTTGATAGTAGTTGAAACTCAGTTAGACTTTGATGGCTCTATATTGTTTTAAACACCATTTCAGATGTTATGATCAAAGTAAGCATTACTATATCATTGTATATTACTTACAGGAGCATTGAAGGAAACCACTTTTCGGGACCCATTCCACCAGAAATTGGGAAGTTGATAAAGTTAGAAAAGCTGTAATTTCTCATTACCTTCTCTGTGTACAATCATTCATTGGAAATTCCCACTAATGTGGTCTTTTTTTTTTTTTTTTTCACTCTCATTACCATTGACATTATCCTTATTTTTCTTCAGCGTTGTATCTTCAAATGCCTTCACTGGAGAATTGCCATTAGCACTAGCAAAGTTGACCAACTTGTCTGATATGTAAGCAAGCATGTGTTCCTTGATCTGTGGGTTTGTCAACCTAAATAAATAATCCTTTACGAATACTGATCTAGTTTAACTAAAATGATCTCTGATAAACCTACCTTTAAGATATATACAGTATACAAGACATTAGTTTTTGCTCTGGTTACAAGTTCACTGGGATGCCAAAAGCTATACAGATAACAGATTTTAGATTTATTATGTATATGTGAGTGTGATGCATATGCTATCACATCAGGTGCCTGAAAATATATTTGATAGTTTTCTAATATCTTTGAAATGAATGACTTTTCCTGGGTTTCTAGCTAAGTTTTGTTTCCATGAAACTTTTAGGAGGATTTGTGACAATAACTTCTCTGGAAAGATACCTGATTTCATCGGAAATTGGACACAGATTTCAAAATTGTAAGCTTCCCCCTTGCAGTTTTCTTACAGCAATCAGAAGTATATATTTTTACGATTTTGAAAATTTCCACTCTTATGTTGCAGGCTTATCCAGGGTAGCTCTCTTGAGGGGCCTATACCGTCTAGCATATCAGGCTTAACTAGTTTAACTGATCTGTATGCAATTCTATTGCCTTATCTTTCTTTTCTGTCAAACAAGAATGTGAACTTATGGTTTTACCTTTAATGACTTTTAGGAGGATAACCGACTTGAGAGGTACAGAGTCTCCTTTCCCACCATTGAGAAATTTGGAATCCTTGAAAAAACTGTAAGTTGGAATCCTAACCAGATTTGCATTTTCCTTCTACTGTGCAAATTGAGCTCATAAATAGTTAAATATTTTTAATCCAGGATACTGAGGAATTGCTTGATATACGGAGTGATCCCAGCTTATATTGGGGATATGAAAAGATTGAAAAACCTGTAAGCACTTAAAACAAATGAATTTCTTGAATTTCTGACTTCCCATCATTCATTTTTTTCTTATGTTGGAGATACTAATCTGCCTTCTTCTTTTTTCTTTTTGTTGGTAATCAATACAGAGACCTCAGCTACAATGAGCTGACCGGTGAAATACCTGCATCTTTTGTCCAACTAGCAAAAGTTGACTTCACGTAAGCAGATTTCTAGATTATATTTTCATCTTCACACAAACTTATTCTCATTAACTTTTTTCACTCTAGGTATTTGACAGGAAACCAGCTTACTGGAACTGTACCTGGATGGGTCCCAGGAAGAAACAATATTGTGTATGTACTACAAAACTGCAGGAGCTATCTTGTTTTGCTTTAGAAGATTACTTTTTGTTATGATTAGTTGAAATTTTGTATACAGGGATTTATCGTACAACAACTTCACTTGGGAAAGCTCAAGTCCTAATGAATGTCCTAGAGGGAGTGTGTGAGTAGGATACATGCTATTATCTTTCTCTTACATTTTTTAACCAACTACTTTGTAGAATGATAAAACAATGCTCTCTGTTGCAGAAACTTAGTAGAGAGTTACTCCTCATCGGCTGATAAATTGTACGATTTCTTTCTCGTCAGTTGATAAGAAAATTTTGTTGCTTCCTATGGTTTCTGATTGAGGCTCCAGCCTTTTAATCAGATTTATCTTCATGATATAAGCTCACATTTCTTCCTTGTTGCAGAAGTAGAATCCAACCATGCCTGGAAAGAAATTTTCCATGTCATGTTTCGAAAAATCAACGTAAGAATATCAATTGGTCTCAAGCTTGACCTGCGGCTTTATGATTCAGTTCATCTATATGCATGTCAATATGAATTAATCCTTTCTTCCCTTGTATTTTACCCCAGAAAAACAATGAAAAAGAATAGAAAAAATTGAAAAGTAAAAGAAAACTAGTGATGAGGTGATAAGAAATTTAAGTCTCAACCTCTTTTGATTTGTCCTGATGGATAACAGGTAAATATTCCTTGCATATCAACTGTGGTGGAAAGGAAGTAAATATTGGTGGCAACAGGTATGAAGCTGATAGAGAACAAAGAGGTGCTTCCATGTATTACATGGGTCAGAACTGGGCTCTCAGCAGCACAGGGAACTTCATGGACAATGATATTGATTCAGATATCTACATTGAAACCAACAAGTCTGCACTTTCAAAAAATGTCTCTTTGCTCGATTCAGAACTGTACACAACCGCACGTGGATCTCCCATCTCTCTCACATACTATGGACTCTGTCTCATAAATGGAGACTACACTGTCAAACTCCACTTTGCTGAGATTGTTTTTACTAATGATAGAACTTTTAACAGCCTCGGGAAGCGTATATTTGATGTCTACATCCAGGTAAATAAATCACACCAGATAAACAATGGAGAATCAATCCTATACTAATATGTACTTATTTATTTATTTATTTGGTATAAAGGATAAGCTGGTGCTGAAAGATTTCAACATAGAAAGTGAAGCTGGCGGTGCTGGCAAGCCCATTGTAAAGAATTTCACTGCAGTTGTTTCAAGTCATACATTAAAGATCCATTTTTACTGGGCTGGAAAAGGGACAACAGGCATCCCTAACAGAGGATTTTATGGCCCTCTCATATCTGCTATATCAGTAGATCCTAGTAAGTACTTTTAAAATGCACTCTCACCATGCATTTTTCCTACTTGAACGGTCTAAGCATTAGAACTTACTCGTTATTGATGCTTTCAACAATGCAATATAATTGTGCTTAGGAGTTACATCTGGTTCTGGCCAACTCCTATTGATAATTCCACATGAATTATTGCACTAGAGACTACATGACAGCTTTTAGTCTACCTTAGCTAAGTTGAGAAGCAAATCTATATATGGTGGTCCCATGCATAACACTAAAAAGAAGAAGGAAGTGAGGGATGACATAATAGGTTACTGGGAAAGCTTTACGGATTGGCCTTCAATCATAAAGTGAAGAGTCTTAAGTTTTAAGTTTTTCTGTACAAAAACATGTTTAATGTTTTCATGGAATACATGAGTTAATTAAGGTACACTTGTTGCAGACTTTGAACCTCCCTCAGTTGAGCGCAACAAGAATCACGTTGTTATAGCAGTTGGGACAGTGGCTGCAGCACTACTTCTTCTGCTTCTGATCTTAGGCATCTTGAGGAGAAAGGGTTGTTTGGGAGGAAATATCTCTGCAGATAAAGGTCTGATTTTCTATTTCATAAAAAAACATGTTTAATTTTCTTCTTAATGTATCTCTTGTTCTCTCCCTAATTTCTCAACAACTCATGTTGGTGAGCAGATTTACTGGTGTATCTTTGTTATAACAAGAAACAGTTTTAATTAATATTCTTCTCTTAACTGACTTTCAAGCAGAGCTCAGAGATTTAGATCTTCAAACAGGATTATATACTTTAAGACAGATAAAGGCTGCAACGAAAAACTTTGATGCAGCAAACAAACTCGGGGAGGGCGGCTTTGGTTCAGTCTACAAGGTAATTTTTGTTTCTTTATGTTCATCTCTTCTTTTTTTCTTTTTTTTTCTGGCTTATTCTAAGTGTTCTTAGATGAGTAGGTTGACTCAGATGAAAAAGAAACATTTAAAAAATGAAAAGCCTAAGAAATGAGGGAATGCATTCTACAAGAAATTGGAGAAACTACAAACATCTACCTATTCAATTGGCATCACAGCAATGAATTTACATGAAAAACTTTTCAAAAGTAACTTCTCAAATATAACTTGATTCTCTTACAATTTCTGATATGACAAGGTGGTAGTGTATGGAATGTGGAGGCTTAAAAGACAGCAAAATCATCCAAAGGGATGGAGTTTTAAGCCAAAACTAAACCTTTTAGCAGTCAATATGAGCATGTGTGCAATACACAACCAGAAATTGCTGATCTTCTTTTGCTTTCTGAATAGGGTCTGTTATCAGATGGCACAGTAATTGCAGTGAAGCAGCTCTCTTCAAAATCAAAGCAAGGAAATCGGGAATTCGTGAATGAAATAGGCATGATTTCTGCCCTGCAACATCCGAACCTTGTGAAGCTGTATGGATGTTGTGTTGAAGGGAACCAGATGCTTTTAATTTATGAGTACATGGAAAATAACTGCGTATCACGTGCTCTTTTTGGTGAGAATGGTAACACTAAATTGTTTAGGATTAGCATACCATTTAAACAAAAGGCAGGATTGATTCCAAGTATGAAGTAGATTGACTCTGATTCGGATCATATACAGGAAGCGACCCCGCTTGCAGATTGAAACTGGGCTGGGCTACCAGGAAGAAGATTTGCATAGGTATTGCCAGAGGTTTGGCCTATCTCCATGAAGAGTCGATACTAAAGATAGTGCATCGCGATATCAAGACAAGCAATGTGCTGCTTGACAAGGACTTTAATGCTAAAATTTCTGATTTTGGCTTGGCAAAGCTTAATGAAGATGACAACACCCACATCAGCACGCGGATTGCTGGAACTGTGTAAGTTTTTGTAGAAGGAACTTAATACACTATCAACTCCTTTCTCTTATTAAATTAAGTAAAATATAACCTATGACATGAGTCTCTGGCACAGTCTTCATGAGGTGGAGCAGAAACTATATTCTTTTTTGGAAATTTATTTTGGCCCTTCAACTTTGCAGTGGTTATATGGCTCCGGAGTATGCAATGCGTGGTTACTTAACCGACAAAGCAGATGTTTATAGCTTTGGAGTCGTCGCATTGGAAATCGTTAGCGGAAAGAGCAACACAAACTACAGGCCAAAGGAGGAGTTTGTCTACCTTCTTGACTGGGTAACAAAACACTTCCAAAACAATTGTTCCCTTTTCTTCTCTCAGATATCTTCAAGTCCATCACAACCAGCTCCATACCTTGCAAACCTAGAATGTTAAGATGAATTTTCTCAGTAAAGCATTCTTCACTGAATGGCGAAATTCAGCTTATGAAAATCTTTCCCATGTTTCTCCAATCAATTAAGCTTTGCCACTTGCTTCTTTGCATCTCATACTATATGTCTTCTTAACTCGGTAGTGTTTGTTATATTTATTCTGTCTCAAAGTTGTGCTTCTTTTCAGGCTTATGTGTTGCAAGAGAGAGGGAGTCTATTGGAGTTGGTTGATCCAGCCTTGGGTTCAGAATATTCATCAGAGGAGACAATGCTGATGCTAAATGTTGCTCTCATGTGCACCAATGCATCTCCCACTCTTAGGCCTACAATGCCCCAAGTAGTGAGCATGCTTGAAGGCAGAACAGCAGTTCAAGACCTACTTTCTGATCCCGGCTTTTCGGCCATCAATTCCAAAGTCAGGGCCATTAGAAATCACTTCTGGCAAAATCCAAGTTGTACACAAAGCATGTCAACCAACGGTCCAAGAACTGATACCTCTGGTAATTCATACATTGAAACAGAAGAGAGTGGCCGTCTTTAAAGAGTTAGTTCTGTAACTTCAGTTAAATCTGAAGAGTAAACTGTACATCAGAATGGCAAGTATTGTATATAGGTTCTGGATGTGCCATATATAGCAGTTTTTGGCCTCCAACCGTATAAATATATAGTCGAAATATAAGCCTACATATTCCATTTTTATGGCTCCGGATTCTTGTGCTTTGGAAGTTTGTTTCTATTACATTGTGTAGCAGTTGGGATCCGCTTGTTACATAAACTATTTAGGCCATTTTAACAATAAAATTATCATTCTAATACCAATGATAATTTACAATTAATTCAATTGAAATTCACAAAACTAAAAAATTTGCACAAAGCCAAAATATTGGCAGATAAAATCACATAAATGTAAATTTACTTTTGTTATACGTAAGGTGAAGGCGGGAAGTATGGCCCGTGCTTGTGTGCTATGTGTTTTTGGTTTTTCTACACATTAATACAATTGTATTTAAGGTGCAGATGCGATTCTTTTGATTGCTGCTGTTTTGCCTGCCCTTGATATGTCAAATACATGCCAAATATCTGCAGAATTCTTGCCATAATATATTGTTTGTTGCTTAAAAGTGTAATCTAAATAAAAACTCTGGTCATCAATGTACAATATTGTTTAGATTTGGAAGAAGTCTTGAGAGTATTGCGAAAAGAAAACTTTTATGCAACAGCAAAAAAATTGCTCTTTTATGACAGATGGGGTGTTATTTCTTGACTTTGTGGTGTCGAAAGATGGAATTTTTATGGATGATTCAAAGGTCGACGCAATAAAAAAATTTGCCACTATTGCAAAACCTACACGAAGTCCGAAGTTTCCATGCGTTAGTATCATTTTATAAGCGCTTTATTCATAATTTTAGTACTATTATGGCACCCATGACATATTGCATGAAGCTTGGGAGGTTTAATTGGTCTGAAGAGGCTACAACTACTTTTCACAAGATCGAACAAAAGCTTATTTCAGCACCCGTTTTAATTCTTCCAGATTTTAGCAAGACATTTGAGTTGCATTGTGATGCATCTAAAGTGAGTATTGGGGCTTTTTTTAAGCCAAGAAGGATGACTTGTAGCGTTTTATAGTGAGAAGTTCAATGGTTCGAAAATAAACTATAGCACATATGATGTGGAGTTTTATGCAGTTGTTCAAGCTTTCGAGCATTGGAGTTCGTATCTGGCTCATAATGAATTTATTTTGTTTACTGATCATGAGGTCTTGAAGCACATTAATTCACAAGATAAACTCTCTGCTCGCCATGTCAAATGGGCATCATATCTGCAGCAGTTCACCTTTGTTCTTAAGCATCAGTCAGGCACTTGAATTGAGTACAGATGCGCTTAGCCGTTGAGCCAATTTTCTCACGACCATGAGGAGCCATGTTGGGTTTTGATTCCTTGCTTGATTTAATAGCTACAGACCCGTACTTTGCTCCTATCATACATGACGTGGCAGCTGGTGTACGTTTTGATTTTATGATACATGATGACTTTTTATTTAAAGGAAATCAGTTATGCATCCCCGAGTTTAGATTGCGCCTGAAGATTATTCATGAATTGCGTAATGAGGGCCATCTGGGGAGAGATAAGACAATCTAGCTAGTGATGACATTTTATTTTTGGCCTAGTATTCGTTGCGAAGTGACCAAATTTATTGAGAGTTGTAGGGTGTGCCAATTATCTAATGGTTTTGCAACTAATGCAGGGTTGTACATGCCGCTTCCAGTTCCAAATCCTTCATGGGAACATTTAAGCATCATGGATTTTGACTTAGGGCTTCCGCGTATGCAGCGAGGTATGGATTGAAAGGTTTTGAATATTCTCAATGATTTTCATTGAAAAATCGTGTGATAATTATATACAATACTTTGCTTGGTGTCTACACAAATGATTTCCTATTCTAGGCAAGAATCAAGTCCTTGAGAGACAAGGAATATATACAGCAAATCTATGAAATAAACACAAATAAAACAGGAAACTAAATCCTTTTAGGATCATGTCTAATTACACCTCCTCAAGTTGGCGGGGCGGGGGAGCACATGCAACTTGGACTGAAGGAAAGAAAAGATATCAGCAATCTGATCAGCGGTAGAATAATAAGCAATAAGAAACTCATTGTGCACCACCCTTTCACGAACAAAATGATAATCAACCTCAACATGGCCAATGCGAGAGTGAAACACCGAATTAGAGGCAAGAAAGAGAGTACTAATATTGTCACGCCAAAACTTAGGGCAAGGAATTGGAAGATGAAGATTAAGAAACAAAGCCCGTAACCAAGACAAAGTGGTGGCAGTGTAGGCAAGCTGAGCGGGAGATACCGCGTTGCTTTTTGGAACTCCAATAGATTAAGTTAGTACCCAAATAAACGCAATAACCACCAGTGGAACGACTATCGTTGGGATCCTCTGCATAATCGACATCAGAATAGGCGTTGAGTTGAAGGGTGCTGGGCGAATAGAGTAACCCAAGAGTAAGTGTGTCATTGAGATAATGAAGAATGCGTTTAACACCGAGCCAATAAATAGTAGTGGGTTGGTGTATAAACTGACAAACGTGATTAACAGCAAAGGCAATATCTGGGCGAGTAAGGGTTAAGTATTGAAGAGCACCAACAATACTACAGTACTTAGTAGGATCAGAGAGAGGATCGCCATCAGAGAGGCTAAGATGAAGTCTACTGATAGTCGGGTAAGGCACGGTTTTGGCTTCGTGCATGTTAGCACGCTTGAGGAGATCCACAACATATTTGGTCTGAGTAAGAGATAGACTAGACGAAGTATGAGCAAGTTCCATGCCCAGAAAATAATGAGCGGGCCCAAGATCCTTCATAGAAAATTGATGACCAAAATCAGAAATACGTGTGGTGATGCGAGCGGGATCGGAGCCAGTGACAAGAATATCATCAACATAAATCAACAAATAGATGCGAACAGAACCATGAATGTAGATGAAGAGGGAAGAATCAGAGTGAATCCCAACTGAAGAAGATGAGAAGAGAAACACTGAAACGAAGCGTGAAAAGCCTGCTTGAGACCACAAAAAGAGCGGTGTAAACAACTAACATGATCAGGATAAGCAGTATCCACAAACTCAAAGGGCTGGTGCATATAAACCTCTTCATCTAGGTAACCATACAAAAAGGCATTTTGAACATCCAATTGATGAACGATCCAACCAAACCGCACACAGAGAGCCAAGATAAGACAAATAGTGGAATGATTAACAACTGGACTAAAGGTTTCACCATAGTCCAAGCCCGGCTGTTGATGAAAACCATTAGCCACTAAGCGAGCCTTGTAACGTTGAATAAAGCCATCAAAATTCCTCTTGACACAAACTTATTCAGCAGCACATTCATAGTGGGAGTATGAGGGACCAAATTCCAAGTCCCGGCACGAAGAAGAGCATTAAACTCATCTGTCATAGCAAGACGTCATTCTTGATGCTTATTAGCTTGTGAAAAAGAGGTAGGCTCAAAAATACAATTAGTAGAAGATAAAACCAATGCATGATTATCATATTTAGGATTGGGTTTACGGATACCGGTTTGAGCATGAGTAACCATCGAATGAGCATGGAGTCACTTTCCATAGACGTGCCAGAAATAGGATGATAAGATGTACCATGAAACAAGAGTGGTAGGCAGGAAGAAAAGTTTGCGGTTGGGGTTTTGAGTGTAGGTCTGAGAGAATCGAGAAGCTAAAGACACATGGGGACTAACTGGAGGGTGAAAGGCATGAGGGATTAGTAGGCACGCGAGGAAGGTGGGCGCAGGAGCAGCTGCGGCATGGGTGATGGTAGAGATGGACGGGACAGGGTTGGAAGCACGAGTTTCTGTGGAGGCGGGAGGATCATGTGCTGGATAAAGGGGACTAGGCACAGGCTGTGATTCTTGAAGGTGTGGGCTATAGGAAAACAAACTTGGGCCAGAGAGGATGATAAACAGATCCGACGAAGGAGAATGGTCTAGAGCAGGAGTAGTATGGGCCTTGTCAAACAGAAAAGAAAATTCATCAAATAACACACGACGCGATAAATAAAAAAACATGATTAGAAATAAGATCCAAGCATCGATAACCTTGATGGTTCAAAGAATAACCAAGAAACACACATTTGGAAGACCGAAATTGTAATTTATTATGATTATATGGCCGTAGATAAGGAAAACATGTGCGCACCCTAAACTTTTTAAAAACAAATAATTCTGTTAGTACGAAATTTGTATTGTCATTTCCTAGACTTGTTTACTGGATGTTTTGGCACAACTCATTCAACCCCATACATCCGAAGCATGACTTGACCGATATGAGAAACTTGACTTCAGGTAAATCATGACATAATCATGCATTCATTATAGGATTCTTAATTGGAGTTATTTTTCACTTAAAGTATTTTTATCTTGATCTTATTTTTAATAGGATTAGATTTTATCTCTTGAGATTACTTTCCTAGTTAGACTCTATTTTGGTTTAAGTTAAAATTATTAAGTTTTCATCATCTTGGACTTGGAAAGGATGTTTGAATGAATATCCTATTTGGCTTCGTTGTTTACATATTGATATACACTGTTTTGTTGGATATCAATTGATGATTGGATAATCATCCCTGATAGTACAAAAGATGACGAAATAGAATAGGACTTTATTTCAATCAAATCTGATTTGGCACGTTGGTGAAATATTAGCTTTTTGAATCATCTCTTGTAATACAGCAACATAGTTGTATAAAGCCAAGGGTGCATCTCCTTCTTGGAACGGTCTTTGGAGATATTTGTTTTGAGCATATAGAGTTCTAAGAAAAGCTATTGTGCGGATATTTGAGATAAATCATCAAGTGTTCAATGTTTACTTGGTGATTTATCAAACACTTTAATCATTCATATTGCATTCATATGCATGTCGGTGACTCATACGGTTGAGGGCACCAAGACCGTGGTGGCGGTTTTCCTCCGGTGAGCTTGAAGCAATCGTGGCCAGTATTGCGTTCAACATAAGGAGTGTCGAAGATCATCCCGTGACAGAAGTTGAGTTACGAAGAAGTCGGTAAACATTATCTAGAATGTGTCTAGGATAAGTGTGTGAGTACTTCTTGTAATCATCGTTCTATAGTGGATTTGTGTTGGACTGAGGAGTCCCGTGGATTTTCCCCAGAGGTGGGGTTTTACCACGTAAAATAATTCTCTGCGTGTTCTTTTATTTTATGCCCAGCACGTTACAGGATTGATAAGCCATATCAATCCTGCTACCGAAGTTTATTTTTATTTATTTGATTAGAATCTTAAATTGGCCTATTCACCCTCCTCTAGGCATTTTGAGTCATCCTGCAGGTATTTTCAATTGGCATCAGAGCAGGTTGCTGGACATACTCAGCAAGATCTAACATACCTTAGGATGGATCGTGCCTCGGGCTCAATTGCACATCCACCATATTTCGATGGCAACAACTATGGCGCTTGGAAGGCCAAAATGAAGTCGTTTCTTTGGTCCTTAGATGAACGTGTATGGAGCACAGTGGTTCATGGATTTCCTAAACCCACAAAGACGATTGGAAAAGGAGATGAAGAAACCACAGTCCTCAAAACTAGAGAGGAGTGGACCACTGCAGAAGTCACACACAGCACTAATAATCAAAAGGGGTTAAATGCTTTATTTACCGCTGTCTCTTCTGCTCACTTTGTATATATATGAGCTTGTGATACTTCTCAGGAAGCTTGGGAATT
>NC_024129.1:13732290-13757075 GCF_000346735.1 Prunus mume
GAGCTTGAAGCAATCGTGGCCAGTATTGCGTTCAACATAAGGAGTGTCGAAGATCATCCCGTGACAGAAGTTGAGTTACGAAGAAGTCGGTAAACATTATCTAGAATGTGTCTAGGATAAGTGTGTGAGTACTTCTTGTAATCATCGTTCTATAGTGGATTTGTGTTGGACTGAGGAGTCCCGTGGATTTTCCCCAGAGGTGGGGTTTTACCACGTAAAATAATTCTCTGCGTGTTCTTTTATTTTATGCCCAGCACGTTACAGGATTGATAAGCCATATCAATCCTGCTACCGAAGTTTATTTTTATTTATTTGATTAGAATCTTAAATTGGCCTATTCACCATCCTCTAGGCATTTTGAGTCATCCTGCAGGTATTTTCAAATTCATAGGGTGATTTGTGTTGAAGCAACTTAGAAGGAAGACTGTTAATTAAATAAACAGCGGTGTGCTTGGCCTCGGCCTAATAGGAAGAAGGCATAGAGGCATGGGCTAAAAGAGTGAGCCTGGTGTCAACAATGTGACGATGCTTACGTTCAGCTAAACCATTTTGCTCAGGATGATGTGGACAAGAAAGATGATGATGAATGCCATGATGAGATAAAACAATCCTTAAATTGATGACTAGTGTATTTCCCACCCCCATTAGATTGAAAAGCCTTAATCGTAGTGGAAAACATATTTTCAACCTGAGCCTTACATTTAACGAAGTGAGAGAAAACTTTTGATTTCAATTTCATTGGAAAAATCCAAGAACAATGAGAAAAATCATCAATAAATAAAACATAATAATTAAAACCAGAAATAGATTTTGAAGAACTCCATACATAGGAGTGAATAAGTTTCAACAAAGAAGAAGAGACATAAAAAGAAGGACTAAAGGGTAATTTAACACTTTTACCCAACGGACATGATTGACAAAAGAATTAGACAGAGCTGGAAGATTGCAGTTTATTATGAGATAACAAAAATTGTAAAGTGGACGAAGCATGTTGACCAAGGCGAGAGTGCCACACGGAGCGGGCAACATGGACACCTAGTAAAGCAACATGATGAGGCAAAACTTGAAAAGACTCATTTGGTGTAAACGAAAACGGATATAGGCCATTGCTACTCTTGCCCAAATCTTGGATAAAATAACAATCAGGAAAAAAAGTGAAGAAACAATGGTTGTCATTAGCAAATTTATGAACAGATAAGAGAGAAAAAGAGGCATCGAGACAGTGAAGAACATCATTAAGATGAAAAGAAGAATTAAGGTGAGAGAAACGAGAGTGACCAATATTTTTAATAGGCAAACCTATTCCACCAAGCACACCTCCAACATTGTTAGAACCATGACATTTTCTAGCAAGGGATAGTGGCTTAAGTCGTTGGTAATATGAGTGTTCGCACCGGTATCAGCAACCCACTGTTGATGGCCACCATGTGAAGGATATTGAGCAATCATACCTTGAAGACGAGACGGAGGAGGAGGCACAAAAGATGCCTTGGAGGGACAGATAATTGCGATGTGGCCAAAACCATGACAATTGAAACAATGAAAAAGCCCACGGACAGAAAGAGGCCAGCAAAGCATTGTATATAATTATTCCACTATTATTCAATGAAAATCATCGAGAATATTCAAAACCTTTCATGGTATCAAGAGCCTAGACTCACAGTCCTCGATCCTCAATTTTCTTGTTCCTTATTATTTATTTATTTTTGGCACCCATGGCTTTTTCCTTCTCTATTGATTTTCCTAGCATTCATCCTGTTATCTCCATTCGTCTTGAGCGTGATAATTATCCGACATGGCTTGCTTAAATTGTTCCTATCCTTTGCAATCCCCTTGCTCGGCTTTGTTGACTGCACTTCTCTGTGTCATTCTCAGACCATCCCCGACCCAAAGACTAAGGCCGATGAATCTGCTTCTTCGCCTCTCCTCCCCAACCCAAAGTGTGATGATTGGGTCCAGAAAGATAAGCTTGTTCTCTCTCTCATCAACGGTTCTCTTCACATAAAGTTCTCACCATCGTAGCTTCCAAGACCACCGTTCGTGACACTTGGGTGGCCCTTGAAACTCTTTTTGCTTCTCCAAATCAAAATCATCTTCTTCAAATTCGCAGTGATTTGCTTCGTAACCCATGGTGACTCTTGCATAACTGATTTTCTTGGTCGTATTAACTCAATTGTCAATAACTTGGCTCTGGCAGGTGCTTCAGTTACTAACTCTGATATCCTTACTGTGGCTGTGAACATCGTTATCCTCTTTATGATAATACCGTTGTTATTGCTCAAGTTAATGAGAAACCCATCAGTATGCCTGATCTTGAGGCTCCCCTCTTGTCTGCGGAATGTCGCCTGCAATCATCTTTTACTTCGGTCATTTGTTCTGGTGCAACAGCTATGGTAGCTTCCTATGGTGGTCGCAGTGGTCGCGGTTTTGGCGATCTTAGTGGGTTTGCTGGTTGTGGTCCAGATCGTCGTAACTCATTCTCTCCCTCACGACCTAGTTTTTCTTCCGGTTGCGTTCCCTTGACACTTCTTATAGCGCCTCTCAACCTGCCTCACATCAACAGCGTTTTGGCAGCAATTTTGGGTGGGGTGTTCTTGGCCCACCTCCTTCTAGCTCTGCTGCTTCCTCTTTTGTCTACCCAAAGGATTTCCTATTCTAGGCAAAAATCAAGTCCTTGAGTGACAAGGAATATATACAGCAAATCTATGAAATAAATACAAATAAAACAAGAAACTAAATCGTTTTAGGACCACGTCTCTTTATGAATTCTATTTATGTGATTGTTGATCGGTTTTCTATGATGGCTCATTTTATCTCATGGAAAAAAACTACGAACGCAATCAATATAGCTCAGCTTTTCTTTCGAGAAGTGCATCGACTCCATTTATTGTGTTTGACAAAGACACGAGATTTCTTAGCCATTTTTGGAGGTGCTTGTGGAAGCTTGCTAATACAAAATTAAATTTTAATAGTGCCTACCATCCTCAAACTGATACTAAAGTTGTCAATCGGTCCCTTCAAAATTTAATGCGAAGCTTGGTAGGAGATAATTTGAAGTCATGGGATTAAAAGTTGAGCCAAGCAGAATTTGCTTTCAATCATTCTATTAATAGAGGCACTAGGTTCAGTCCTTTTTTTGTTACTTATGGCTATAACCCAAAGTGTCCTCTTGACCTTGCACCAGTCTCAGATTTGAAGCGAGTTAATATCAAGGCAAAAGAATTTGTGGCTATACTTCAACAAATTCACTTAACAGCAAAGCAACTTCTTAAGGATGCCAATGCGAAATACAAGCAAGTGGCTGATGTGAAGCGCCGACATGTCGAATTTGAGGTGGGTGACTTTGTTTGGGCTATCTTGACTAAAGATCATTTTTCGGCTGGGGAATACAACAAGTTGGTTGCAAGAAAGATTGGTCCAGTGGAGATTATGGCCAAAATTAATCCAAATGTTTACCACCGCAAGCTTCCTAGTCATATACGTACTGCCGATGTGCTCAATGTCAAACATCTCTTTCCTTAACATGGTGATAGTTCTAACGAGGAAGATTTGAATTCTGGGATGAATTCTTCTCAACCCGGGGAGGATGACGCAGTACGCATCGCTCATAATTTTCTATTTCAGTTTGACAGGCATATGATCCGTAATTAATGTTCTAGGAATCTGTTTTAGGAAAATACTTTTGTTTTCCTATTTCAATTAGAATTTGGAGCTTGGTTTAGAAGTAAGTTTGTTTTCCTATTTCAGCTATGGTTTGGAGTTTAGTTTGTTCTTCCCTAAGTATAGAAGCTATCTTATAGCTAATTGTAAGACAGTTTTGACGTTGAATATTAAACTTAGAGAATTCTCTCTATTTCCTATCAATTTGGTATTCCACTGGAATCAACAAGCATAGAACTCCTTTATTCTTGGTTATTCTTATCTAGAGAATCAACAAGGATTGAAAGTTTATTGTTTTGTCTTGTATTCTTCACCATTCTTGCTATCACGCGCTGCGTAAGTTGGTAATCAGAGCCGGTTGGTTTACCATGCCGCTAAGGAGGGGACGTGGTGGAAAGGCCATGGTGGAAACGATCAAAGTGAGCAACATGAAGAAGATGATTATGAGATTGAAACAAACCCTTTTAGCGAAGACAATTAATGACTGACCATATTGAGACCCACTGAAACCTTTATAAATACCAAGCTTTTGTAAGAGAGAAAAGACCCCCGACACAACACACAACTTGTCATTTTGCATTCTTTTCAATTCCTATCCTAAGAGTAGTGCAATGTAGTTCATAGTCTAGTTCTTATTTTTCGGCCCTAGCTCCCATAGATTTCAGTTATGCATTTACATTCTTGTTCTTGTTTTCCAATTCTATTTTAATTACAGTTCTTTCAATTCATGTCTTAGCTTAATCTTTACTGTTCTTCGTAATCTAATTTACTTTCCACTTTTACTTTAAGCACTTGTCTTTAAATTATTTATTTTGTGCACTTTCATTTATGTCATTTACTTTATGCGCTTTACTTTATGCACTTGTCTTTTCAATTATATTTACTTTCCATAATTTATTTTATGCACTTTACTTTTCATAATTCTCTTTAAATTATATTTAAATTCAAGCACCTTTACTTTAGGTACTTATTCTTCATTTCATCACATTTCACCTTCAATCTTCATCTCTACCTATTCCACATCATTTGGTTGCTCACATAAAGTCTTGACCCCGAGGTAGTGGAAGAACCTAGGCCGTAAGGAGGTCCTTGCTCGGCCGAACAATCATTTGAATGAAAGTTGAGACATCCTTATATTTTGAGTTTTGATTACAAATCTATCGTCACTTATCCATTGGGAGATTTGCGATGTCCATGTATTTTAGCCAATTAAGGGCCAATATTGTCAGTTATTCTTATGTTTTGAGTTTTTATTACAATAAAATTTTCATTTTTTCTGGGTAAAATAAAAGTGTTCCACACTTTTTTTACAGAACAAGTGATTTTCTTTATTTATCTCCCCCTCCATCCATGATTCTTGCTTTTCATATTGACCAATAGTTGTTGGGAACCTAGATCAATAAACAAGATTGTTAATGTATGTGAATGACAACGTAAACAAGGGTGTCTCTAGTCAGAGTCCTCGTGCATCAAAGAATCCCCTCCAAAGTGGGGTTCTCCCTATGGATGAGAGGGGCATTATATTGGATTCAAGCCCGGATTGAGAGACTAAGGGCCAATTTGGGATTGCTGTCATTTAAAAAAAAAAAAAAAAGAGCTTCTGTTGTACTTTGAAAATAATCAGTTGTACAGTAAAGTAGTTTCATGTTTGATGAACAATATTTTTAAAGTGTTGTTAGTATAAAAAGTAGTGTCAAAACCGTTTGATAAATTTTAATATAAAACTGTTGTAACTATGAATAATGACTAAAATATACATAATGTTGAAAGTGTTATGTACACTAATCCTGTGGTGGTGGGGGTGGTAGTGGTGGTAATGGTGGAGGTGGTGGTGGTGGTGATGGTGATGGTGATGGTGATGAAGGTGGAGGTGAAGATGGAGATGGAGGAGGAGGAGGAGGAGGAGGTGGTGGTGGTGTTTGTGGAGGTGGAGGTGATGATGGTGGAGATGGAGGTGAAGATGAAGGTGGTGGGTGGAGATGGTGGTGGAGGTGGTCATCTATGGTTCTTTTGAAAGCAGCTTTGAAAAACAAACTAAAGACTGCTTTTAAAAGTTGCTGTCAAAATACCATTAGTTTTAAAATAATCAGGATATTTTATTTTTACTAAACATCTTAAACTGCTTAACTTTAAAGTGAAGCATGTTTTTAGCCGAAAAAAAATTCCCAAATGGGGCCTAAAAAGTGGGACAATAGCGCCCCAAAATGTTTTCTATGTTTGATTACGGTTGAATATGATGGGAATGGTGTACTTATTAAAATTATATTTGTTTCACAATTCAAAATATCATTTTTGGTCATTTTATATTAGGGTAAATTAGTAATTCAATAAATAGTTTGATAGTAGGATGTACTCATTTAATTTTAGGGTTCGTTTAGCAGCACTTACATTTTTTAATTAATTAAATTAATGCTTTCAAATCCTTAATTGAAATTCTTGCTGTAAAATATTGTTGATTTCAAATTTATGCATTTGAAATATACATATCTCAAATTCATGCCTATGAAATCCATTTCCAAATTCTAATTCCAAAGGGCCTAATATACTTTTCTTAACAATGGCCACAACCTCAGCTTAAAAACCCGATGGGGGATAATCCAGTGAAGCAAAAAAAGTACGAACATCCAATCTATCAAAACAGTCTACACATTCTCCAAATCCTTATTGAACAAAGTCATCCTTATATTTTGAGTTTTGATTACATATCTATCGTGACTTATCCATTGGGAGATTTGCGATGTCTATGTATTTTGAGCCAATTAAGGGCCAATATTACCAATCATTCTTATATTTTGAGTTTTTATTACAAACTAAATTCTTCATTTTTTTGGTAAAATGGAAGTGTTCCACACTTCTTTTACAGAGCAAAGTATTTTTTTTTTTTTTTTTTTTTAAATCTCCCCCTGCATCCATGATTCTTGTTTTTCATATTGACCTTTATTTACACTAGAAAACTCATCTTGGGAATTACAGTGACAAGTGAAACCTTTGATGTGATTATAGAAAGCAAAGCATGAAGAGCATGCAATTAGCAGCAGCTGCTGCTGGGAGCCTGGATGAAGAAATAAGACTGTTAATGTATGTGAATAATGGTGCATCCTTTTGGTGATTACTACTATGGAACAATTGTTCGATGTTTTGGTGATTCAAGCCTGTAAAGTTGTAATTGTTGAGATATATGAATAAATTATACATATTTTTTCTGTGTTGCAGGATACTATAGGTTACTTTTATGTCTACGGGACCGAGCTTTACTCTCTAGGAAATGTGATGTGGCCATACACACATCAAACTCCTATGTGTCTTTTTTTTTTGTCTGCCCTAAAACTCCTATGTGTCTAGTCACCAAAGGTTTCTGCTTACTGGGTGAAAGTGGGACTTGAAGCAACTGAACCATGTATCTCCTTCTCTACCAAGGAAATGTTGAGTTCTATATATGGAAACAACTTCTGAATCAGCAGTACTGTCTCGATCGGTAAACAAAAGTTCAACAGGTCCATTCTAGGTGAGAATTAAAGAAGCATTTCTTGGACAAATTGCCGGTATTGGAACTATTTTATTAGGCAAGATACCATTTAATCTAAATACCACGACCTACGGGAGTATTTTCGAGTGGCACGTGGATAGAATTTTTTGGAATTACTGATCCCTCACATAAAATTTGTAGTATTTATGTGTAGAAAGCAGTGTTTTCTGGCTTATGGATGATGGGGATGTTAATTCCTTTAAAGCCATAACATGTTTAACACTAACCTGAGTCTGACATGGTGCTGGCGCAAGAACTGGATGATGCTGGAACAGATTGGCAGCGCAAGGGATAGAAGTTCTTCTCCTGAGGATCCGATCCTTATAGCTATAACTCTGATGGGTGAATTTCTGTTTAGCTGTGTTGTGTTATTCGGATCTAGGAGGGAGCCTTCTATTTATATGCATCTCTCTAAGTGTCTTGCCCATCAAGAAACACTTAGAGATATCCTTCATGCTATAGGATTAATCCATTTCAATCCTTGTAGAACTAGGAACCCTTAAGCCTTCATTATCCTTATTGAACACTGTTTGAGGCTTGCCTAATCAAGATAGGTTTTGAGTTCCTAATAAACAATAAGTCTTTGTAATCCTAAGTTGATTAGAAGATCACTTTAGTAGGTTTAATGTAATAAACCTTCTTACAGGGGAATGAGTTAAAGATTGAACTAGAACTACGTACTTGACATATGAAAGCAGTGCTAAAGGTTCCTCTGCTTGCACTTTGAGAGGCTTAACTGTATATCTTCAAGAAGCTCAAGGACAGAGAAATCTGAAGCACCCTCAAGATAAATAGGAAAAGACGGATGACAGATCGTTATAATGTGCTATGTGAGGGATTAGGTAGGTTTATTAGGCTTCAAGTAAGTCATGGCATATGGTTGTAATTTAGTTAGCTTCACTGCATTGCAAGATTTTGATTGTAGCCGTTGGATTCAAAAGTAAACAAATAAATAATTTAATAAGCGAAGCATGAGTAGCTGCATCCATAAATAATTGACAGAACTGTTCAGTATATTGAAGTACTATGCTTTTTATTATTTTTATTTTTCTTTAATACAAAAAAGTAAGGGAAGTATGATTAGCTCCACCCATAAATAATTGATAGAACTGTTCAGTTTAAGGAAGTGATATTCTTTTTCTTATTAAATTTATGGAAGTGTTTAACATAAATAAATAAATTGTATGCAATAATGCAAATGTTATAACTTAATAGCTTCAAAGAAAAAAAAACAAGAAAAAAAATTGTATAAAAGTGGTTAAGAGCATTTATTCATATATCTTAGGTTATATGTTCGATTCCCACTTTCCTTCGCTTTGTATATAAATAAAAAATACTAACAAAAGTCGGAAAACTTTATCTTTATCTTGGAATATAAACAAGAACATAAACCCAACAAGATAGAAACTTTCTTTTTGATGATATAAAAAGTCAGAAACTTTAAGAAAAAAGAAACGTATATAATTTCGGAGGAAAATATAAAGCTTCAAGATAAGAAGAAAATTAAAAATAAAAAATATTTTCAGAAATTTCTCGAGTCAATCTAAATTTTCTAGATAAAAAATCTTCCTAAAATGAATCCCAAAAAAGAAAAAAGAAAAAAAAGTCAGTTGAGTCTCTCTCTCTCTCTTTCTCTCTCTCTCTCTCTCTCTCTCCACTTCCTCAACTATATATTGTTTTTTCTCTAAACCCTTGTACAATGTACTAACTCCCTCTCTCTCTCTCTCTCTCTCTCTCTCTGTATATCTTTTCTCTCTTTGGCGAGATCCGATAGTGTCAGCTAATGCAATAGGTATACTTCTTCTTCTGGGTTAACCCTCTGTTTGGTTTCTGAGAAAAAAAAAATATATATATATTTTTTAATATTCATGAACTGTTTCTTTTGACTGACTCACTATTTGCCTTGTTTATTGCGGGAACCAAACTGAGGAAGACCCTCCATTCGGTTGCGTGATTGAGGAAAAATATATATTAAATTTTGAATCTTTACGCATGAGTGTATGATATATTTGGTTTCTGTTTAATGAGAAATCACATTGGCTGAGAGCCAATTTGTTGGTTAAGGGTCAGTTTGTCTGCTTTCCGGGTCCCAATTTTTGCTGAAAATTTAAGAGATTGAAAGTCTTAAGAATTTTCAGTTGAAAATATCATTTTTGAACAATAGGCTTTGATTCAGTTTACTTGTTGGCGATTGAGAATAGTTCTACTGTACCTGGTTTGTAGTAATTACTAATTATTATTTAGAAAAACGATAGAATATGACATTTTTTATTAATAAAGGCAATGTCTGTCCGTCCATTGGGGTACTCTTGCATGGTGCCATTAGCTTTAGTATACGCTGAGGTTTTAGAACTTCATATACTGCGTGTAAGAATTGTAGAGCTGTTAATTGCCCTTGAGGACCTATCTGTTTTGCCCGTAACTATTAACTGCTAACCACGAGGAAATTCGTTATGTCTGACACTAAAAGACAATTGCTTGGATATCACTTATGGTATTACGAGGAGGATGGAACTTTTACCCCTTGCATATGTGATTTTTCATGATAGAGACCAGTTATGTGGCGATGAAGAGTATATGGGGAAGAATATAGCTTGCAATTACAGGGAAATACTCATATTCATTAAGCATATGGCAACGGATAGTTGTGTATTCATCAGAGGCACATGTATATTTGATTCTGATTTAGTGCCAAGTTGAATTAGGAAATTGATAATGGGCCTTGAGTATGACTAGTATATATTTTCATATTGATTGGCCATTGATATTTTCTTGAATTGCAGTTTATAACTTTTTATGCCTGTCCCAAAGAGATATGAACTATTATTACCTAATATATCATCTCAACACTCTTTGTGGCGCCCAGTTGATATAGAGTTGTACAAGGATGAGAAATTAATCAGGGAATCTATAATTTGCTAATATGGGTCCGCACTTCTTGTAGACGACAAAGTTTATGCTCATCATGGAAGCTAATAATTCTAATGTTTCGCGAGCTGAAGAACTTAAACTCCTTGCAAATGAAGCATATAAAGGTAATAATCTGTGCTTCTACAATTCGTTGTTACGTTTTCTTCTAATTTAGTTTGTATATCTTGCAATGAAGTGAACTATCCTTTTAATTCCTTGGATTAAAAAAAAGAAAAAAAAAATTTGTAGATCACAACTTAAATCATCAGAATTGGTTCCATACTGATGAGATTTACTTTTGGTGTTCCTAAATAGTAAATCTCAACAAGTGACAAACATTGTACACTCTCACACAAGTAGACTGAATTGAATGAATTCTTGTGTGGCGTATTATTTTATCTATTTATATCCTCACAACGAGCAAGAATCGTTACATAGAGATTAACTTTGAACACTGCTTTAGTGGTTGTGAACTGTTGTGTCTGTAGTGATATTTTTTTTTGGGGTCTGGGTATGATCTGTGTGCTCACTTTCATTATTATTTCAGCTCATAAATTTGCTCAAGCTATTGATCTGTATACACAAGCGATTGAGGTAAACAGTCAGAATGCTGTGTACTTTGCCAATCGTTCAATTGCCCACCTTAAACTGGAGGAATATGGCAGTGCCATACAAGATGCTTCTAAGGCTATTGAAGTTGATCCTAAATACTCAAAGGCATGTTTTATGCCCTAAATTTTGTGCATCTGAATATGTGTAATTATGTTCTGATAGTTTTCTATTGCTGCAGGGATATTACAGGCGAGGTGCAGCTTATCTTGCTATGGGGAAATTTAAAGAAGCACTAAAGGATTTTCAGCAGGTGCTTTGTGTAGAACTTTTTTTTCCTGAAAATTGTGAACAATATTTATTTAACTTTTCTAGTATTGCATAATACTGAAAGAAGTTGAAAGCTTTCTTTATTCCAACAACCCTTTTGACATCAGACCACATAAAATATCTGCTTGATATGGATGTACTGATGACACCAGGGGGTTTTAAACAATCTATTCATCATGTGAAAACGGCTCTCTGCCTAGTTGATTGTTTTGTACCATATCAAAATTGTGCATCTAATAGCATTATTGGTACACATGAGTTTAAGTTTCTGAAGAATCTGAGGAAGATATCATGTATGCACATTCTAGAGGACTTGATTTTTGTTCATTTAATCACCATCAAGTTGCATTTTAAATGTCTGTTAGGATTTTAGTACACAATCTCTATCCTTATCCTTTGTGACTCACATATCTTATATACCCGTTCACTGGAGCATAGCTAAAATAGATGGTTCGCGGAAACTGGAACAGGGTACGTCACCTACCCCTGACATGGAATGATAGGGGTAGAAAATCAAAATTCATAAACTCTTTAAGCAGAAGGTTGAATGTGATAAGACAAGCTTAGGTCAAGTGTAAAAAAAAATCATAATCTACAAAAACTTTATATATCAAGAAACTAGAGATAAAATGAAAGGATACTTCAGGAAATGTGTTCTAAATTTTCTTTTGGTAACAATTGTCTTATATGTGGCATTGCATAATTTTTTCTACTTTATGTAAAATAGGTCAAAAGAATCCGTCCAAATGATCCTGATGCTACCAAGAAATTGAAGGAATGTGAGAAAGCAGTGATGAAGCTTAAATTTGCAGAAGCAATTTCTGTACCAGAGTCTGAAAGGCGTCCTGTAGCTGATTCTATTAATTATCGTTCTATAGGTATTAGTGTTGTTGCTTTTCCACTTTATTCTGCTTATTGTATATGGGGTTTTTTTTATTTTTATCTTGTTGGTATTTTCCTTTTCCAGATGTTCATCTTCCTATTTTTTGTTATTGTTGAAAAATTTATTAGAGTTTCTTCTCTATGCTTCTGAATCCTGATAAATGTTCATGGCATTGTATGAATCTTTTCGTTGAAAATGTACTCAAATGCATGCATACCATGAAAGGAGTGAATGAGATAGCAGCCAGAATTGACTACTACAAATCTTTCTTTTAGGTTTGAAATTTTCTTAACTGCAAGGTTTGCTCTTCTCAACATCGGTGTCTTTTTTCTTGGAAATGTACAATGGCACTTGGTTTCTTTCTTGATTCTGTTGTTATTTTACCTGATTCATTTTTTTATTTCTTTATGAAGTTCTGAACTTTGTTACTGATCCCTCTTTGTATCAATTTTATTCCCTAAAGCCATTTTTTGTGTCTTAACTCCCAATGGATAACTAAGAATTTGAAATCATGAATCTTTTCCAACACTTGTAATTAATGAATATCGGTTGCAGATTTATCGTATATTAATGCTGAATGAAGTATGTTTAGGCTTCTTATAGCAGCTGCAATAAGTAACAGTGCTATGATAATTTTGAGTGTATTTCTATGATTCGGTAGTGTTGGTTGCACTGGTAGTGCAAGCTATTTGGGTAGATATGGTAGCTGCAGCAGTGAGCATGTTGGCCATTCAAGGTGCCAAAAGAGTTAACATGTCCGTGGGGATGGAACAATAGTGTTAGGCTAGTAATTTTGAATGGTGATTTTTTCAGTGCTATGGTTCAGAGGGTCCTTTATTACCTAGAAACTCCTTTGTGTGTGTATGTGCGTGTATTTAACAGTATATCATTTGTACATTCTGGAATTCTTACTATTTATTTATGGTCTGGGGCGCAATTTTTGTAAAGTCAATGCAAGGTTTAAGCCTAGGTTCAAATTTCTTGTTTCCACCTTTGTTAAAGGGTACATTTAGTAGGAAACCTTTGGATGAAGAGTTTGAATTGGGTCTGAGTCTGATATGGGAGGATCCTATGTGTGGTTTCTCTCCTTTCAGCATGGTTTATTTGGAACTCTGTAGTTCTCCCATTTGGATGGACTGTACACAAAGGTTATCCTGTTTTAGTTACGCATTAGGTCCATCTATCTCTGTTGCCATCCAGGGTAGGACTATGTTTCTGGGCTCATTCAGGAATCAGTCTTTGAAACATATCTTCCTCAGTGTAGTTAGTACCCACAAAAAGCGTGATCAGCATTAAGCAACTAATTGTTATTTTCTTTTCAAAATTCCTTTTAGTGTTAACTATATAGTGTCCATTAATAGTATTAATTAGAGTATTCTTATATATTCTGTCATTATAGGAATGGGCCCCAGTACATCATCAGTGTCCGCCGAAGTTGCCGTAGCAGCACTGGCAATGACAGTTGGGGCAGCGATGGTTATGATGAGAACAGCAGTGACTGCAGTTATGGCCACAGTAGTGGTGGTGGTCATGGTGGCCCTGGGGGCACGTTGGTGGCGTGGCTTCCATGGTGGTGTCTATACCAAGAGTCGAGTACATGACCTAGGTTTGAGTTCACAATCCATGGATATTAGAGAACAGTCACAAGTCACTGTCATAACTCCCAAGAGTTGGAGATTAGTTATTAAAGAAAAAAGACTTGATAGTTGAAAAGTTGTGTTAGGTTCTAGGGGATGTATTACAAACTGAAAGATACATTCACTGCTAAGATGGCATCCTTTCTTGAGAATGGATTTTCAGTCGAGTACATGATCTTAATGGAGTTTAAAAAGAGCTCGCCTGGGATATGGAAGATATTTACTCTAGCTGACCCAAGTGGGTTGTTTGGGCCTTCTGTTTTCTTTTCTTTTTTCTAAGTTAAGGCTTTTAGAGTTAGAGTTGAGTTTTGTTGCGTGTTCTAAAATCTATGTTGCTTTGGATCTAAGGGTAGACACAGAAAATTGGAACAAAGACTGACTTTGTAATACTGAGAAAATAATCATACTAGGAACATTAAAATATTCATTTTAATGAAATTAGAATGTCAGTATATTATAAAAATAAAGATAAAGTGAATCATGAGCTGGATATATCTTTCTTTGTGCTTGTGTGAATTTGCATTAAGTAGCTTCGTTCTGTGCTTGTGTGAATTATTACATTCGCATGTGTTGTAAAAGTTATTACCTATTAAAATGAAATGGAGTTGCTAATTTATTTTGCTGATGATGAGACTTATGACAACATTTTGTTTGGCTCATGTTTTACTTTTTGAATTAAGTAAAGAATACAATTATAAGAATAGATGGTTATGTTTCCTTCTTTTTGTTCGGTTAAGAGATGTCAGAGAGAAATGAAAACTGGAAAATAGAAGCATTGAAGATAGGAAGTATTATAGCGGCTTATTGTTGCAAAGCTAAAGTTAGTACTTAACGGAGTGGGAGTTATAATTTGTATATTGATGACTGATTGAGCATTCATCGTTTTGGACATGATAGTGCATAAAACTAGAGCCGTTAATTTATGTATGATATAAATTATTGATATAATAAGTTCCTATCTTCGTCTATATATGGTAAAGCTTATTTACTTGCCTTATCACCTAGGAGAGCTAATGAAAGTGATATCTGTTTGAATTCCAGATGTGGAGCCACAATATTCAGGTGCAAGGATAGAAGGAGATGTTGTTACTTTGGATTTCGTGAAGAAAATGATGGATGATTTCAAGCATCAGAAGAATTTACACCAACGGTATGTATGGGAAGCACAATACTATGTCACGGAACTAGTCAACAAATATTATTGGGCAGTCTTTTCACTTCACTTGGTATCGATATTGTAGATATGCCTTCCAAATTGTCTTACAAACGAAAGAAATGTTGCAAGCCCTGCCTTCTCTTGTCGATATAAACGTTCCTAAGGGCAATCATTTTACTGTTTGTGGTGATGTACATGGTCAGGTAATTACATTTCTTCCATATTCATATGCTGGTTCAATTGCTTGATTTGACTAGGAACAACATACAGCATTTCAAATCTGAAAGGTTGCATGTAAACATGAAGAAGGTTACTTGATAGACAATAAAGGCTATTGAATAATAGAATGTTTAATACTAGGTGAAACAACAATTTCTCAGATTCCTATTGTCTTGTATGGTTTTGCTGAAGTCAGCCTAGTTCTGAAAATCTATCATAGCTTTGAAATTCTTGTTTCGGTGGCTAAGTATAATGTATCTATATATGTTCTGGGCAATCTTTTATTTGTTTGTATGTAATGCCTGCAGTTCTATGATCTCCTAAATATTTTTGAGCTTAACGGGCTTCCTTCAGAGGAGAATCCATATCTATTCAATGGAGACTTTGTGGATAGGGGATCTTTTTCGTTGGAGGTGATCCTAACATTATTTGCATTTAAGTGCATGTCTCCATCAGGTGAATCAATATGTTTTCTTGATTGGTTTGCAAATAATTTTGTTAATTTAGTTAGAATTTTTTAGCCTTCCATATCTCATATGTTTAGATAAGTTGAAGCAACGTCGCAATTACTATGTTGTGACTTAATTATTTCTGCCCAATTAATTACTTTTCTAAGTTCACTCCAAAAAATTTATCTACATTGTTATAGATTTATAGAACTTACATTCAATTATGGCTTCGTTTCCCCTTCTTTCAATTCCAATTTAGTTTTGACACGCATTTCTTTTGCCCAGTAATATGATCATGTTCTAACTCTTTTGAATTAAAAGAATTCACGTTCTGACTTGATAACCTGTTTTATTGTTTTCAGCAATATATCTTGCAAGAGGAAATCACGAGAGCAAGAGCATGAATAGGATATATGGTTTTGAGGGCGAGGTCCAGTCCAAGTTAAGTGAAAAATTTGTGGAGCTGTTTGCTGAAGTGTTTTGTTGTTTACCGCTGGCTCATGTAATAAATGGGAAGGTTTTTGTAGTTCATGGGGGTCTTTTCAGTGTTGATGGGGTTAAACTCAGTGACATTAGAGCAATTAATCGGTTTTGTGAACCTCCTGAGGAAGGTAATTTATTACATTCCTCCCCTCACCCTTGATTCTGCATTTGGACGGCGTCTGTTATTGGCCTTTACCAGTTGAATTTAAAAATTGAAAATTTCATCACAAGCCTTCTGTAAATTAATTTGTAGGCAGATTTTATATATATGTTTCTGGGTTTCATCAGGGTTGATGTGTGAATTGCTGTGGAGTGATCCACAACCTACACCTGGAAGAGGCCCAAGCAAGCGAGGTGTAGGCCTTTCTTTTGGCGGTGATGTGACAAAAAGATTTTTGCAGGAAAACAATCTAGGTATGTCTACTAGTTTTGGCAGGGTTTAATTTTAATTTTAATTTTTTCTGAAGTTAGTACTGGTACTTATCAAAATGTATGAGAGGTTTAACGTTGCTTAATCAATGTACAGATTTAGTTGTGCGCTCTCATGAAGTAAAGGATGAGGGATATGAGATTGAGCATGATGGCAAACTCATCACTGTTTTTTCTGCTCCAAATTACTGTGATCAGGTAACTGCATGATGACTACTTGGCTAGTCTTCTATCATTACTAGAGTCATCTTCTGAAACTTTTTGTGTGTGAACCTTACCTTACCTGTAGCATTTAGATTTTATTGAGGGTTATTTTTCTGCACATCAAAAGTGTGGCATGAATAGTAAAACTATCTTACGACTGTACATTTGGAAGTCCTCTGAGAATCGAAGATTCCAAGAACAATGGTGTTGCTGCTGTTTTTTGTTCTTTTGTTTTTCCCAAAAGTGGAGTGATTTATGATCTTTCAGTATTTATTGCGCACATTCCAAAATTTGCTAATATTCATGTGTATATAACCTTTGTTTATGGTTTGGATGTTGCAGATGGGTAACAAAGGCGCCTTTATCCGTTTCGAAGCACCAGATTTGAAGCCCAACATTGTTACTTTTTCAGCAGTGGTCAGTGGCTCCTGTCAATTTAGCTGCTCCATTTTTTCAAAAACAAGTCTTTCTACTATTTCTACTTTAGTGATGATTTGTCTGGTTGCGCTCAAAAGTTTCCTTGTTTGTAGGTGTAATATATAGTGATTGTTGGTATTACACCTATTTATTTTTCTCGTGTATAATATTGCAGGACCATCCTGATGTCAAGCCGATGGCATACGCGAATAACTTCCTCCGACTGTTTCAGTAATTTATGTCGCTGAGCGGAAGGGCCAACACAGTATCTTTTTTTCGCCATCCGACAACTTTCCCGCTGAATACAAATTCGTTTCCGAAGGCTACTGGAGAAGGGTTGGTGCATGTTGACATGCACCATGTAGCTGTGATTATTTCCGTCTTTTGATTTACCTTTCTTGTACTTCTCACCAGTGGGAAGAATATTTCAGGCATTTTCTTTGATACCGTTTGTTTGATCTTGTGCTTGCTCGGAAGCGAGGCTTAGATGAAACTCATTAGCACATGAAGAATGACTGCCAGCTAATAGTTCATGGCGTTTTCTCTGTGTTTATTTTATTTATATGATTTTTTCCCCTCGGGTTGTTGGAGATTCAAGTACTGGCGTAAATATGTCATCAGATGTGTTTTCCTTTTTAATTTTTATAATCTTTTTTTTATATTTTCAATGATATTGACTTGTAAATATCTGAATCATACTTTATTTTGACCTGTAAATAATGTAATGTAAAATTCAAAATATAAGTCATCCGACTCTATTTTGTTTTTGAAAATTCATTTGTGTAGGGTCACCTCTACGTGTGCATTTCAAGACAACTCGTAAATTGTTCCCAAAGAAGAAAAAAACTCCTGATTCTATACCAATTGCAACTAAAATATAAATCGAAGACTGCGTACCAATTTGAAATCGGATATACAGCTTTGTAGTTCCTGGAGTGAATGATAACGCGAGAAAGATATCGCCGATGTGACGATTTCTTATTTGCTGTGAATAATGGAGTGAATGATAACGCGAGAGAGATTTCGTAGATGTGACGATTTCTTATTTGTTGTGAATAATGAAGGTTCAAAACTTAAATGCAACACTGCCACATTAGTTGGTGTCTACTATGGCACTCGAGTGAATAATCATGTCGATGACGGCGTGGTATAATTTTTTTATTATTTAAATTTTAAACTCTTTCAAATTTAGGGTTTTGGTTTGGGTATGAGAATCAGGAGCTTCAAAATTTGGACTCAATTGTAGGCCCAGCTGAACTCATTTGTTAACTTTGCCCAATTTGGAGATTGGGCTCGGGTTAGGGCAAGCCAAACCCGCCCAAAATCGAGCCCTAGTAAGAAAAGAATTAGAAATCACGAGTTGTGTTTTGCTTTAGCTTCCATCGTCGTTTCGAGGCTCCAATTGCTTGCGTTCGTCGACGCAGCTCTCCGGCGTCGTTTTGCTTGATTTGCATTTCAGGTTTGTTTATTCGCCATCCCTTCTGTACCTCTTTGCCCCTCTCATAAAATTCTCTTCCTTTTTCTCTTCAAAATCAGTCTCACTCACTTTTCTCTTCTCAGCATCTCTGTTTGGTTGCCGAGAAAATTAACCAGCTTCTTTTAAAAATTACTTCTCAAACCTAGAGTTGTACCACCACTGTTTTCGGCTCACTTATATTTCTGAGAACAAAATAAAAAACTAATGATAACTAACCCGTAATCTCGTTTTTCTTCTCTTTTTCCTCTGTTTTCTCGGGAAACAAACTAGGGTTTTCATTTTGGTGCTGATTATGATGAAGGATTAGTTCTGTGTTCGGATACAATAAACTATTGTTTGCAGATTACAGGGTTATGAATTTAGCTTTTGAACGTTAAACGAATTTATGTGGCACTTAAGCCCTGAATTGGTTTAATAATTTAATTTGATTTAGGGTTTTGGGGGCTGTGTCTTAGCTGGTAGCAAAAGTTCCTTTCAGATAGTGATTTTGGTGTGAAGGTAAATAAAGATGATTAGTGTAACTTCAAGTCTTAGTGTATCATCTGAGCTGAGACAAATGGATCTTGCACCCTTCGTTTCGTTCCTCAAATATTACCAGAGGAATTAAAACACTTGATGATGGATAATGATGTTCCAAATGAGTGGATGCTTGTTGATAAAAGTTGTTCTTTTTTCATCACCTAAAAATGAAGTCCATGGGAAACATTATAAATTAGAGGTTCTAGAGTTCCTAGAGTGAAAATTAACCGCAGTGTGAGACCTTACTTCTGTAATGATCTCTAAATTCTAGTATTGGACATATTGGAAAGTGCAGAGATTAAGACCTTCATTCAAGGCCCTTAATTTGATCCCGGTAGGTTTAGAATCAGTAAAAGAAGTTTAAATTCTAATGTAACTAAAGTTTTTATTCTTGGTTCTTTCTAACTGCAACATTTGTTTATTTATCCCAACTTATGCTCGAATTTACGTCATTCCCATATGTAAACCAAACTGCCTGGAGCTTAAACTCATCATAGAGTGTAAACTCGATAGAAGTTAGAGCCAAATATAGAGTATAATTAATTCCCTTTCATAATTTTCTCATTGCTTGCATTTGACAGATTTACTAAATATGAATATGAACTTAAGATGTTGCTCTCTAGTTATTTTGTGAAGCTAATATTCCCTCTACACTGGATAGTTTCTGTCATTGGCAGTAATGGACCTAGCACTAATGGACCCTTATGGGACAAATCCTGGACCAATTGATGGTTCAGTGCTTTATGATCAGGAGAAGCATGTGTCTTCAGCAGTTTGGGATGGACAGGTGCAGTGTACCCTCAAATAAGGATGCTTATTATTAATATTATCCTTTCATTCAGGTTTATCTAACAAACTTTTTGCACTAATATGGACTTTAACTAACACTTACAGGAGCGTGGTGCACTTAGATGTCATGAACACACTTCGAAGCTTGATCAATGGACACTCACGGAAAAGCAGATTGAGTTGGTAGATCAGGCTGGATTTGGTTATTTAAGATTGATTCCTGCAATTAGTCTAGATAACCCACTCATTTCTGCCCTAGTCGAAAGGTGGAGGAGAGAAACGAACACTTTTCACCTGAATGTTGGAGAAATGACAGTAACTCTTAAAGATGTTGCGCTATTGCTTGGACTAGCTATTGACGGAGAACCTGTTATTGGAATAACGCATACCACCTGCAACTCCGTTTGTGAGAGGTATCTTGGAAGAGTACCAGAGTCTAGTTATACTAGTGGTGGAATGGTGAAGCTAAGCTGGTTGAAAGAGTTCTTTTCTTATTGTCCTGAAGATGCACCACTTGAAGTGATTGAGTGCCATACACGTGCTTACCTCTTATACCTTGTTGGAAGTACAATATTTTCCACTACCACTGGGAATAAAGTCCCTGTCATGTACCTTCCATTGTTTGAGAATTTTGACCTATGTGGGAAATATGCCTGGGGGTCAGCAGCTTTGGCATTCTTGTACAGGGCACTTGGCAATGCCTCACTGAGATCTCAAAGTACAATTAGTGGCTGTTTAACACTACTACAGGTTATTACATGCCTTTTCTCTTTAATTTTTTTTCTTCTTCTTATTTTTCTCTTTTTTCAGCAGTTCCTTTGATTGCATTTCTTTTTTTTTTCTTTTTTTTTTTTTTGGGCAGTGCTGGAGTTACTTTCACCTGAATATTGGACGACCAAAGCTCAACACTGATTCAATGCATGATCGTTTCCCTTTGGTGCTAAGCTGGAAGGGAAAACAAAGTGGGCCAACAACAAACCGTGATGTAGTGTTTTACCGTAAAGCTCTGGATTCACTGAAATCCTCCGACGTAAGTTTTTCCTTGTTCTTTTCTAATATTTATCGATTTGATGTTATATTCTAATATTCAGTGTAGAAGCATAATACATTTGGTATGGTGCTGACTTACAGGTGGAGTGGCTTCCTTATAGAAATATGGACAGTACAGTGATTCCAGAAGATATCAAGAGCAATCTAATTTTAGGGAGGTCAAAAACAATGCTAATATGCTTTGACAAGGCAGAAAGGCATCTCCCAAATCGTTGCCTAAGGCAATATGGCATGTTTCAGTCAATCCCAGAGGATGTACAGCGATGGGAGAGAAAGAGTCGTGGAGTTGATGGTGGGGTTGACTTGTCAGGTAAAATGGAATCAGAGATTAATGAATGGTTGGAACGTCGATTTCATATTGTGGAAGGTGATGATGGTGCAGATGAAAGTGATTATATGCAGTGGTACCTGAGAATTACGCGTAAGTTTGTAGGGAGGCCTATATCTCTCTCGTCTGAGTTTCAAAGAACGGTAAGGCTGGATTAATTAACTAGTTAATTATGAACTTATTGGTTATTGTCAAGTACGAGGAATTGTGTATTAATTTTAAAAGATAACATTATTAACTTTTGCAGAATGCCGGTTTGAGGGAGATCGCACGCATGGCAGATACATTCTCAACAAATGGGTTGGACGAGGAACAAGTTGACTTAATTAATAGTATCAGGAATATTGCGCATGAATGTTTGAGGGACCAGGTTGGCGGTCCGTACATAGTGTCAGCCACCCCACAAATCGAAGTTGGGAAAAGGATAAGAGGGAAGGAGAGGGTGAGAAGGAAAGGTACGGGAAAACGTTTGCGGAAGGATGATCCAGCACAATATATTGCTGCTAGTGAGGATGATCAGTCTCAGTATTGTGGTGCCACTGTCAGGGTTGAGCAGTTACCGTTACATCATCTACATAGAGAGGAAGATCATTCACAGCTGTGTCCTGTTGATAACGAGGTGACTGGTTTGGATATGATCAATGGAGATGTTGAGGGTGAGAATATGCAGCTATGCAATGCTGACATTGGGTTTGATCATTCAGAGCTAAGCCATGAGGCTGGTGAGGAAGGTAATGCTGAGCTAATCCATGCTGTTGTCAAGGTTGATGACACACAGCTCTTTGAAGCAACCGGAAAGATCAACGACTCACAGCTTTGTGATGTCATGAACGAAGTCAAGGACTCACAGTTTTCTGATTCAGCTAAGGTGGTTGATTCACAGATTTGTGATGCAACTAACGAGGTCGGTGACTCAGAGCTTCCTCATGTTACCAGTGAGAGTGATCGACAAGCATCTAAAGTGGAAGCAGAGGTTGTTTTAGAGTCTTCTCTTGAAACTCCTCAGGATATTGCACAACAGAGTAAATGTAGTGTTGTAGTATAAAGTAAAGGTGCTGTCATGCAATTTTTCAGAGGTAATCCTTTAACATGATTAAAGACCACTACTCGGATTTCTACTGTTTTCCCCTTGCATTTCCTTCTATATATCAGATGAATTCATAATTCCTCATTATTTTCTGATAGGCAGTGCGAGGCTAACAATACAAATATGCAGCTAGATTAGTAGTAAAGTAAAAGCTCTTAACATGTATAAAGGCTGTGGATTTTTGGCTAGACAATAAGATACTTGTGATCATGTTGATTAGTGTATTGTTTTCTGCTGTAACATTTCAGGTTTTATTGCATCTGATCTATTTTGATGACGTCTTCTTTAGTTCTTAGATTATTCACTTTCTTTTCCAAATGTAAAGGTAACTGGAAGTTATGTATATTTTTATCCCTTTGAAATTTTGAAGTTTCTGCTATTGGGTGTTTATGTTTTTTTATTTTATTTCTTGTTCTGTGTATATTTACATAGATTGCATTCATATTTTCAGTGACCTCTGTACAATTTATGCCCAAATGCAATGTAAGTACACCATTGGACCATATGTGGGTGCGTAAAGGGACAATGGGCCCATAAATCTGAATCCAACATGGACCAGTAGAGGCTTTTTTTGCACTTTGTCTTGAGTAACTCATGGTTTGACTTGGGGTAAATCAGGTTTTTTTGTTTTTTTGTTTTAAACAAGTGATATTGGAAGAGGGGAGTTTTCTCACACACACACACTGCCAATGCGTCATGAGAGTTCGAACCTAATCATGTTTTAATTTAGGGTAAATAATGTTTTGACACAACTATTCCCTTCACCATGCTTGAGATGAGGACAAACTTAGCAAATTTGCATTCAATTCGAGCTTGTAATAATTACTTAGGAATTCAGAACACTAAGTAATTGGATAGTTGGATTAACCCCTCTGTATTTTGTAGCCGGTGTTCAGCAATGTCAGAAAACTAGCAAAACACTAAACACTCCATCCTCCTAAAGTCCATAAGTAAAATCTTACTTTACCATAAAGAAATCAGAACATGTCTTCAAGTCTTAGTTTTTTAGTTTTCAGCAATTGTCTAATGTTTTGTGCTACTATGCGACACTGCCTGGTTTTTACTTTCATGTCATGATTTTCTGTGAACTCCATTCTTTAAGTTTAAGGCTTTTGTCTATTAAACCCAACAATTTACACCAGAATTTGAGGTTGAGAGAAGACAAGAGCAGCATTTCCTTTTGTGGAGATACAGTTCCAATGTAACTATTCTGATTGAATAAGTTCCCATGGATTGTAGCCACCCTAATGCTTAGTGGCCCAAAATTGCAAAAAGGGAAAAGAAAAGAAAAAACTTAAAAGCAATGCCAATTGCCAATGTTATGTAAAAGTATGGATTGGCTGCAGAGTTATGATGGATTTTTTAAGTTCATATCTAGATGAGGAAAGACTACGTAGGATGAGCATGGGCATTAGCTCTACACTCCAAACTAAATACTTCATAGTTTTTTCTCTGCACTCATGAAAAGACAACAAACAACTAAAAAAAATCACAAGCCAAGATGATTGTGAACCATAAGACAACAGGGGAAAATAAAAATAAAAATAATTCCAATGCTTTTTTTTTGGTCTGAAAAATAATTCCAATGCTTGGAAAAGGGAAACATGCCCCTTACTTTCCACAACACTCAACTTTCTGCCTAATAAGTTCTCTCAATCTCTTGACCCTACCTTGGCTTTCATATAATCAAAATCTCACTCAAATGTCATGAGCACTCCACCTATCACTTCAGTCACTTCTTTTACAACTCTCTCTCTCTCTCTCTCTCTCTCTCTCTCTCTCTCATAAGTGAAAACTTGAAAACTTGAAAACTTGAAAGCCACATCTAAAAAACCACACAACAAAGTGCTGCAACTGAGCTGGCCTCCTCAATACCTGGGCACAATGCACTGTTCCTTCTCACTCTCTCTCCCTCTAATTCTACTTCTCCTCTCACTCCCTTCTTCTATTCCTTCTGTCTCCACCACCAATCCCCACCATGCAAATAAACAACCACCCATCAACGCCCCCAAGCCCATCAACACCATGGCTCCATCTGAAGCAGAAGCTCTGTTCAAGATCATGGACTCCATGTCCTCTGATCAAAACTGGAGAATTTCCCATCCTAACCCTTGTCAGCCAGGCTCATCCTGGCCTGGAATTGAGTGCAAAGTAGGAAACGACAACTACCTACATGTCTCCAGGCTTGACTTTGGCACCCCACCAAATCCAACTTGCAAAAAAACAGCTACATTTCCTTCACAAATCTTTGCTCTCCCATATCTTCAATCTGTGTTCTTCTTCAATTGTTTCACTCACACCAAAACCACTCTTTCTGTTCCACAAAACAGAGCCTCCCCTGCTTCATTTCAACAGCTCAGTCTCCGATCTAACCTGGCACTCGTTGGCCCAATCCCACCTCAAATTTCAACACTCAAGTCCCTTGAAATCCTCACGTTGTCTCAAAACCGCCTCACTGGCCCAATTCCATTGGAGATTTTCAGCTTGGGCAGTTTGGTACACCTTGATTTGAGCTACAATATGCTCACAGGCACTATCCCATACCAGCTGGGCAGTCTCAGAAACCTTCAAGGCCTTGATTTGAGCTACAATATGCTTACAGGGCCCATCCCAAACACAATTGGCCAACTGGGTTTGCTTCAAAAATTTGACTTCAGCTCAAATTCACTTACTGGGGGCATTC
>NC_024129.1:13757085-13794995 GCF_000346735.1 Prunus mume
TTGAGAAGCTCAGTTTATTGGTTTTCATGGCTCTGAGCAACAACAAATTGGGTGGGCAATTTCCAAAAGGTCTGGAAAAATTGCAAAGCTTGCAGTATTTAATTTTGGATGGCAACCCAATTCATACACCTCTGCCACTAGAGTTTGGTAAGTTGGTGAAACTTCAAGAACTCAGGCTTGCTGATTCTGGGTACTCTGGCACAATACCAGAAAGCTTTTCACAGCTTAAGAATTTAAGCACTTTGTCGTTGCAGAACAACCGTTTAACTGGTGAAATTCCGGTTGGTTTTGGCAGTCTCTCACATATATACCACATGAATCTGAGCAGAAATATGTTGGGGGGTGTTGTGCCTTTCAACTCAAGTTTCTTGAATAGGTTGGGAAGAAATTTGGATCTTAGTGGAAACCCAGGTCTTTGTTTGAGTCCCTCTGAGGCACACAGTTTGAAGATTGGAGTTGATGTTTGTGCAAAGAATAACAATGCGTCTTCTATCCAGCCCTGGAAGAAATCTCAAGCTCCATCTGGGCTCTCCAAGCCATTGTTCCTATTTACTGCTTTATGTGTTTGGGGATTGCATCAAATGTTGTCTCTGGTATGACAAAGTATGTTTGTGCTTTAGTCCAAATTATTACTGGTTATTATGGTGCTAGGTCACTGTAGAAAAATATATGTAGATTGTTTAATAAATATAAGGATTTTCTGGGACTTTGCAGGATTTGATGTGCATTTGGGTTCTTTTAGTTTGGAAGCATTAGGAACTGCCAAGTTTAGAAGAAATGTAAGGTTTGCTTCTGCTATGCAAGTTTCTGTTTTTAGCAGACCCCCTGGTTCCTGTATAACATGTGTCTAGTGTAGTGTAAATTACTGGCTTTTTGTTTCAATTATTTGCATCAAATGTTCAAGAAAAATACAAATAGAGTTCAGGAGGTAAATTTGAAACCATACTTTTTCTTTAATCAACATAAAATTTGATGTTTTTTTATTTTCCATGAAAGTTTGAGGCTCCTGATTTTTACTACCTGTTTTTTTTTTAAAACTTTTTGGGGAGAGATTTTCCATTGGCATTGGATACTCCTTGCCTCCTTTCAGAAATGAGATACTCCTTGCGAATCAAAGTTTGACATATATGCAAAAATAATTCATCAAAAATACAAAAAGAAAAACTTTTGCACACACATCACACTCTTATTGGTAGTAATGTAGGAGTGCCTACTCAAGAATCAAAGTTTGACACATATGCAAAAATAATTCATCAAAAACACAAAAAGAAAAATTTCTGCACACACATCACACTCCCATTGGTACCAATGTAGGAGCGCCTACTTTCATAGCAAGGAGAGAAGTATTTTCCAAAAAAGAAAGCGTCATCTGACACTATTTTGGGGAACATGTGGTTTGCTGTATCGAAATTTATCTTGCATTGCATGTCACACGGCTCATGTTGGTTCGATAAAAAGGCTTAACTTAAGCACAAACAGATATAAATAGAAAGCCATAATAAGTTTGCTGGGACCAGATAGGTTTCTCTTTGGAAACTAGACATCAATTTACAACAATAATATTTCTACCACCCAAATCAAATTTGTACAATTCAATAATGTTTGGTCCGGCACATGTGTAAGAAGAGAACGACTGGTTTTAACTTTGTAAAACTTTATCAAATGGGAGTGAAAAAGAAGCTACAGACGACAATGCCCCCTGAGATGAGGTTGATGAAACAGAGACCACCACCTGCACAGAGGACTGACTAATGGCCAAGGACACATAAACATTATAAGAGCTGGATCCCACTCTCCCTTTTAGACTATTTGTACACAGTGCTTTTGGTACATTTACTGCTTGCCCTATTGTTGTCTCTCAAAAGTGACCTATGTTTACCCCCACCACCCCCATTCAATTTTTGAATCTGCACGTTAGGTAACCCTAGCTGTATCATCTTGCTAGCTCTCCATGTAATTTCAACTTAGAACTTTGAATTGGTATGCATAGCTCCTCACATCGATCTCAAACATTAGAGCATCTCCACCCACAAGGGCTAAGTCTAAGGCAAGGGCAAGCAAGGGCTGTCACTATTTACGTGAATAGTGTCAGCATTTGCATTTGTGATTCCACCCACAAGGGCAAAGTCTAGGGCAAGTCTAAGGCAATTACTATTCATTGTACTTTATTTTCTATTTTTTAATAGTTGAAACCATTAATTTTTTTAATCTTTTGTAATTAAATTTTTGGATAAGATTTTCACCCTCTAAAATTGTGCCACGTCTGATATAGAACAAATGACAGATTTTATCGCGGTTGAGCTAGAAAAAGGACGTAGTGGGAATTTGTAGATTTGTTGTCCGAGCTCCGATTAGGACGCAAAATACCATTTCGGAAAGGGAACGACGCCACGAGTCAAACACACTGTTTTGCCGTGACGTATGATAGATTTTGGCATTTTGAGGTCGTTTGGCCTTCCAAAACGACATTTAAAGTTTCGTAGTTAATTTTCGGTATTTTAGATTTTAATAAAAATTATTCCAAGAAAATTCCTTTTAAAAGTGTGGAAAGTAAATAAAATGGTTAGGTATTTATAGAGAAAAAATACAGGGTTTTGAGCGTGGGCGGCGGGGGGGGGGGCGTCCCGGGGGCACCGGGGGGACGGTAAGTCAAATTTTTTTTACCGTTGGCGCGTGAATTACAAGCGCCAACGGTAAAAAAAATTTCTGTTACCGTGCGCTGGCGTCAGCGTGACGCCAGCGCTGACATCATCCCACTCGGGCTTCAGCCCGGGCAAGACTTGCCCTTGGGCTTCGTCGGGCTGGTGGGACCCACCTCGAAACCGGGCTACGGGCCCTGCGCTGGAGTTGCCTCGGGCTCCCTCTGGCAGCCTTTCCCCCTGGCTGGGCCTTGCGCTGGAAATGCTCTTATCTGAAGTCCGGCTTCATCACTGGAAGTGTTGTGTATAACATACTTTAAGCTGGAATCGTATAGTCACAATTCATAATTTCATAACATAACATATACGCCTTAATGATATAGTGGATTATATTGTCATAAGTATGCATACATGATGAATTTATGGGCCCTCATTTATAAGGTGGGCAACCATTGTCAAAGTAGAATCAAATGCAGTTTCCTGTTTGAGGAAACAGTTCGAACAAGTAGACTCCAAAATCTCACACACGCCCATCCGCGTCCCCAATGCAATAAAGGAGATAAACAAATGGTTTTATTGCACAGTCACTTGTCACACCCACTCAACATTTTTCATGCTTGCATATCTGAATCTACATTCAAAGGCTCATCACTGTGCCCACCACATTTTGTCACCAAACAAATTTTTGGCAAAATATGAAGATGAAACATGAAACTCCCCAGAGAGAGAGAGAGAGAGATTTTACTGAAGGAGGAGGGTTGACGCTGATAGGAGGCAGGAGGGTAGGGAGACTGAGACAGAAACAATAGTTTCTGTCACTTTCTTTGCTAACCAAAGTTTATAAAGAAAAAGTTTGCAGAGCCTCACGTGGGAAAGCAGTCCTTTGTGCAAGTACAAATTTTCACACCCCAAGCTTCTCCTTTTTCTTTTTTCACCTACTTTGAGAATTGAGATATATACTTTGGAGTAAAATTTCAGATGTCATGTTCAATCATGTTGTCCTATTATATATATATGTTGAGTGAGAGTGAGCTAGGCTTTGAGCTTTGAGCTTTGAGCTTTGAAGAGCAAGGCATGCACATGCACCTTTCTGCACACATCATCTCAAGGGCCATTTGAATGTCTGCATATTGGAATATAACAGCTATATATGTCCTGGAGAGGGGACATCAAGTGGTATTATTATTTTCCTTGTAATTATGAGAGATATAAGGGAAAAAAGAAGAAGAAGATAGATGTGATAATACATAAAAACAAAATTCAAAGCTGCCTTTTTAAAGTTTAAACTATTTCATTTGTTCAATTTTGTATTATAACAAGTTGACAACCACCCTTCTTTCTCATTGAGATACACATATGGCATCTTTCTTCTCTTTCTCATCTCTTTCAAAATAATCATATATATATATATATATATATATTTCAAGAATATATTAATCTAAATTGCATGTTCAAAATGACCACTCACCTGCTTAATTTCCTAATATATTTTGGCCAAATAACCACATACTCTTCTTTCCCCTCGATCATTTGTAAAGTACAATTTGACCTAATTACCAAGAAAAGAAAAAAAAAAAAAAAAAAAAAAAAAAAAAAAAAAAAAAGGTAAGATTTGATCTTTGTAAATGCCCACGAGGCATCAAGTTGTAATATTTTCATTTACAATTGGTAACACGTCCTTACAAACAACTCAAAATACAAAAACCAACCCAATAGCGAACTTGAAAAGCATTCTATATCGCCAACGGGTTCCCATCCAAACCAGTCTAAATCAAGCCCGTGTAACAAACAACCCCCAAACTCCTTAAAGTAGGAGGGTTCCAACCAAACTCAACATACACAGGAAGCACAGAGACCAGAAAACAGCGAGCCGAAGAAACACAATAAATGTAGCTCACCAGAAGCCAATACAAGGAGAAAATACATAGCAATTAAACAAGGATTATCAGTGCCAAGGCAGAACCCAGCAATCAGACAAGGTACCTCTAGCTTGAAAAGGAGATAGCACCACTAACAGAACGAGCCTGTGCACTCAAATTCTTCCTAATGCTCAGCCAAGCATCACATCACTCCCCCTTCTCCTCCACCAGTTTCACATTACCCAGTCTCTGAATTTTCCCAGCAATGGAAAGGCATCTCCTCCATTAAACCCTAATCCTCAAACATGATAAACTCCAAAGCACATAGAAGAGGAGGGGGAAAGAACTGGCACAAAAGACAGTGAACAAACCCTAGAAAATCTTAGGGCATTATACCCTTTGCATTTGATCAAATAACAAAACACAGCTACACGTTCGGAAGCTCCTCGCCTCTATCTGCTAAAAAGCTGTTAGTCTGCAGGATGAGCCTCTACACCATCGAACGATGTACGGGGTCACATGAAAAACTCGGTAAGCCACAAAGCTCATGTGAGTAAAAACATAACAAAATAACAACTTGCATTCCGAAGTACGTTCTCCAGTCATGTTAGTAAAAAAATACAATCAGGATTCACATGTCAAATTCATATATTACCAATCACCATGAGATACAGAAGGACATCAGCAACATTCCAAGGCTTAGTACACTCACATAGTCTCCACTGCGGACCTGCAACATATATTTCAAAATAAACAGAATTCCATTGTACCTTGTTATAAACAACGTCACAAGCGTCACACTAAAAAGATAAATGAGAAAATACACTTGAGACTCCTCATCTATAACACTACACGGATCATAAAACTCCAATGTAGTGCGTATGTATAAGCTCATACACGCCCATGCATACAAGACGGCGACAGACTAGTGCACTAACTGTTGTGGGGCCTTTCACCCCAGAGACTCTCCCTCTTCCCTGCTTGCTTGCCATGGAATCATACACTCCCATAGAATAAGGGGACTCAACGTTCAATGTATAAAGAATCGCAATTGACAATCTTTATGTAATCACATCTCTCGTCAATAAAAGCACATGAACACAAATTATATTCATCATCATACCTGCTGTCCATACATAAATAATCCCTGCTGATAACATAAAATGCTTAGAATTTAATCCGAACAATAAGAGCACTAAATACGCAATAAAAGAACAATAATATTTCCAAGATATCAAGTAATTTCCACATAAATAAAACAAATAGATGATAATTATTCATGTGCCGGTTGTAAATTACCAAAATATGAAAAGGAACAATTATTTCAATGCACAAAGGGTAAAATAGTAATTATATAAATTTAGGGGTAAAATTGTAATTACATGGAAAAAAGACAGAAAGAGAGATCTTAATTAGATCCCTATTTATCCTTTTATATATGGTAGTGTTAATTTTTTTTATAAAATTATCTAATTCAATGTTTTATGAAGAACTAATTGTGTTTTTATGCATCCTTTCTATATGGATATGTAAAAGGAGCCCATTTTGATGATCATGAGTTTTCTCACATGAAACCGTAAATCTAAAAGGCGGGCCAACGATGATCAAGTACTTACCAGTCTTAGGACAAAATGTAGTCCATGGCTAAAAATTTAGCTTCAAAATATTAATTTTGTAAAGAATAGTGTAAGGCTAAATTTTTCCATCTCTAGCCATACATGGCTATATTTTAAAGCCTTTCATATTTTATTATTTTGAGAAAAACTATGGTACAACACTCATATATTCCACAACTATAATTTATGTATATATTTTTAAACAAATTTATTTTAAAAATATTTTAAATAAATAAATAAATAAGAACTTTTCAATCAATGATTCTGACCTCCAACGATTAGAAATCAATTATATATATTTTAAAGACAAAACGAATTTAAAAACATTTAAAAAGGTTATTAAAAATAAAATAAAAAACCTAACAGCTAGTTGATATCATCGATGACGTCAACGCGCCTTTAATATTGAATGTTGGATCTGCAGTTACACGAGATGTTTTGTGCTCTTGGCCACACGTGATAATTTCTCTTTTTGGAAAGCACATGCGCTGGGCCCACAAAAAAATTTGGCCTAGTTGGAGGGCTAAAGGGCCAAATGTGGCCCTCAAATTTGGCCAAAATTTGTTTTAACCCATGGTTGGAGATGAGTTTTGCATTATTTTAGGGCTATATAATTTTTTTTAGCCCATGGTTGGAAATGAGTTTTTCATTATTTTAGGGCTATATTTGGCCTATGGCTTATGACTGGAGATGGCCTTAAATGTCGCCAAACCAAATGAGGAGGAAAATAATAGTAATGTGAACTAGCAGCAGCAACAATAATTGTAAGATGAGATACATTATGTAGTGTATGCCTGTTGTGGCTTTACAATAAGTCTTATGTAATTGCACAAGAAATATTTTTTTTTAAAAGGAAAAAGTATTACAAAGAATATCCGCGCCCGATCTAATGATCATACAAATCAAAATTAACTTTATATTACTAATATCTATAGAAACATGATGAAATTAAATAAAAGCATTATTAGTAGAATGTCTCTTCTTAGTCAATAATACCATATTAGTTTCTGATAAATATACTGAAAAGAGCACATGATAAATCATGTAGCAAGTACTAAATATCCTAAATGTTCCAACATGCATTTTGCATTCTTTTCGCAATCCAATGTCTATTTTATTATGTTCTTTACACTATGGAATGGCCCTTGACTTGAAAAAGAAAGAAATAAATAAATACGGCACTAATTAATGTTGGTTCAACACTTGTGAATGGGTGGTTTGATTAAAAAAAAATATGGATATATTAGACCTTACCATATCTTGTTGGTTCATTGTTTAATTTGCGTAAAAAAATATACTTTAAATATAAATATCCTTTAGCTTAATTTTCATACTCAGTTATCTACATACTAAAAGTCAATAAACATCAAGCAAAAAAATAAAAAATAAAAGCAAAATGTTAATAAACTCAAGCAAAGAGTTAATCGGTTAATATACCTTCTTTTAAAGGCAAAACGTCACTTTGAGTCTCTGTGGTTTATCACTTTTACAATTAATGTCCATGTGGTTTCAATTTGGTCATTTTTGCCACCGTGGTTTCAATTTGAAGCAATTCTAGGACAATTCTCAATTTCTGTCAAAAATTTTAAACTTATATTATTTGTGGAGGGACAATTCAATCTAAAAATTATTAAAAATTTAATTCCCTTTTAAAATAAACAATACAAATATAAATTAAGAAAAATTAGTTTTAAAATAAAAATAAAACATCTATCTTCCCCTTCTCCTCCCAACTCCAACCACCACCAACAGTCCCCACCCAACCTCAGCCACCCTCACCCCTATGTACCGCGTCTTATCTTTGGGGATGTTTGAGAGGCTTAGACCAGAATGGATGAAGGATGCCATAATGTTCAGCACAACCGTGTGCCCTGAATTCTTTGAAAGGTTATCCCGAGTTGTCAAGCAGCACGCATAGCCACCCCCTTTTTGTTCTACTTTTTCTTAATAGGTTGGGGACGGTATTTTTGTTTCCGGCAGTGAGAATGTGAAATTATAACTTAATGCTTTGAGGCAATATGGAGGGAGATGTTGCAAATTATGATTGGATTTATGGATTTCTATTTGGAGGAAAAATATATGTTAACATTCTAATTTTGTCCACTGATTCTCTTGAATCTATGAGGAAAATGTTGATGTCAGCGTTGTGCTCGACCTTGTTCAAAGGGATGAAGGGGATGAGGATGGAGGCATCCACTCTTATGCTTATTGATCCGTGGAGCACCAAATGGAATACAAACGTGTGGCTCATGCTTGGGGTAGATGAGTTCCTTGTACAACATTTTCTCACAACATAGTTTGTGGGTCTTCACATGAGCAGTAGCAAAGTGATTTGTCAAGCTTTTCCTTTTGTCAAATAAGTCATTGTCCTTGCATGCATTGCAATGAACTATTGGAACGACCACATGATGAGCCTCATTAGTTTGATTAGAAAAATCCATAGAAAACACTCACTAGTTTAATTAGAAAAATCCAGAGGATGAGCCTCACTAATGAAGAACTCAAACTTGTTATGAGTAGAGTTGATATAAAGTGGGGTTTCAACTTTCAATAGGGGGTGTAGGTGTGTTTATAAAATAGAAAATATAAATTATCAGGGGTTAATCTATCCGCACCATTATAACAGAGCACTAGCTTATGGTCACGGAGACAAGGATGGAGGCATCTCTCATGGTCACGGAGGTGCCACTCTCATGCTTGTTAATGCGTGGAGCATTAGATAGAATACAAACGTGTGGCTCATGCTTGGGGTACATGGGTTCCTTGTACAACACTTTCCCACCGAATAGTTTGTGGGTCTTCACATGAGCAGTAGCAAAGTGATCTGTCAGACCTTTCCTTTTGTCAAATAAGTCATTGTCCTTGCATACATTGCAATGAAATATTGGAATGACTACATGATGAGCCTCACTAGTTTGATTATAAAAATCCATAAGAAACACTCACTAATTTGATCAAAAAAATCTAGAGGATGAGCTTCACTAGTAAAAAACTCAAACTTGTTATGAGTAGAGTTAATATGAGGTGGGGTTCCCACTTTCAATAGGGGGGATGAGGAAAATGTTGATGTCAGCATTGCATTCGACCTTGTTCAAGGCGATGGAGGCAGTGGTGGAGCCACCATGGGGTTAAACGACTCCGTGGCGGCCTTGGAATTTGGTTGGAGCTCCCTAGTTTTGCCCTTGGCAGCCATGGGAGCGACCCCATGGAGAAGAAGAAGCAGTTGCACAAGGGGGAGACCTGTTTTTTTTATATATATATAAAAATTAAACTGTTTGGCCAAAACGATGTCGTTTTGGCCAAGGCAAATATTTTTTAAAATGACCAGGCCAAAACGACGTCGTTTAGGGCCATGACTTAAAAATAATAATAATAATCATAATAATAATCATAATCATAATAATAAAAGGTTGTAGCTTATGAATAGCACATACTTGAAATTACACCTCCAAAACCCCAATTTTTGTATCTTCTCCTTAACAATCCTAACCCCAATCCCCCCAAAACCTCAACCACCATGTCCTGCCTTGCTGCCACTGCTGTCGACGCCCAAGGGTGTTGGCTGTCGTCCATCACCAAACGCGGCCGCCACTTATTATTGTGAAATTTCACAATTCAAATCAACTAATTTCTAATTTCTAAACCCTAAGCTTAAATTAATGTTGAGCTATGATGTATTTAATTAAATTGAAATTGAATTCATAGTTATTTAGGTGAAACTGATGGTTTGATTATAGATTATAGATTTATTGGATGATGTATTTGTTGATTTGTTGAATAATTGGTTATTATTACATATATGAGTTCAATTTGGGAATTTTGTTGTGGTTAATAGGTATATATTTGGTGTATTCTTTAATTGATTGATTTTTATTTAGATTAATTTATGTGTAGAATTATGGAACGGCTTTTGAAGAGAATGTCATTGCAGTTGGTTTAGATAATGTTGGTAGTTCGGGTTCAAGAACTTCAAGTTCAAGACAAAGTGAGTTAGATGGGGTTTTGGCTAATCTTCAAGCAAACCCTGGACTAAGAACTCGAATGATTGATTATGATTCTAATATTAGAGATGAGGTCCAAAGAGCATATCTACAAAAAGGACCTTGTCAACCTAAATGTCATAATTTCCCACAAAGTAATATTTCGGGAATTAATAGATGATTCATTTCCAAATGGTTTGATGAATTTGATTGGTTTGAGTATAATATATCCAAAGATGTTGCATTTTGTCTTTATTGCTATCTCTTTAAGTCCAATTTTGACGAAGTGGGTAGTGAAGCTTTCACTAAAGTAGGCTTTAAGAATTGGAAGAATGAGAGAGAAAGAATGAAGACGCATGTTGGCTAGTTGGTAGTGCTCATAATCAAGCTAGAGAAACGGCTACAAATTTGATAAATCAAAATGCATATATTGAAACGGCCATGAACAAACACTTTGAGCAAGCTCATATGGCTTATTGCATATACTTGAATGCATCAATCAAGTTTTTGTTGCTACAAAGTCTTGATTTTCCTGGCCATGATGAATGTGCCACTTCAAGTAATAGGGGAAATTATTTGGAGCTACTGCAATTCTTTGTAGACAATAATAAGAAAGTTAGGGCCATTGTGTTGGAAAATGCTCTGGGGAATCTCTAGTTAGTAGCTTCTTGCATTCAAAAAGATCTTGTCAATTCATATTTCCTTGAAACACTTGTTGTTATCATGAATGAATTAAAAGATATATATATTTTTTACATTGGTGGATGAAGTACATGATGTTTCGGTAAAAGAGCAAATGACTATGGTGTTGCATTATGTGGACAACGAAGGGCATGTAATTGAAAGGTTTTTGGGGATCTAATATGTTTTTGACACCACTTCAACTTCACTAAAGGATGTTATTGGCACATTCTTTTCTTCCAGCGGTTTAAGCTTTTCCAAGCTACAAGGACAACGTTATGATGAAGATAGCAATATGAGAAGTGAGTTGAATGGCCTTAAAATGAGGATTTTGAGAGAACAACCATGTGCTTATTATGTTCACATGAACAATAGAAAAGTGATCTGTCAAGCTTTTTCTTTTGTAGAATAAGTCATTATCTTTGCATGCATTACAATGAACTATTGGAATGACTACATGATGAGCCTCACTAGTTTGATTAGAAAAATCCATAGGAAACACTCACTAGTTTAATCAGAGAATCCACAGGATGAGCCTCACTAGTGAAAATTTCAAACTTGTTATGAGTAGAGTTTATATGAGGTGGTGTTTCAACTTTCAATAATGGAGTGGAATGGGATATAAGTGTGTTTATAAACTAGAAAATATAAATTATTAGGGGTTGATCTATCTGCGCCAATATAACACTGCAATAACTTATAGTCATGGAGACAGGATGAAGGCATCTCTCATGGTCACTGTCTTTGGTGTGTTCTTTAATTGATTGAGTTTTTATTTTGATTAATTTATGTAGGGGTGGGAATAAAAACCAATAAACCGATCAAACCGACCGAATCAAACCAAACCAAACCAAACCGAAAAAGAGAGTTTTTTGACTAAACTGGAAAAGTCAACCATGGACTTGAACCGAACCAAAGGTCCACTGTTCGGCCTTCGGTTCCAAATTTTTCAGAACCAGTGAACCTGAACCTAACCGGTCAATATTTATATATATATATATATATACGTTACACGTGGCGTCGTTTGATTGGCCAAAAAAATAGTTTCATGTGAGACTGGTGGCAGCGTATCCCTCAAAAATATATTTTTTCTTTCGCAACCCTCTCGCGCGCGGCTCCCTCTTCTTTCACTCAGTCTCTTTCTTATCTTCAGTTTTCATTTTTTCTTCTCTTTTTGACCTAAGTGGCTGTGGCTGCTGCACCTCTCTCTCCCGACCTCACCTCAAATATTCAATCGAGTGCTCAGAAATTTCGACAACAACATTTGTGCCACTTTTTCATCGATCTCACGATCTCTCATCTGACAGGTATCATCCCTTCTCTCTCTCTCTCTCTCTCTCTCCCCCCTCTCTCTCTCTCTCTCTCTCTCTCTCTCTCTCTCTCGCAAGTCGACCTTAGCCTAACCCACATCACCCCTCTCGGTTTCAGGCACACACAACACAAACTCGATTAAGAGCCGCCACAACCACCTCTGTTGCCGAAGGTAAATTCTCTCATTTGTACATTATAGGTTTTTTTTTTGTTTTTTTGCTTTGAAATTTATACCTATATCATAATGATATGCTCTGAAGTTGAGAATATATTATTGCATTTTTTTTAACGATTATTCCATTCAATAATCTGTCTGTGCTCAATCTGTCTATGCTCTCTGTTTTTTTTGACAGAGTAAGGAAGAATAGATCAATAGAGAAAAACATAGAGAATTTACATATGTTAGAAGAATAGATCAATATGTCTATGCTCTGTTTTTTTTTGACAGAGTAATCTGTCTATGCTCTATATTTTTTTGAATGATTTATGGTAACATAAGTTTTAAATTGCATGGCTTTTGAGATTGTTTTGAGTTGAGCATGAAAGAAATTTTGTTTGAATTTTAGGGTTTTTTTTTTATAGCAGTGGGTATTTTAGGGTATTTGGTTTGAATTTATGAAAGGAAGGAAGCTTCTTTGTAACCTAACCCTAGTTTTGTTTTCATTCACAGTTATTTTGCATTTCTGCTACTGTGAGCTTTGAAAGTATCGGAAATTTTGCTTAAATGAAGGTAAATATTTGCTGCTAACCTTATTTTGGTTTTGTTTTGAGTTAATATGTTTGTATTCTGTAATATGTAATATGTTTTATTGATTGTGTGTGTTCTAAATCTATTTTGACTTTGTTTATATCTGTTTTTTTGGATAATGTATGTTTTAATCCGTTTATGGATAGGAAAGTCTGTTTTCATAGTTTAAATATTTTTTTTTTGGATAATATATATGTTTTAATCCATTTATGGATAGGAAAGTTCTATTTAGGAGTAATTAAATCTGTTAATTGGATTGTATCTGTTTTAATCTGTTATGGATAGGAAAATTTTGTTTTGACTGTGTTTAAATATGGTTTTGGATAGGATATATGTTTAAAGAGTAATATGGATAGGAAAATATGTTTTGATAGTTTACTTGTGTTTTTATTTATTTATAGGATATATGTTTTAATATGTTTATGAATAGGAAAACTTTGTTTGACCGTGTTTAAATATGTTTTTAATTTGTTTATGAATAGGAACCTGCTTCTATTGAGGCTCAAATGCCTGGGAATGATGATTCTATACCTTGTAGTGATGTTGTTACACCTCCTACAATAGCATCACAAAATCGAACATCATCACCATCACTATTAGAACCTAGTACCGGGAAAAAGAAACCTTGTAAGGAGAGTGATGTTTGGGAACACTTTGAAAAGTATGATTTGGTATTGGATTTGAAATGGGTAGATGGGACTAAAAGAAAAGAAGTTGAAAAAAGGGCTAAGTGCAAGTATTGTAGTGCTACTTATGTTAATGATACCAAGAAAAATAGGACTAGCAACATGTGGAAGCATCTAAACAAACAATGCTTGCATTATCCTTATAGGCACAAGGATAAGAACAAATGGACGCTCGCATTTGATGCATCCAAGGGTAATGCTCTTGTTTCTAGGAATTTTAACAAAGATGATTGTTTGGATGCTTGTATTAGGATGGTGGTTCGAGATGAGTTACCTTTTAGTTTTGTGAAGGGTGAAGGGTTTAATCCACCCTCTTGTAAAACTCTTGGAAGAAGATTTCTAGAAATATACACAAAAATGAAGGAGAAGTTTAAAGTTGACCTTCGTTCACATAGAATATGTCTTACAACCGATACTTGGACATCGGTTCAAAATGCGAATTACATGGTGTTGACTGCCCATTTTGTGGATTCCGACTATAAAATGCACAAAATAATCCTAATTTTTTGTGTAATTGATAGTCATAAGTGGGAGAGCATTGGAAAATTGCTTGAAAATTGTTTGATTGATTAGGGACATGAGAAGATACTCACAATTACTGCAGATAATGCAGTTGCCAATACTAAGGCAATTGAATATGTGAGGAAGAAAATAAATGGGTGGAAAGATTCGAATAGTGTGTTAGGAGGAGTTCACATGCATATGAGGTGTAGTGCTCATATAATCAACTTGATTGTTAAGGAGGGTTTGAAGAGATTAAAAAGCTCAATTGTGGCAATCCGTAATGCGATCATGTTTGTGAGATCTTCACCTTCTCAGTTGAGTTACTTCAAAATGTGTGTTGAGACGGAAAAAATAGACTGCAAGGGGTTGGTGGTGATGGATGTGCCCACTAGGTGGAACTCTACTTATTTGATGTTTGATGCGACATTGAAATTTCGAAAAGCTTTTGATAGAATGAGGGATGATCCCGATTCTTCCTACTTAATGTACTTCAAGGAAGAGGAAGGAGATGATGAGAGAATTGAAGGCATTAAAGGAAGTGGGAAAGGGAAGGGAAAGTCTAAGACTAATAAGAGGGTGGGTCCACCTAGTGATGAAGATTGAGAAAAAATCATGACATTTGTGATGTTTTTGAAGACCTTCTATGATGTTGCTTTGAAAAGTTCAGCTTCTTTGCATCCAACATCACACTCAACCTTCCATGACTTGCTTGCCATAGATAGGGAGATTCGGGAGTTGTATAGATATGATGTTACAATTCCTATTGAAGAACGAACAGCCATGGATACTCTTTTAAATGATGTGGCAGCATCAATGAAGAAGAAATATAATAAATATTGGGGTGAACTACATAAAGTGAACCCATTTTTTATGATAGGAGTTGTGATCGACCCCCGATTCAAGCTTTGCAATTTGAAGTGCATCTTTGATGAAATATTTGAAAATAATCCTACTTGTGATAGATTGGTGGCTTAAAAGACAAATGAGGTGAAACAACTATTTTTGAATATGTATGAAGTGTATAAGCATAGTAGTAACAACATGGGTGCTACTAGTACTATCAATGAGAGTAGTGGTAGTACTAACAATGAAACCAACTCTTCTTTGGTTTTTGGAGGTCGTAAACGAAAAACCATAATGGAAAAGTGGAAAAAAATTCAACAAAAGAGTGAGAATGTGGTTATAACACATGAAGTGGATAGGTATTTCTTGGATCCACTTGAATCCATTGATGAGGAGTTTGATATACTAGGGTGGTGGAGAATAAATGGGCTCAAGTATCCTACTTCGGCATCAATTGCAAAGGATGTGCTTGCATTCCCTACTTTCACAATAGCTTCGGAGTCATGTTTTAGCACAAGTGGGAGATTGATTGACTCGTTTTGAAGCTCATTGTCTCCTAGGATGGTTAAGGCTTTGATTTGCTCTCAAAATTGGATAAGGTTCGGAGATATATCTTCATTGCAATATGTGTCAAGCATTGAGGAGATGAAGTTCTATGAATCAATTGAAATGGGTAATATTTTCATTTCTATAAGTATATTTGAATCCGATTATTTTCTTATTTTTATGTGTTCTAACTCAAATTGGTTTGATTTATTTTATTATATTTTGTAGAAATGGGGAGTAAAACATCAATGACAAATTTGAATAAGACTCTTCCTTCTTAGTGTGATGAAGATATGTTGGAAGGTATTTTTCTTGCATCTTATTTTAATTATGATTTGTTGATGGTGAAACTTTGTGTTAATTCTTTTAAGTGTTGTGTAGGTTGCTTTGTTAAGGCTTTTGGAAGAATGGATGCAGTAGATTTTTTGCAAGGATATTATCTTTATGTGTATTTTTGTGATGGGTTGTAATCTTTAATTTCATAAGTTTAATTTGGATTGCTTGTTTTATTTGTGTATTATTTTTTGTAATGGTTTGTAAGAGATTATATTTCCTTTCCTTGGTTGGTTGGTTGAATGTGTGAATGTGAGATTCATTTAGTTGTTTAAAAACTTAGATTGGAATTATGGATTTTTATAGGTTGAATTTGCATAATTTCAGGTTTTGAAAGAAAAGTAAAAAGTGATTTGGGCTTGTTCATAAGAACTTATTAGGTTTTGGCAATTTGACAACAAAAAATGGGTTTTGGTTGAAACTAAATATGATTTGGGCTTTTTTGTTGTTGAAAGTAAATATGATTTGGGCTTTTGAAAGTGGTAAAATTGGGCTCAAGCCCAAACCGATCACAATACAGAACCGACTCGAGAACCGAGGCCCTTTGCGGATTGGCCCAATTTGGGGTTTTACCCTAGACCCGACCCAACTCGAGAATTGAGCTCTCCATCGGTTTGGTTCATGGGTCGGCCAAAATTTGAATTGACTCGAACCGTGCCCATGCCTAAATTTATGTGTAGAATTATAGAATAGTTTTTGAAGAGAAAGTCATCGTCGATTGGTTCGGATAATGTTGGTAGTTCGAGTTCAAGAACTTCAAGTTCAAGAAAAAGCAGGTTAGATGAGGTTTTGGCTAATCTTCAAGTAGACCTTGGAATAAGACACGAATGATTGATTATGATTCTAATATAGAGATGAGATCCGAAGAGCATATCTACAAAAATGACCTTGTCAACCTAAATGTCGTAATTTCCCACAAAGTAATATTTCGGTAATTAATAAACAATTCATTCCCAAATGGTTTGATGAATTTGATTGGTTAAAGTATAGTATATCCAAAGATGCTGCATTTTGTCTTTATTGCTATCTTTTTAAGCCTCACTAGTTTGATTAGAAAAATCCATAAGAAACACTAACTAGTTTAATCAAAAAAATTCATAGAAAACACTCACTAGTTTAATATGAAAAATTCATAGGATAAGCCTCACTAGTGAAAATCTCAAACTTGTTTTGAGTATAGTTAATATGGGGTGGGGTTTCAACTTTCAATAATGGGGTGGAGGGAGGAGGATGTAAGTGTGTTTATAAACTAGAAAATATAAATTATTAGGGGTTGATATATCCACACCAATATAACATTGCATTGACTTATGGTCACAGAGAAGAGGATGGAGGCATCTCTCATGGTCAGTGTCTTTGGTGTGTTCTTTAATTGATAGAGTTTTTATTTTAATTAATTTACGTGTAGAATTATATAACGGTTTTTAAAGTGAAAGTCATCGTTGGTTGATTCGGATAATGTTGGTAATTCGGGTTCAAGAAAACGCGAGTTGGATGAGGTTTTGACCAAGTGGGTAGTGAAGTATTCACTGAAGTATGCTTTAAGAATTGGAAGAATGAGAGAGAAAGAATGAAGATGCCTATTGGTCCAATTGGTAGTGCTCATACAAATTTGATGAATCATAATGCACATTTTGAAATGGCCGTGAACAAACACTCCAAGCAAGCTCGTATGGCTTATCGCATATGCTTGAATGCATCAACTAAGTTTTTGTTACAACAAGGTCTTGCTTTTCATGGCCATAATCAAAGTGCCACTTCAAGCAATAAGGGAAATTACTTAGAGCTATTGCAATTCCTTGCAAACAATGATGAGAAAGTTAAGGCCGTTGTGTTGTAAAATGCTCAGGGGAATCTTTAGTTAGTAGCTCCTTGCATTCAAAAAAATCTTATCAATTCATGTGCCCTTGAAACACTTGTTGCTATCATGAGTGAATTAAAAGATAGATTTTTTCCTATATTGGTGGATGAAACACGTGATATTTCTGTAAAAGAGCAAATGGTTATGGTGCTGCATTATGTGGACGACAAAGGGCAAGGAATTGAAAATTTTTTGGGGATTCAACATGTTACCACCACCAGTTCAACTTCACTGAAAGATGCTATTGACATATTCTTTTCCTCCAACAGTTTAAGCTTTTCCAAGCTACGAGGATAAGGTTATGATGGAACTAGCAATATAAGAAGTGAGTTGAATTTCCTTAAAACAAGGATTTTGAGAGAACAACCATGTGCTTATTATGTTCTTTGTTTTGTTCATCAACTTCAACTAACTCTTATTGCTGTGGCAAAGAAAAATAATGGCACTACCTCTTTTTTCATAATAGCTAATAGAATCATTAACCATGTTGGAGCATCTTGTAAGCGACGTGATGCATTTAGAGCGCAACTCCAAGAAGAGTTTGTGATAGCTTTTAAAAATGATTGTCTTATTACATGGCGAGGCTTAAATCAAAAAACAAGTCTCAAACGTGCCGGTGACACACGATGAAACTCACATTACGGCACCTTAATTAGTATCACTTATATGTTTTCATTTGTGGTTAATATGCTTCAAATGATTATTGATGGTTATCCCAATGATAGTGCAAGTGAAGCAAATAAGTTAATGAGAGAAATTCTTACTTTTGATGGTTTGTGTCACTCCCCGGACCCGAGGGTCAGTGGAAATCCTTCGCTCGGTGCGTGAGAAAGTAAAATAAAATAAAAAGAAGCCGAAACATGGGTTTAAAATAAATTTCTCTTACAAATTTCTCTCCCTCTCTTGCTCATTCGCTTACTCTCTCTTCTTACTTTCGTTTTTGTTCTGAGCTGCTTTCTTAAATCATGTTCTCTCTCTGGTATTCTCCATCGACCTCATCTCTTCCAACTCACCAAGCCGTCGAGACTCGCGACGTCCGTAGTCGACCTCCACAATGAAGCTTCTCATTTCGCGTTCTTCAAACTGAGACCTTTCATTTTGGGTTTTCTCCTCCTCTATCCATTGCAACTTGTTCTTCTTTCTATCAAACAAAAGCATATCTTGCTTTTCCATTAACTTCTTTTTTTAAAAAAAATTAATATTGTAGTAGGGTTTTATGTGTAGAACTTTTTCTTTCTTACATTTTCTATCTTGTATCATTTTTAGGATTTGATTTGTCTTAATTGGAACATTACGCCTTGACCTTCATGAAAGTACGAATGCCTCATCCATGTTAGAAACTTCAATATGATGTTTATCACAAAATGAAAATACTTCATCAACCAATACATCAAACTCATTGTTCCTCATGCAATGTAGCTTTTCCTTGCATAATTCACGAAAGCCATCGCATTCACAATTTCTTGATCTTTCTTTTGCAATGCTTGTGACACATTATTTGTGAGTCCCAATATAGCTTTTAATGAGAATAGGTGAAGTCATGAATTTTTTATATTAAAAAATATGAGTTTTTAAATACTAATTTTAAGATATCAAAATTGTTTGGTATTGAACTCCAAACTATTTTTAAGATCTAAAAGAAATTGAAATTAAAATAAGAAAATAAGAAACCCTAGATTCTCAAACTGAAATTAACACAGAGAGAGAGAGAGAGAGAGAGAGAGAGAGAGAGCTATAAAATCTCACCCTTTTTTTTTTGTTTTTAAAATTAGGCATTTTTAAAGTTGTTTTTTAGTTAGGCTTTACCAAACGCGAATTATGGGCTTTAAACTCAAAAATTGTTTTTGAGTTTAAAAAATTGATCGAAGTAAGGTATTAAACATGCCCTAAGATATTCTTACTTAGAGGAAGCATGGAGCTAAATAGTAGTATAGTACAATGTTATTATATGTTATTTAAAATTTTGCTGATTAGAACACAAGATGATCATCATATATTGATCCTATAGCTACAGCTATGGATAGTTCTCCCTCTCTTGTCTCCTACTGTGATTGTAGAAGCCGTAGATTTCCCTGGTATAAGCCAGTTAGCCTAAGTTGCATGCACCATCAAAAGCTATTTGGGCACACTTTCAGACTTGATCTTTCTTCCATCGGAAGGACGGCGGAACCACGTTTCTTTAGCCTAATGCTGATTTTAGAGAATAGGCTTAGTTGTAGAAGCCCAACGTAGATGAATCAAATATTAGCCTACCCCTCTATGTCGAAATACGCCCGGTGCTGATATTCTCAAAGGCATGTTTTGGGTTCGTCCTAAATCTGAAAGGCATATTTTGGGCCTTGTCTCAACATTGCATTATAAGCCCAAACCCATCCCAACAGTAAACCCAAACTCTCTCTCTCTCTCTCTCTCTCTCTCTCTCTCTCTCTCACAGAAAATTCACCATGGCCATGGCTTTGAAGCTCCTGAAGCAACTTCGAGGACCGTCCACCACCACCTCTACAATTCTCTACCGCAATCTTAGACCTCGGTTCTCGAACCTGCGTAGTACCATTAGGCTCTTCTCAGATGCTCCTCTCTCCGAGCCCCTTACCACTCCGCCGCATCAAAACCCTCATTCTCCTTCTCCGTCGTCGTTGAATCAGTACGAGCTCGCTAAGTTCGCCGCCATTGCTGAAACCTGGTGAGAGCTTGCCCTTTTTAATAAAAGAGTTTCAATTTGTGCACTTAAATGTGATTTACCTGTGATTTGAATTATGATTATGAATTTTATGATAAGGAGAAAGAGATTTACTTACGAAATTAAAGATATTGATGATTATAGGTGGGATTCTGAAGGGCCATTCAAACCATTGCATCAGCTGAATCCTACAAGACTTGCTTTCATTCGCTCCACGCTTTGCCGACATTTCGGGTAAATTAAGTTTTTTTTTTCTTCTGTAGTTTTGCATTTAGTAATATCACAAATTGGTAGCTGCCAAGCTATCTTGACAGTAGATTGCTTTGTGTCCTGGTATTGTTTGCTGAAGTGAAACGCTTCAAAATGATCATACTTTACAAACGTATATCAAGATTTGGAATGACAAAGATGCTTCCATCTTCATTGTATTTCGTGTTTCTGATTTTCAGGAGGGATCCGTTATCCCCAAGGCCCTTCGAAGGGCTCAAATTTGTCGATGTTGGCTGTGGTGGTGGAATTGTTTCTGAGGTATGCTATCATTTCTATAGCACCCTTCTATTTTCAGAGTAAAAAAGTTAGGCATTTGTCTAACTGGGCTCAATTTTAATTCATTAAGTAGCCACAACCTGGTGTTGGTTTGGCTGAACATCCTCTGACACTTGGGTCTATACTATGTTTAGCTTAATTGATTGTTTTACCTGAAAAATGTTTTTGGTTAAGAGGTCATGCTAATCTTTAACCTTCTCCAGCCTTTAGCTCGACTGGGAGCTACTGTGACAGGAGTTGATGCTGTCGAGAAAAATATCAAGATAGCACGCCTTCATGCTGTATGTCCACTCTCTTTTTCAATGGCAATTAACTTCAGTTTTTATGTGTACAAGTTTTTGTGCATGTGCGTGTACTTTGTTTCCTTAAGCCTGTTAATATGCTTCTAAACATTAATCATTCACACAGGATTTGGATCCATTGACTTCGACAATTGAATATCGTTGCACAACAGCTGGTACATGCTAAACTTGTTCCTTTTGTATTTTTTTCTTTTTCAAAATTCAAGTACTTGTTGATTTATTAAACTTCAGGCTCGTGTTTTTCCATTTATGCCCAGAAAAGCTAGTTGAGGAACAGAAGAATTTTGATGCTGTGTTTGCTTTAGAGGTATGCTCTCTCTCTCTCTCTCTCTCTCTCTCTCTCTCTCTCTCTCCACATATGTGCATGCGCTCGTGCATACATTTTGATTTTCTCCATGGTGTCTTTAGTCCTGGTTTATATCCAACTTGTTGGTAAATTGATGATTTTACTTAAGGTAATTGAGCACGTAGCAGACCCTGCTGAATTCTGCAAGTCTCTGGCAGCCTTGACTGTTCCTGGTGGAGCTACTGTTATTTCAACTATCAATCGTTCCATGAGAGCATATGCCACTGCCATTGTTGCAGCAGAGTACCTCCTCCACTGGGTATAATTTGTTAATGCCTGCCATTATAAATGCCTTCTTGTTGAACTTGGTCGTGTTTTATGTTGAATTCCTTTCTTAAATAGCAGACCTTTGCTATCTCTAATATTTGTGATTATGTGTTCTTACATGAAGGTGTTATTAGGATATTCTTTTTTGTTGTAAATACACACCCAAATGACTTTAAAAAGAAAACTTTTGCCCATAACATACGCAAGGTTCTGTGCTAGTAGTTGGTGATCTTGATAATTAGGTTATTCTGGCGAACATGATATTGATCCATGTGAATATGGTGTCTTTAGGAGAGCAATATATAATTAAGGGATTTCAAGAATGCCCCATTCTAGATTCATGGGAAAATTCTGAACAAACCTGATATTCTTTTATATGTGAGCATGATTCCTATTTTGTGTCAACTTTCCAATTATATTAAATAGCAAACTTCAAAAAATGTTATCCATGAAACAATGTCAGGTTGTAATGTTTGTGCACTGTCTGGAAAATTATGTCCGAAAGCCATTGAAACATTACGATTGAGAAGGATTCAGGAATCAACTGTTATTCTATCCAGTGTGCCCTAAAGGATTCTCTATGAATGACAAACTCGTTCTTTTCTGTATACTCGAGTATTATGCTTAAGTCTATATTCATTTATAGAATCTTCAGCTGTTGATAACATTTTAACTTTGTTTTACAGCTTCCGAAAGGTACACATCAATGGTCCAGTTTTCTTACTCCTGAAGAGCTAGCTCTAATCCTGGAGCGCGCTTCTATTTCAGTAAGCCAAACACCGAATTTTTGCCGCATGCGTAGCTAGTTTTACCCCTGTATTTGTAGGTAAAGCTTGTTTTCTGTTTGGTTGATTTTGTGCAGGTGCAAGAGATGGCTGGGTTTGTGTACAACCCTTTGACAGGAAGATGGTCTCTATCTGATGATGTTAATGTAAATTTCATCGCTTATGCTACCAAAATAAAAACAGCTAATCTATAAAAACATTTAAAATTTTCCATGTTCTCCCTCTTGTTTGCTGAATGAAAATTTTGCTTATAGTGATTTTTTACTCTCCCCTCTCCATTGTTTTCTAATTTCTAAGTTGATCTGCCTCAACCTAAGTACGAAAGGAAATTCCATTAAACACAAGCATTATCATGTCGATTTTTGCTACGGTCAGTACCTCACGCGTGTGTGGGCAAATTTTGGCGGTTGATGACAATAGAAATTCAATTCGTACGTGGATAACTAACCGTCACAATTCCTATTATATTGAGCAAGGAAAACGAAATTTTGCGTTTGCATATCATTTCTGGTTTCGGCTTGAAGGAAAGAAGTCTAAAGTCTGAATATGGACAGAGCGAGAGTCGAACTTTGAACATATCGAACTTTGGGGACTATTCTTGAGTTGGCCATTTGTTTCTCCTCGCATGGAGTGGAACTCTGAAGGACCTGGCCCCCATTAAAGAATCAAACTAGTAACAAATCATGATCCCAAGGAGAAAGATAATTTTTATTTTTCTAAACTTTTTGAATCAACCAAACACAGCCTAATAATAATATGATCAAAATTTCTTTGGAAAGCAAAAGCGTAAACATAGTGCTACGTCATAATACATTATCCAGCTTCCACTATCCCATTGCTGAGCTTCCCGAGATAAACAGATCGCCGCGTCACTCTGTGTGCGGGGCCCACTTCTGACAGTTCGCGCCACAGCATCGAAGCTCAGAACGAGACTCGTTCACGTCTCAAAATCAACCGTCAACCTTGAGATCAAATCATCACCGTCCATCTCAGAGGCACATTGAGTGGGGCCCTCTTCTCATAATTCGCGCCACAGCAATCCAAGCTTAGAACGAGACTCGTTCACGTCTCAAAATCAACCGTTCAAACCTCGAGATCAAATCTTCACCGTCCATATCAGATTGAACTTGATTGCGAATTACACTAATTGCTTGCCGCAGACGTCGCCCTGCTTTTACCAATCATTTCAGTTTTAAGACCAATTAACTGTTTATTCACAAAACAAGTATATATAAAAGCAGGAAGAAGAAACATTTTTCTTCTTTAGCTGTCTACTACTTCCACCAGCTCCTTTTAACTCTTCTTCTATATTATTTCGCATCTCCTTCTCTCTAACAATTCATCGATCAAGAGCTGAAATCAAATACAGAGAATTAGAGATATAAGATACAGAAATGTCCAGGGTAACAGGATTGCCAGTAACAGCTCGTGGCCGCTTGGCCGTGCTTTCCGCCCACTTAGCCGCTGCAACCATCGAGCCCTCTGAGCTCGAACCCACTCTCGAGCCACTCTGCCTCTCGGCTCAGGGGGTGGTCCCACCACCCGGGAACCTCAGGGGCCCTTTGACCATCGTCGACGAGAGGACCGGTAAGAGGTACCAGGTCCAGGTCTCTGAAGAAGGAACCATCAAAGCCGCTGATCTCAAGAAGGTATTCATCTTTCTAAGTTATTATTGAATTTTCTAATCTGGGTTTGGTTCATTTTCCTTTTTCCCCATCTGGGTATTGTAGTTTTGAAATTTTGCTATTTGCTAGAACATTGTCTGCCTGCTTGTTTTGAAATTGCAATACATGGAAGGAAAGTGAAAACTTTTGTGATGATTTTTGTGTTTTCTGCGAAATTCGATTAACTTGGTGGAAGAAAATTTGGTTCTTGTGAATATACAGATCACAACTGGGAAGAATGACAAGGGGCTAAAGCTATATGATCCTGGATATCTTAACACTGCCCCTGTTCGATCCTCGATTTGTTATATCGATGGCGATGAGGGGATTCTTAGATATAGAGGCTACCCAATTGAGGAACTGGCTGAGCGTAGTACCTTTTTGGAAGTGGCCTATCTCTTGAGTAAGTACTCTCCCTAAGCACTTCATAATATTGGGAATGGTCTTTTATCGTAATTATATGTATTTTAAGAAAGGCTATAAGTTTTCATATTTAACAGGAAGATATGCCGCTAATTGAATATGCATGTAAAGGATTTATGTAACCGAAAATGTTTGTGGATACAATTATTGCAGAAATAAGCTGGTTCCTCGAAACATAATGGTGAATTATTGATTATTAGGTGTAGTAGCTCCATATATTGCTGTAATTTCTCTTCGCCATATCTTCTCTTTCAGTTTCTCTTTCTGAACTACTTTGCTTTGTCACTACCCCTTTTTTGGTCCAGTGTATGGGAATTTGCCTTCTGAAAGTCAATTAGCAGATTGGGAATTCGCCGTTTCTCAGCATTCAGCTGTACCACAGGGAATTTTGGTACACTTTTCTTTCTCTTCTCAGCATTCCGCACGACGCTGATGCAATAAGTATGGTAAACTTTTTTATTGTTAATTTCAGCCTTTTCATTTCTGACACGCCAGTGTCTTTTCTGTTGTAGGATATTATACAGGCAATACCTCATGATGCACATCCAATGGGTGTACTTGTTAGTGCAATGAGTGCGCTTTCCGTGTTTCATCCTGATGCTAATCCTGCTCTCCGAGTAAGCTAGTTTATTTTCATTCGCTCTGTGCACAACATGCATTTTGTGACTGAGTCTTAGTTATCAGAGGCGTCCATTGTTTGAGGCATTCTGTGATATCTGATCATATATTTTATGTTAACATAGGGGCAAGACGTTTACAAGTCGAAACAAGTGAGAGACAAGCAAATAGCACGCATCCTTGGGAAGGTTTGTTTTGTTTTTGGTCTTTATTTGGACTTTCTGCCTTAGAAAATGTGGTGTGAATGTTATCTATGCAACCATTCTTTAGGTTGTGAAACTTATGTAACCTTGGATTTCAATTCTCTCCTTCCTCTTTCAATCGAAACACTCCAAACAGATAGCTCCTGTGTCCCCAGCCTCTATCAGGCGGCTACAGCCCCTACCTTCTACCTCCACAGCCTATAGCTATTGTCTTGCTTTATGTCTCAATCACTCATTTGGAATCTTTCATTTAAGTTGATATTAGATTGTACCTATATTTTCAGGCCCCAACCATTGCAGCAGCAGCTTATTTGAGATTGGCTGGAAGACCTGCCGTTCTCCCTGCTAACAACCTTTCTTATGCAGAGAACTTCTTATACATGCTAGATTCCTTGTATGTTACTTTATTTCCTTGTATGCATTTTACTGCATAACATTGTAAATCATCTTTAGAAATCTTTTTCCCTTTCTTCTGATGCTGTTGCTGTATAAAGTATAAGCACATTATGCCTTTTCGTTTTAATTATCAGTCATATGGAAATTTGAAATTTGGGTCCTCCTCTAATCCAATTAAGAATTTCTTTTTGCAAACTGGCAGAGGCAATAGATCTTACAAACCCAATCCTAGACTGGCTCGAGTGGTAGATGTTCTCTTCATACTGCATGCAGAGCATGAGATGAATTGCTCAACAGCTGCTGCCCGGCATCTGGCATCAAGGTAGGCATCATATAATTCGAGTGAAATGATTTAATGGCATTTTAAAACACGTCTGGTTCTGTATTTGCAGTGGTGTGGATGTTTACACTGCTCTTGCTGGAGCTACTGGAGCCCTCTATGGCCCTCTTCATGGTGGAGCAAATGAGGTATTTGCAAAAGATTATGTTTTCATTTGTATAAGCAGTTTTTTAAATGCTTGTAAGCTAGTATTAGAATTTAAGTTCCTTAAGCACAGCGTTGGAAGATCACTTCTAAGTTGAAATGCATACTTCAGTTTTACTATTCATTATTTTCCTTGTGTTATATTTTGCCACTACAGTTTCTTATTTTTTCTGCCTGGATTATTGCAGGCTGTGCTTAAGATGTTAAATGAGATTGGAACTGTTGAGAACATTCCAGAGTTCATAGAGGGTGTGAAGAACAGGTATTTTGTCTTATATCTAGTAGTTCACCAACTGCCGAAGAGGCTTCATATTGAAACAATTATTTATCATTTGTTTCCGGTTCTTACTTCAGGAAGCGAAAGATGTCAGGTTTTGGGCATCGTGTGTACAAAAACTATGATCCCAGAGCAAAGGTCATAAGGAAATTGGCAGATGAAGTGTTTTCCATTGTTGGAAGGGATCCTCTGATTGAGGTGTATTTCTGATCTCCATGTTAAATGCTCCCCACTCCCAAACAAACTATTGATGTGAAGTAGATATAACTTTTATGTCTGTCTACACTTATCTTATTTCGTTTGCAAGTATCATTGTGGACTTTAATAAATAAACACAACTTGAATTTGATTCAATTATTGAGTTTGAGTGCATTTATCTTATGTCATTTTCAGGTAGCTGTTGCTTTGGAAAAGGCTGCACTGTCTGATGAGTATTTTGTTAAGAGAAAGCTTTATCCAAATGTTGATTTCTACTCTGGGTTAATTTATAGGTACTTTCATTACTTTTCTTTAGACGTGAGATTGTGAAGTTTTCTTCTCCGAGCTTGTAACTACTAAATATGTATTAACTTCATATTAATCAGGGCAATGGGATTTCCGACGGAGTTCTTCCCGGTTTTGTTCGCAATCCCTAGAATGGCTGGGTGGTTGGCACACTGGCGGGAATCCCTTGATGATCCTGATACTAAGATAATGAGACCCCAACAGGTCAGTTCCATTTTCTTGAAATAGTTTGTTTGTGCTGAGCTTTTGGTGTTTCTATGATTCAGTATTATCTCCTAACACTTTTCAATATTAATAGCTAAGAACCTCTTGAATTTCTAAATCCTACTCTGTTATAATATGCGTTTGATGTCCATGTAACAATGTAACAGACACTGCTTGTCATACAACGGCTTGGATTGATATTGTTTGAGTTTATATATGAAGTGTGATCTCTTGGGGTGGATCTTATGAAAAACAAAATACTCGAACATATGTCGGGGGACATCTGATAAGCTTGGAACAGCAATATGCCAAAATGATGCTTGAAACTTTAGAATTAATCTTTGGTAGTATTTAGCTTGCTTTTTGCAATTTTTTTAGATATTCTATTATCCTACTGCGTACTAGATTTATAGTACTTGCTCTCTCTATCTCTGCTCGTTTGTTTCTGTTTCTGTGCAGCGTGCTTTCTCAACCAAATATAAATAGAAGCTGCATTTTTTTTAAAGAGACCAAGCTACATATTTGTTCTTTCTGGGTAGCATAAGTAGGGTTTATGATGGTCTCTCCACTAAGGGTTTACCAGCAGTATCAATAATGTGTTCAGGGAAAAAAGAATATTTTAATCTTTTTTGTTCTGCAAAAAATAAGTTGCTGCTACATTTCGGATCATCCTGTTTCTTAGTTTTGCTAATCTTTGTGACTATTCAGGTGTACACTGGAAACTGGCTGCGGCACTATATACCACCAAGAGAACGGATAGTAACAAGTGATTCAGACAAGCTTTCTCAGGTTTCTGTTTCAAATGCCTCTAGGCGTCGGCTGGCTGGATCTGGAGTTTAGTCCTCATTCAGAAACGTGTGGAATATCACAGGAAACGAAAATAAATTTCATAAGAAACTATAGGGAGAAAGAAGTATCTTTTTGTCTTTCTGCATAAATTATTCCTTCAGCAAAGGCAGAGGAACTGGAGGCTTTTTAGGTTAGGTATTATTTGGTGTTAATAAGAACACTTTGGTGTCTATTCTATGTATTCCGAAATTTCCTGTCACTGTCATCTGGATTGATTTTATTTCTCTTCTTCTTAGCTTATTAGTACCTCCAGTGAATATATGTAGTTCCGTCGTATGTCTTTTTTTTTTTTTTTTGGAAAGCTTCTGTCTTGTGTCTTGTGACCAAGCATTTCACCATTTCGTGTTATGTTATGTATGCGCAAGGAAGTCTCTAATTCAAATTGGAGTTTCTAAATATTAATTCATCCAAATATCAGTATTCATCTAGTGGTGAGATTGATCTTCGTGGTGAAGAGTTTGGGGTTCGTTTGTGATGAAGTATCTAGTCACACCCCAAATTCAAATTATTACTTTTCTTTGAGTAAGGTTAAATACTTTTTTGGTCACTAAATTTTACACGAAAATTCAATTTGGTCACTGAGAAAAATATTTAGTCAAATTGGTCATTAGGACATTTCGTTATTTGTTAAGTGTAGTTTTTATTTTTTTATTTTTTAGGAAGCACATTCATTCTTGTTCCTCTAACTCAACGAGTTAGAATGTATTGTGCTATTATGGGTTAGCAAATTACAGGAAATCTTGGGTTCAAATTAATCGATTGAGGCGTCAATATAACATCCAATACATGACCTTATGGAGCATTTTTGCTCACTACTTTAACCCAATGTGTACACTCACCACCATTCTCAATACTTGATATATGTCTCTAAGTATTACCATAGTTAACTTTTTATTTTTAAATATATTTAAAACAATAAAATAATAAAATAACATTTAATTATTTAAAAACCTCTTTCTCCTTCTTGCTCTACCTTTCTGACCCACCCCCACCCCTAAGGCCATCTCCAAATGGGGAGGGCTATATTTAGCCCCGTGCTACATTTAGCCCTCTAACAAATTATTTTATAAATAATATTGTCAGGCTACATTTCAACCGTCTCTAGCAATAAAGGGCTAATATTTTAATAGTTTTTAATATATTATATTTATTAATTATTTAATTTAATTTAACTAATATACACTATTTAAAATAGACAAATATTTTGATATAGGATTTTTGACATCCACGTGTCGGCACGTGATTAGCCCTATAGATTTCTGATTAGATTTTTTCTCCACGTGGCATATCTTATCATGATGTAATCCTAACAATTTTTTAGATAGGATTTTTGAGAGCCACGTATCGATATGTGATTAGCCCTCCATCTTTATGTAAACAGTAAAAGGAATGAAGATGTTGTGAGAAATTATGTAAGAATGAGGTAAGTATTTATACAAAAAATTTAGGAATTTTTAGAATTTTTTTTAAAAACAAATTCATTAATGGCTAGCTAATGTTAGCTAGCCGTTGGGGTTGCACTAGACCGTTGATGTGCAACGCCAACATAATCAATGGCCAGAAATGGCTCATTTCATCCGGTAAAAAAGAAAAAGCTACTAGGCCCATAAAATTATATAGCCCAGGCTAGCCAAATGGCCAAATATGGCCTGATTTTTAGGAATTGGCTTGATGGATAGCCCTTTTTTTTCTTTTTCTTTTTCTTTTTTCTTTTTTGGTAGCCTTTTGTGTAGCCCACTATTGAAGATGGGTTTTGGTGATTTTGGTCACTTGGAGATGGCCTAAAGCCCTATTCTCTATAGCCACCATTTCCTCTCCCACCGCGTTCATGCTACCTATGTCCAATCAACCACTCAAGATACGAACCCAGGGCCTTTCACCAAAACCCTGTAGGCTGTAGTTTTCTCTTTTTATGATCTTCTATATAAGGCATTCCAGATTCTTGAGTATTGTAAATTGTTTAAAATCAAAGTTCTTTTGCGTTTATGGAGCAAATGACATAAAACATTACAGATTAGAAATTTACACCTTATTGCTAATAAAATCATATAAGCTCCTCATGACATGTTTAGTGACTCTATTTGAATCAACAAATTATTTAGTTAGAGGTTCGATTTCTACCTCTTGTATTCGCACACCCTTCACCATTTCTGCACCTTAGTGGTTTTATTTTTGTTTTTGTTTTTGATTTTGTTTCTGCTAAGGGGAATATAGAAGGAGACAATTTTTGTTTTTGTTTTTTTTTTTAAATGTTATTTTATTATTATTTTACCTTTTTTATTTTTAAATACTTTAAAACATTTAAAAGTAAAGAGTTAACTATGATTATAACTATAGACATGTGTCTGTTGGCATGAGCCATAATTTAGGGATCCCATGATCCCTGATTTCTTGGTGTAATTTATGTTACCTAATTAGAATAGCTACCTAGTTAGGATTTTTTGTAATTAGCTAATTACTCTTCCTTGTAGGAAAAGTCAACTTGTACTTGTATATATATATATATATCCTTCTCTTTGAGAAATATAATATCAATCACAATTATTCAATTCTTAGTTTGAGTTGGTATCAAAGCTGGCTAACCCCGGTCTCTCAAACAAAAATACAAACCCTATCTATCGGCATTCTCTAGCACCAAATACATAACCCAAAAAAAAAAAAGTGCAAAATAGCGCCCAAGTCCTTGTCGTCATAAACCTAGTGCGGCAAAAAACTCCTACAACACCAACTCATCCAAACTTGTTCTCTCTCCTCCATGGCTTTCGAAGTTACCCTAGACAACCCCACCGCAGCCGTAAAATCCAGTGCTTCCGATGCTTCAGAAACCAACAAAAACCTTGACAGGGCACAACCGATTGTTACAGTTCGCAATGATAATTTCACTGCCTCATTCACCATACGGTTGAATGGAAAGAACTATAGCACTTGGTCGAAGATGATATTGCTTCATGTGTCAGACCATGGAAAAAGAGGTTATCTGATAGGGAAGATGGCTCAAGTGGAAGAAAATGCTTCGGGCTTTGATTCTTGGTGTATTGAAGACTCCATTATTAAAGAATTGTTGATAAAAAATATGGAACCTGATTTGGTATAGTTGTTCTTAGATCTACCAACTAAAGATGTTTGGGAGAGTGCATCCCAAATGTATTATGACACGTATAGTGAGTCGCAGATTTATGAATTACAGTGTAAAACAACTCGTATTATTCAAGGAGGTCTCGATATCGCGTCATACTTTGCTGAGTTCAAAAGCGTTTGGTTGGAACTTGACTGTCGTCATCCAATCAACATGAAGTGCCCTGATGATGTGAAGATTTGACAGGCTGAGATCCATAAAGACTGTATTTATGATTTTCTTGCAGGTCTAGATAATGAGTTTGATAAAATTAGAGGAGATTTTTTTAGATTGAGTCCATTGCCCAAACTGAAGGAGTTGTTTGTTTTTGTACGTAAAGAAGCCCAACGCCGGAAGACGATGCTTAAGAAGGATGGAAAAACTAAATCCTCTGTTGTAATGGCTTCCAAAGCCCATGTTGCTAGTTTTTCTTTTCCTCGTCCAACCCTTGAGGAAAAAGAAATCATGCATTACACCTACTATAATGGAACCTGTGATATAGAGGCCACGTGTTTTCACAAGAATGGGTTTCCGAAGTTGTTCCTTGAATGCTAGAAGCAATGTAAGGCGGCATAGGCGAAGAAGAAAAATGGAGGGAGAGGTATATCTATTGTCGTCGTCGCCAGCCAACCTTCTGCCAACGCTACCTTAGGTATCTCAACCTCGCTCACGATAACTAATTCCGTTGATGATTCTCTTACTGTTCTCTCTCAGTTATCTCTTCCATAAACTGATGATTGAGAAGGTAATCATGGCAAAGCTTTGGTGCTTTCTCACCATCGAGATATAGGTTAGATTATCGATTCAGGTGTTATTGATCATATGACCTATGATAAATCTTTTTTTCATTTTATGACTACTCCTACAAAAACAAGTGTGGTTACTGCCAATGGAAAATCTAGCTCAGTCACTGGGGCTGGTTCCATCATTCTTACTCCTACCATCTCTTTACATAAAATTTTACTTGTTCATGCCTTGTCCTATAATTTATTATCTATTGGGCAAGTTACCAAACAATTAGATTGATGCGTGCTCATGTTCGTATTTTAAGTTAAACATGCCCAATCATGTCCTTTAGGGGGGGAGATACAATAAATGAAGCACATAATTGGTTTGAAGTGGAAATAGTAAAAAATAGTGTGATGGAAGACATCAACAGCCGCGAATTGGACAGCGCCTAACCCCTTCTCTCTCGAACATAAGTCCTTTGGATCCCAGTACTTCTCAAAATATTGTTAAATTTGTGAAAAAATTACATGCACGAGCAAATAGGGAAATACCACTAGACAGGTTCTCACCAAAAAGTAAGGTGATATAGAAGAAGAAGTGTACATGGACATGCCACCTAATTATGAGATGTCTAATAACAGTGGGAATGTGTGTAGACTTCGAAAGGCTCTTTATGGATTGAAATAGTCTCTGCGAGCATGATTTGGGAGGTTTATTGACGCAACGAAGAAGTATGGATATCACTAAGGTAACTCAAATCATACCCTATTTATCAAATGTAAGGGTGGTAAAGTTACTTTATTGATAATCTATGTGGATGATATGGTTGTTACTGGTGATGATATCGAGGAAATAGGTAAATTACATGACAGGACCAGCCCCAGATTCCACCATTGGAATCTGTGACGAACCCTGTTTCTGTCTGGCATTTGCCCAATGCCGAGCCCACTTACTAACATAACCTTTTCGCCCCCGATTTAAATAAAAATTGGGTCGAGACTTCAATCGAAATTTCGGCAGAATCTCCCTTGAAAAATGGACATTCTCAAATTACAAATACCTGCAAACAAGCGATAGATAATCCCAAACGGCAACACACACAATGCTAAAGCACACAATTTACAACATAGGCCTCCAGCCTCAAGTTCAACCCTACATAAGCAATATCAGAGCTTTCTACAAAACCTTAGTTTACAGAAGTATTAGGAGTTCAAAAAGAAATAAATGAATATCCTACAAGTAATGGCGTGTATTGTATAGAATACTCGACGTGGACCCGTGAATCTCGTCGAGCTATAGCCTAGAGGGCGCAAAACAAGAAATTGTGAGTGGACAAAAATAAAGTTAATAAAATAAATTATATATGAACATACTAACCATACTGTTTTAGAAAAACTATGTAAACCATGCAATAAAATTCATCTTTATCCATATACCATTCGATACTTGAAACATTTATATTCCCATGATCCTTTCCATAACGAACCAGGGGAAGATACAACACATGGTGTGTAGAACAGCTGATGATTGTCTTAACACATGCAGTGTCGACAAAGGTTTTTCATGACTCACTTAACAAGTTGGGCATAAGAGATATCTATGCACCAACTTGAGGGGGAGTGTTGGTATGAGCCATAATTCAGGGATCCCGTTATCCCTGATTTCCTGGTGTAATTCACGTAACCTAATTAGAATTGCTACCTAGTTAGGATTCCTTGTAATTAGCTAATTACCCTTCCTTGTAGGAAAAGTCAACTTGTACTTGTATATATATCCTATTCTTGGAGAAATATAATATCAATCACAATTATTTAATCATGTGTTTAGTTTGAGTGTATCAAGTATTGAAAAGGGTGGTGAAAACACATTGGGTTAGTTAAGGTGGTGAGCAAAAATGCTCCCCATGACCATATACCTCATAATTTTGATTTCAACCCAAGATTTCCCCAAATTTTTTAAGCCCTAATAGCACAATATAACCTAATTCGTTGAGTTAGAGGAAGAAGACTTGAACGTGATCCTAAAAAATTAAAAATTAAAACAACACTTAATAGAAGATAACATATTGTCTATAAAATGTAAATTTTGGGAAACACAATGACCAATTTGGCTATAAAAAAAATTATAAGTGACCAAATTGAATTTTCATGTAAAATCCTGTGACCGAAAATGTATTTTAACCATTAAAAAAAACGTTCTGAGTTATGCCAGTTGGTCACGACAATGTGCCTGTCCTTTTGCACCCAAGTTTAAATCTCCCTTAGCATATTTATACATTATGTTAAAATATAATTGACAAGTTAAAAACAGAGAAAGACCAAACATTCTCTTCATATCAATAGAGATGTGAGCTATGAAGTAATTCTTTTCTTTGATAAAGGGTTTATAGGTTAAGCAGTTCACACTATTATTCTTACACTTTAGATCATGATTCATGTGTGTGATTTCTCTCTCCTAATATCATTGTATAAATAATTAAAAAAAACTTGAATGTTCAGACAATAAATACAATGCATATTAAATTCACTAACACATTTAATAGACGTGAAAATTAAAAATCCTTAACTAATTCTTAACTTAAAATCTTTATTTTCGTTATAAAAAAAACATTTAAAATCTTTATTAGAAAAGCTTCCTTTTGTGATTATTTTATTTTCTCTTACAAGATTATCTCTAATTAAAGCGGGAGACCTACCACTACTAAACTACCATACCACTTTGGCAAAACCGGATAACTTCGAAGCGGACTCCATTATTAACCCGAATCCGATAGATCCGAAATCCATTATCACCCGAAGTTTCGCAGACACAGACAGACCCAAACCCAACCCATCAATCATACTTCTTGTTTAGATTTAAACTACTCGCCCCTAACCTCTCTCTCTAACTCACCGGCGGCAATTTCCGGTCCGGCGAGACCTTTACATCGTTAACTGAAGGCGATCACACCAGGTTCCAATCTCTCTGATCTTTATGCTTCCAATCTCATTCTTCTTCTCTTTCATTTTCTCTTGTGTTTGCTGTTTTGCTCTGATTTGGATCCAGATTTTCTGTTCCTGAATTCAAAAATTCAGTGTTTTTATGTGAAGAGCTTCTTCATGCTTCTGTTTTGTTTGCTTGCTGAGACTAGTATGGAAAATCAGTGAAAAACCCATTCAGAGACTTGGAATTTGATTTATGGTTTGTGTTGCAAAATCATAGAATTGAATGTGATATCAATTTTGATCATCTGGGCACACCTAAAGTCTAGGGCTTGTAATCAAATCATGTAGGTTAGCTTTAGAGGGTAAAATTTATCATAGAATGCTCCAGCCCCTCTCTCTCTCTCTCTCTCTCTCTCTCTCTCTCTCTCGAATTCAAACCCTTAATAAATAAAATTTCTCTGGACTCTCTAGGAGCTCTCATCAGGTGCGCTGTCCCTTTTCCCATTTTTCCTTATTTCGTCTTCTATAAACTATTTTCTTTTTGTTGTAATTTTGTACGGATATCATGGGATTTTTGCCCTCTCAATTGTTCTGGATCTGCTGTTTGGTTTCTGTTGAATTTGCCCGATACTTGTGATTATTCATGGCTAGATTGGAAATTTCCTCAAAAGTGCAATCGATACATGTTCATTAATCACTGCGAATTTACACATGCTTGTGTTTTTATTTTCTGAGTTAGTTTTTCTCCATGATTTTCAAGAGTTTTTTGTGTTGAGTTTGCGGTGTTGGATTGATGCATCCTTTGTGTATTAACTGCCATCTGGAATTTTCTTGATCCCTGATTATGTATATCCATTATGGTTTAGATCTTTGAAAACATGTCCGGCCAAAGCCAGCGCTTGACTGTAGTTCCTACAGTGACAATGCTTGGAGTTATGAAAGCTCGCCTTGTGGGTGCGACAAGAGGTCATGCTCTGCTCAAGAAGAAGAGCGATGCTTTAACTGTGCAGTTTCGTCAGATTCTTAAAAATATTGTCTCAACCAAAGAATCCATGGGAGATGTTATGAAAAACTCATCCTTTGCCCTTACTGAAGCCAAGTATGTAGCTGGTGAGAACATCAAGCACATTGTTCTTGAGAATGTCCAAAATGCCTCTATTAAAGTTCGATCAAAGCAAGAGAACGTTGCTGGTGTAAAGCTCCCAAAGTTCGAATATTTTACTGAAGGTGAGACCAAGAATGATCTCACTGGATTGGCCAGAGGTGGACAACAGGTCCAACTCTGTCGTGCTGCCTATGTGAAAGCAATTGAGGTTCTTGTGGAGCTTGCTTCACTTCAAACATCATTTTTAACCCTTGATGAAGCAATCAAGACCACAAATCGTCGTGTCAATGCTCTAGAGAATGTTGTGAAGCCTAGGTTGGAGAATACAATAAGTTATATCAAGGGGGAGTTGGATGAACTGGAAAGGGAGGATTTTTTCAGGTTAAAGAAGATACAGGGTTATAAGAAGAGGGAGATTGAAAGACAGATGGCATCAGCCAAGCAATTTGCCGATGATCAGGTTGCAGAAAAGTTATCTTTGAAGAAGGGCGTTTCCTTAAATTCAGCTCAGAACATGTTGTCAGCGGGTATGGAAAAGGATGATGATATCATTTTCTGATTGGGAGGCTAGTTTATATGTTTGTTCTTAGGATGTGTGGTGCTGGTTGTGCTTCTTGTTCTGCAGAGGAATCCTATTATTATTTAGCTCGACGGTCTTATGTTCGGAATAAAAGCTTCATCCCCTTCATGTATGTTTCTATTTACTGTGAATTATTTGTAACAAAACTTACATCAGTTCAAGGTTTTCGAATATTTGTCGACAGGAAGGTCTTTGGTTTATTGTAATTACTACAGTATGGTTATTTGATTGCTGCACCATTATTCTTATCTCTCATAATACTACGGCAAGAGTGGCTTCAGATTCATTTAATTTTGGCTTAATTATGTACATGCTCCCTGTGCTTTCCAACTTATCTCAGATTACCACATGTATTTGCAAATGGCTCAAAGTACCCCCCAACGTTTAAAAAACCGTCTCACGTTACCTTTTCTGTCAGTTTTTTTGAAGTTCCGTTACGAACGTTACTGTTCATCCCCTCCAAAATTCCAGAACAGCAGCCCATCCCCTTTGTTACTGTTCATCGCTTATTTACCCTCCAAAACTCAGAAATTTCTCATAACCAATACAACTAGCAGCAAGAACAGCTCGAGAGGTTGAAAAACCATACCTGGATCGAAGCAAATGGTGCTCGGAATCACCCGAACGAGCAATGGAGATTTTGGGTAAAAATCGGCCAATTTCTTGCTTTTTTTGGAGATCCAGACGGCGGTTGGTAGCGGATGAGATGTGAGGGTGATAGAGGACAACGTGCTGGTTCTTTTGATACCCATGTCGTCGCTTGGGGTGGCCGAAGGAGGAGATGACAGCCTAAAAATTGGTCGGATGAACAGTAACAAAGGGGATGGGTTGCTGTTCTGGAATTTTGGGGGGGATGAACAATAACGTTCGTAACAGAACTTCAAAAAAACTGACGGAAAAGGTAATGTGAGACGGTTTTTTAAACGTTGAGGGGTACTTTGAGCCGTTTGCAAACACAAGTGGTAATCTGAGATAAGTTGGAAAGCACAGGAGGCATGTACATAATTAAGACTTATTTTATGTAAATTGTCTATCGGGGTTTCGTCAACTAGGTGATAGAAACCTAGGTTTTTCTTGCTTTGCTTTAATTTAGTTAAACTGTGGTTTTTTTTTTTTTACAAATTTAGTTATATACCCAATCTTAGACATAGTCTTATAAAGAAACCCTATACCATTTAAAAACTATAAACACACCCAAAAAAAACCCAAAAATCGCAGCTGTCAATTTTTTTAAAATTAAATAGATATTTTTTTGTTTATTTGTGTGTGTAAAATACCTATATTGCCCTTGTACTATGGATT
>NC_024129.1:13801361-13832658 GCF_000346735.1 Prunus mume
TGTTTTTTTTTTTTTTTTTTTTTTGGAAAGCTTCTGTCTTGTGTCTTGTGACCAAGCATTTCACCATTTCGTGTTATGTTATGTATGCGCAAGGAAGTCTCTAATTCAAATTGGAGTTTCTAAATATTAATTCATCCAAATATCAGTATTCATCTAGTGGTGAGATTGATCTTCGTGGTGAAGAGTTTGGGGTTCGTTTGTGATGAAGTATCTAGTCACACCCCAAATTCAAATTATTACTTTTCTTTGAGTAAGGTTAAATACTTTTTTGGTCACTAAATTTTACACGAAAATTCAATTTGGTCACTGAGAAAAATATTTAGTCAAATTGGTCATTAGGACATTTCGTTATTTGTTAAGTGTAGTTTTTATTTTTTTATTTTTTAGGAAGCACATTCATTCTTGTTCCTCTAACTCAACGAGTTAGAATGTATTGTGCTATTATGGGTTAGCAAATTACAGGAAATCTTGGGTTCAAATTAATCGATTGAGGCGTCAATATAACATCCAATACATGACCTTATGGAGCATTTTTGCTCACTACTTTAACCCAATGTGTACACTCACCACCATTCTCAATACTTGATATATGTCTCTAAGTATTACCATAGTTAACTTTTTATTTTTAAATATATTTAAAACAATAAAATAATAAAATAACATTTAATTATTTAAAAACCTCTTTCTCCTTCTTGCTCTACCTTTCTGACCCACCCCCACCCCTAAGGCCATCTCCAAATGGGGAGGGCTATATTTAGCCCCGTGCTACATTTAGCCCTCTAACAAATTATTTTATAAATAATATTGTCAGGCTACATTTCAACCGTCTCTAGCAATAAAGGGCTAATATTTTAATAGTTTTTAATATATTATATTTATTAATTATTTAATTTAATTTAACTAATATACACTATTTAAAATAGACAAATATTTTGATATAGGATTTTTGACATCCACGTGTCGGCACGTGATTAGCCCTATAGATTTCTGATTAGATTTTTTCTCCACGTGGCATATCTTATCATGATGTAATCCTAACAATTTTTTAGATAGGATTTTTGAGAGCCACGTATCGATATGTGATTAGCCCTCCATCTTTATGTAAACAGTAAAAGGAATGAAGATGTTGTGAGAAATTATGTAAGAATGAGGTAAGTATTTATACAAAAAATTTAGGAATTTTTAGAATTTTTTTTAAAAACAAATTCATTAATGGCTAGCTAATGTTAGCTAGCCGTTGGGGTTGCACTAGACCGTTGATGTGCAACGCCAACATAATCAATGGCCAGAAATGGCTCATTTCATCCGGTAAAAAAGAAAAAGCTACTAGGCCCATAAAATTATATAGCCCAGGCTAGCCAAATGGCCAAATATGGCCTGATTTTTAGGAATTGGCTTGATGGATAGCCCTTTTTTTTCTTTTTCTTTTTCTTTTTTCTTTTTTGGTAGCCTTTTGTGTAGCCCACTATTGAAGATGGGTTTTGGTGATTTTGGTCACTTGGAGATGGCCTAAAGCCCTATTCTCTATAGCCACCATTTCCTCTCCCACCGCGTTCATGCTACCTATGTCCAATCAACCACTCAAGATACGAACCCAGGGCCTTTCACCAAAACCCTGTAGGCTGTAGTTTTCTCTTTTTATGATCTTCTATATAAGGCATTCCAGATTCTTGAGTATTGTAAATTGTTTAAAATCAAAGTTCTTTTGCGTTTATGGAGCAAATGACATAAAACATTACAGATTAGAAATTTACACCTTATTGCTAATAAAATCATATAAGCTCCTCATGACATGTTTAGTGACTCTATTTGAATCAACAAATTATTTAGTTAGAGGTTCGATTTCTACCTCTTGTATTCGCACACCCTTCACCATTTCTGCACCTTAGTGGTTTTATTTTTGTTTTTGTTTTTGATTTTGTTTCTGCTAAGGGGAATATAGAAGGAGACAATTTTTGTTTTTGTTTTTTTTTTTAAATGTTATTTTATTATTATTTTACCTTTTTTATTTTTAAATACTTTAAAACATTTAAAAGTAAAGAGTTAACTATGATTATAACTATAGACATGTGTCTGTTGGCATGAGCCATAATTTAGGGATCCCATGATCCCTGATTTCTTGGTGTAATTTATGTTACCTAATTAGAATAGCTACCTAGTTAGGATTTTTTGTAATTAGCTAATTACTCTTCCTTGTAGGAAAAGTCAACTTGTACTTGTATATATATATATATATCCTTCTCTTTGAGAAATATAATATCAATCACAATTATTCAATTCTTAGTTTGAGTTGGTATCAAAGCTGGCTAACCCCGGTCTCTCAAACAAAAATACAAACCCTATCTATCGGCATTCTCTAGCACCAAATACATAACCCAAAAAAAAAAAAGTGCAAAATAGCGCCCAAGTCCTTGTCGTCATAAACCTAGTGCGGCAAAAAACTCCTACAACACCAACTCATCCAAACTTGTTCTCTCTCCTCCATGGCTTTCGAAGTTACCCTAGACAACCCCACCGCAGCCGTAAAATCCAGTGCTTCCGATGCTTCAGAAACCAACAAAAACCTTGACAGGGCACAACCGATTGTTACAGTTCGCAATGATAATTTCACTGCCTCATTCACCATACGGTTGAATGGAAAGAACTATAGCACTTGGTCGAAGATGATATTGCTTCATGTGTCAGACCATGGAAAAAGAGGTTATCTGATAGGGAAGATGGCTCAAGTGGAAGAAAATGCTTCGGGCTTTGATTCTTGGTGTATTGAAGACTCCATTATTAAAGAATTGTTGATAAAAAATATGGAACCTGATTTGGTATAGTTGTTCTTAGATCTACCAACTAAAGATGTTTGGGAGAGTGCATCCCAAATGTATTATGACACGTATAGTGAGTCGCAGATTTATGAATTACAGTGTAAAACAACTCGTATTATTCAAGGAGGTCTCGATATCGCGTCATACTTTGCTGAGTTCAAAAGCGTTTGGTTGGAACTTGACTGTCGTCATCCAATCAACATGAAGTGCCCTGATGATGTGAAGATTTGACAGGCTGAGATCCATAAAGACTGTATTTATGATTTTCTTGCAGGTCTAGATAATGAGTTTGATAAAATTAGAGGAGATTTTTTTAGATTGAGTCCATTGCCCAAACTGAAGGAGTTGTTTGTTTTTGTACGTAAAGAAGCCCAACGCCGGAAGACGATGCTTAAGAAGGATGGAAAAACTAAATCCTCTGTTGTAATGGCTTCCAAAGCCCATGTTGCTAGTTTTTCTTTTCCTCGTCCAACCCTTGAGGAAAAAGAAATCATGCATTACACCTACTATAATGGAACCTGTGATATAGAGGCCACGTGTTTTCACAAGAATGGGTTTCCGAAGTTGTTCCTTGAATGCTAGAAGCAATGTAAGGCGGCATAGGCGAAGAAGAAAAATGGAGGGAGAGGTATATCTATTGTCGTCGTCGCCAGCCAACCTTCTGCCAACGCTACCTTAGGTATCTCAACCTCGCTCACGATAACTAATTCCGTTGATGATTCTCTTACTGTTCTCTCTCAGTTATCTCTTCCATAAACTGATGATTGAGAAGGTAATCATGGCAAAGCTTTGGTGCTTTCTCACCATCGAGATATAGGTTAGATTATCGATTCAGGTGTTATTGATCATATGACCTATGATAAATCTTTTTTTCATTTTATGACTACTCCTACAAAAACAAGTGTGGTTACTGCCAATGGAAAATCTAGCTCAGTCACTGGGGCTGGTTCCATCATTCTTACTCCTACCATCTCTTTACATAAAATTTTACTTGTTCATGCCTTGTCCTATAATTTATTATCTATTGGGCAAGTTACCAAACAATTAGATTGATGCGTGCTCATGTTCGTATTTTAAGTTAAACATGCCCAATCATGTCCTTTAGGGGGGGAGATACAATAAATGAAGCACATAATTGGTTTGAAGTGGAAATAGTAAAAAATAGTGTGATGGAAGACATCAACAGCCGCGAATTGGACAGCGCCTAACCCCTTCTCTCTCGAACATAAGTCCTTTGGATCCCAGTACTTCTCAAAATATTGTTAAATTTGTGAAAAAATTACATGCACGAGCAAATAGGGAAATACCACTAGACAGGTTCTCACCAAAAAGTAAGGTGATATAGAAGAAGAAGTGTACATGGACATGCCACCTAATTATGAGATGTCTAATAACAGTGGGAATGTGTGTAGACTTCGAAAGGCTCTTTATGGATTGAAATAGTCTCTGCGAGCATGATTTGGGAGGTTTATTGACGCAACGAAGAAGTATGGATATCACTAAGGTAACTCAAATCATACCCTATTTATCAAATGTAAGGGTGGTAAAGTTACTTTATTGATAATCTATGTGGATGATATGGTTGTTACTGGTGATGATATCGAGGAAATAGGTAAATTACATGACAGGACCAGCCCCAGATTCCACCATTGGAATCTGTGACGAACCCTGTTTCTGTCTGGCATTTGCCCAATGCCGAGCCCACTTACTAACATAACCTTTTCGCCCCCGATTTAAATAAAAATTGGGTCGAGACTTCAATCGAAATTTCGGCAGAATCTCCCTTGAAAAATGGACATTCTCAAATTACAAATACCTGCAAACAAGCGATAGATAATCCCAAACGGCAACACACACAATGCTAAAGCACACAATTTACAACATAGGCCTCCAGCCTCAAGTTCAACCCTACATAAGCAATATCAGAGCTTTCTACAAAACCTTAGTTTACAGAAGTATTAGGAGTTCAAAAAGAAATAAATGAATATCCTACAAGTAATGGCGTGTATTGTATAGAATACTCGACGTGGACCCGTGAATCTCGTCGAGCTATAGCCTAGAGGGCGCAAAACAAGAAATTGTGAGTGGACAAAAATAAAGTTAATAAAATAAATTATATATGAACATACTAACCATACTGTTTTAGAAAAACTATGTAAACCATGCAATAAAATTCATCTTTATCCATATACCATTCGATACTTGAAACATTTATATTCCCATGATCCTTTCCATAACGAACCAGGGGAAGATACAACACATGGTGTGTAGAACAGCTGATGATTGTCTTAACACATGCAGTGTCGACAAAGGTTTTTCATGACTCACTTAACAAGTTGGGCATAAGAGATATCTATGCACCAACTTGAGGGGGAGTGTTGGTATGAGCCATAATTCAGGGATCCCGTTATCCCTGATTTCCTGGTGTAATTCACGTAACCTAATTAGAATTGCTACCTAGTTAGGATTCCTTGTAATTAGCTAATTACCCTTCCTTGTAGGAAAAGTCAACTTGTACTTGTATATATATCCTATTCTTGGAGAAATATAATATCAATCACAATTATTTAATCATGTGTTTAGTTTGAGTGTATCAAGTATTGAAAAGGGTGGTGAAAACACATTGGGTTAGTTAAGGTGGTGAGCAAAAATGCTCCCCATGACCATATACCTCATAATTTTGATTTCAACCCAAGATTTCCCCAAATTTTTTAAGCCCTAATAGCACAATATAACCTAATTCGTTGAGTTAGAGGAAGAAGACTTGAACGTGATCCTAAAAAATTAAAAATTAAAACAACACTTAATAGAAGATAACATATTGTCTATAAAATGTAAATTTTGGGAAACACAATGACCAATTTGGCTATAAAAAAAATTATAAGTGACCAAATTGAATTTTCATGTAAAATCCTGTGACCGAAAATGTATTTTAACCATTAAAAAAAACGTTCTGAGTTATGCCAGTTGGTCACGACAATGTGCCTGTCCTTTTGCACCCAAGTTTAAATCTCCCTTAGCATATTTATACATTATGTTAAAATATAATTGACAAGTTAAAAACAGAGAAAGACCAAACATTCTCTTCATATCAATAGAGATGTGAGCTATGAAGTAATTCTTTTCTTTGATAAAGGGTTTATAGGTTAAGCAGTTCACACTATTATTCTTACACTTTAGATCATGATTCATGTGTGTGATTTCTCTCTCCTAATATCATTGTATAAATAATTAAAAAAAACTTGAATGTTCAGACAATAAATACAATGCATATTAAATTCACTAACACATTTAATAGACGTGAAAATTAAAAATCCTTAACTAATTCTTAACTTAAAATCTTTATTTTCGTTATAAAAAAAACATTTAAAATCTTTATTAGAAAAGCTTCCTTTTGTGATTATTTTATTTTCTCTTACAAGATTATCTCTAATTAAAGCGGGAGACCTACCACTACTAAACTACCATACCACTTTGGCAAAACCGGATAACTTCGAAGCGGACTCCATTATTAACCCGAATCCGATAGATCCGAAATCCATTATCACCCGAAGTTTCGCAGACACAGACAGACCCAAACCCAACCCATCAATCATACTTCTTGTTTAGATTTAAACTACTCGCCCCTAACCTCTCTCTCTAACTCACCGGCGGCAATTTCCGGTCCGGCGAGACCTTTACATCGTTAACTGAAGGCGATCACACCAGGTTCCAATCTCTCTGATCTTTATGCTTCCAATCTCATTCTTCTTCTCTTTCATTTTCTCTTGTGTTTGCTGTTTTGCTCTGATTTGGATCCAGATTTTCTGTTCCTGAATTCAAAAATTCAGTGTTTTTATGTGAAGAGCTTCTTCATGCTTCTGTTTTGTTTGCTTGCTGAGACTAGTATGGAAAATCAGTGAAAAACCCATTCAGAGACTTGGAATTTGATTTATGGTTTGTGTTGCAAAATCATAGAATTGAATGTGATATCAATTTTGATCATCTGGGCACACCTAAAGTCTAGGGCTTGTAATCAAATCATGTAGGTTAGCTTTAGAGGGTAAAATTTATCATAGAATGCTCCACCCCCTCTCTCTCTCTCTCTCTCTCTCTCTCTCTCTCTCTCGAATTCAAACCCTTAATAAATAAAATTTCTCTGGACTCTCTAGGAGCTCTCATCAGGTGCGCTGTCCCTTTTCCCATTTTTCCTTATTTCGTCTTCTATAAACTATTTTCTTTTTGTTGTAATTTTGTACGGATATCATGGGATTTTTGCCCTCTCAATTGTTCTGGATCTGCTGTTTGGTTTCTGTTGAATTTGCCCGATACTTGTGATTATTCATGGCTAGATTGGAAATTTCCTCAAAAGTGCAATCGATACATGTTCATTAATCACTGCGAATTTACACATGCTTGTGTTTTTATTTTCTGAGTTAGTTTTTCTCCATGATTTTCAAGAGTTTTTTGTGTTGAGTTTGCGGTGTTGGATTGATGCATCCTTTGTGTATTAACTGCCATCTGGAATTTTCTTGATCCCTGATTATGTATATCCATTATGGTTTAGATCTTTGAAAACATGTCCGGCCAAAGCCAGCGCTTGACTGTAGTTCCTACAGTGACAATGCTTGGAGTTATGAAAGCTCGCCTTGTGGGTGCGACAAGAGGTCATGCTCTGCTCAAGAAGAAGAGCGATGCTTTAACTGTGCAGTTTCGTCAGATTCTTAAAAATATTGTCTCAACCAAAGAATCCATGGGAGATGTTATGAAAAACTCATCCTTTGCCCTTACTGAAGCCAAGTATGTAGCTGGTGAGAACATCAAGCACATTGTTCTTGAGAATGTCCAAAATGCCTCTATTAAAGTTCGATCAAAGCAAGAGAACGTTGCTGGTGTAAAGCTCCCAAAGTTCGAATATTTTACTGAAGGTGAGACCAAGAATGATCTCACTGGATTGGCCAGAGGTGGACAACAGGTCCAACTCTGTCGTGCTGCCTATGTGAAAGCAATTGAGGTTCTTGTGGAGCTTGCTTCACTTCAAACATCATTTTTAACCCTTGATGAAGCAATCAAGACCACAAATCGTCGTGTCAATGCTCTAGAGAATGTTGTGAAGCCTAGGTTGGAGAATACAATAAGTTATATCAAGGGGGAGTTGGATGAACTGGAAAGGGAGGATTTTTTCAGGTTAAAGAAGATACAGGGTTATAAGAAGAGGGAGATTGAAAGACAGATGGCATCAGCCAAGCAATTTGCCGATGATCAGGTTGCAGAAAAGTTATCTTTGAAGAAGGGCGTTTCCTTAAATTCAGCTCAGAACATGTTGTCAGCGGGTATGGAAAAGGATGATGATATCATTTTCTGATTGGGAGGCTAGTTTATATGTTTGTTCTTAGGATGTGTGGTGCTGGTTGTGCTTCTTGTTCTGCAGAGGAATCCTATTATTATTTAGCTCGACGGTCTTATGTTCGGAATAAAAGCTTCATCCCCTTCATGTATGTTTCTATTTACTGTGAATTATTTGTAACAAAACTTACATCAGTTCAAGGTTTTCGAATATTTGTCGACAGGAAGGTCTTTGGTTTATTGTAATTACTACAGTATGGTTATTTGATTGCTGCACCATTATTCTTATCTCTCATAATACTACGGCAAGAGTGGCTTCAGATTCATTTAATTTTGGCTTAATTATGTACATGCTCCCTGTGCTTTCCAACTTATCTCAGATTACCACATGTATTTGCAAATGGCTCAAAGTACCCCCCAACGTTTAAAAAACCGTCTCACGTTACCTTTTCTGTCAGTTTTTTTGAAGTTCCGTTACGAACGTTACTGTTCATCCCCTCCAAAATTCCAGAACAGCAGCCCATCCCCTTTGTTACTGTTCATCGCTTATTTACCCTCCAAAACTCAGAAATTTCTCATAACCAATACAACTAGCAGCAAGAACAGCTCGAGAGGTTGAAAAACCATACCTGGATCGAAGCAAATGGTGCTCGGAATCACCCGAACGAGCAATGGAGATTTTGGGTAAAAATCGGCCAATTTCTTGCTTTTTTTGGAGATCCAGACGGCGGTTGGTAGCGGATGAGATGTGAGGGTGATAGAGGACAACGTGCTGGTTCTTTTGATACCCATGTCGTCGCTTGGGGTGGCCGGAGGAGGAGATGGCAGTCCAAAAACTGGTCAGATGAACAGTAACAAAGGGAATGGGTTGCTGTTATGGAATTTTGAGAGAAATGAACAGTAACGTTCGTAACAGAACTTCAAAAAAACTGACGGAAAGGGTAACGTGAGACGGTTTTTTAAACGTTGTGGAGTACTTTGAGCCGTTTGCAAACACAGGTGGTAATCTGAGATAAGTTGGAAAGCACAAGGGGCATGTACATAATTAAGCCTTTAATTTTCTTTATAAAAAACTGTGGTTGCCTGGTGAGCTAAATCTCAATATTAAACCAGCAGATGGCCTTTGAGCTGATAATAATTTGATAAACAAAAAAGTCTGGTACAAAATCGCAGGAAAATACGCTAAATTTTTTAACTAGCTATAATGAACTTTCTGTCCCATCAACCAACCGCACCCTAATTAAGATATAACAATCAAATTATAATCTCTTAATATTTCACATCTGTAACAATAAGAGATTATAATTTGATTGTTACAAAAGCAAGATGATCAAAAGAAAAAGAAATGAAGAACAAAAACGATTTTTATTGATTGATACGATTGAAAATGAGGACAGCTGAAATCACGTTGAGGCTAACAAGATTGAAGCCACCAAGATTGTTTACAAATGGGGCCATGCTTCAATAGGGTATGAGTTGCAGAGCTCAACTGAGCAATCCATCTGACACCCTTGTCTTCACTGAAGAAAATGTTCAGAAAGGATAGCGTTTTAAATTCCTCTCTATCGGCTTGGGTTGTTTAGAACTTGAAGCCGAATCTTTCCCGGAAAACTCACCTGGCCGCTTCACAGGAGGGGCACTGTATAACGTAAGGTAGATATAATGAGGACTGGAAGTGAGTCTATATGTAGCTTTGTAAGTACGGGAATATAGATCCACGAATTTTACCTGTAACTCTTCTGGAGCGAATTTTTCTTCATAGCTGCAAGATTTCTCACTTCATGACTGCTCGTAAGAAAAAGAGGAGAACAAAGTCAATATCTTGAAAGTCTATCGCTCAAGAAGGGTAATCTTGAGAAGAATCACTGATGGACCCAAGATCTTTGAACATAAGGCTTCAAGATAATTATCAGAACAATTTGATGATTCACTGAATATGATATACAAAAACTGTAACAATAAAATAAATTGCATCTTGAGGGAATAATATCAGCTAACAAGCCTAAGGGGCATGGCACATATCATGCATCATTTTAAGATACAACATTACCTTTTAAGAAAATCTATTTTTGATTTCTTCATCAAGCTGCTCTTTGCGGTAACATTGTAGCCCCCATTGCCTACAAAGAATTATCAGAAAAACAACCATGAAAACACATTTATTCTGCACCCTATTTGACGATGTATTAGTCTTTGAAGGGACTGATGTGGATGAACTCAAATAAAATGACACATCACAAGAGATCCAACTATAAGAGAACAGAAATACTTACCAAAGCTTCTTTTATTCGATGATGGCGGAACCTTTGTGCAAATACGAACTTGCCGACTTTGTTTTCCTGTAAAATTTGAATGATTGGTAAGTAAGTAAATCATGTAGAAATTAGTATACTGTTGTTCGGTTTGCTAGGATGTGGTGAGGTAAACTTACGAGCATCTTCCTTTTGATATAGACTCTTCAAGCGGTCGGCTACTTTATTTTCAGCCTCATCCACTTCCCTCAATTTGGCCTGCAAGTAATCACCCACAATGAAATTCTTATCCTGTTTTCTTCTTATAAGTCAGAAATATAAAGCAGATCTAGAAATGCTAAATCCAGTAACCAAAACTATGCTACACATGAAAATAATGGGATTCGACTACTGAAGCTAAATGAAAACAAATTTGGTTGGACAGAATGAGGGGAACTCACCTCATACAATTGGTTCCATCTGAATGAAACTTTCTTCTTTTTCATCCTCTCAATCACCAGATTAGTCCTCTCAATACCAAACTCCTTTTGATATAATTTCCTCCACAAATTATCTGTTATTGGACTCAAATCTCTACCCTACAAGAATTAATTAATAAACATCTCAGAACTTCTGCTGAAGCATAACAAAAACATTTATATAAAAACAATGTGGAACAACTTACTTTTGTACTCTTCTCTACATGCCTCAACTGATCGACCGTACAATGTGGTAGAATTCTCTCAAGAAAATAAAGTTCTGTTTCACCAACATCTCCAAGGTGCCTTATATTATCTATTGCCGTATTAATGCACAGATCAACCAAAGATGGAGGTTCCACACTTGTAAATTCCTCATCCATGCTACCTGGTCACTTTTTCTCCAGGTATGTCTCCCTAAGGCCAATACATTATACAACAAAATCAATTTTACGTACTTACATTACTTATTTGAAGTAGTTAGCATTCTGCATATGAACAAACCCAGCTCAACTAAACTGAATTGGACAAAGAACTAGGCGCCATTTAATTGTCAGGAAACAGTGTTGCTCAAAATCTTGGAAATTTAGTTGAATTGAGACCCATTAAACAAAAGCTTAGAACTTTATCATCATCCCAGATAGTAAGCGTTTAACTCAAACAACTTTGAACAATTATTTGACGGATTGACCTGAACCCATAAATCCCTCAGTTTTATCAACAATCAATCACAAAAATAAAAATAAAAAACTACAAAAACAGTAAAAGGTCAAACTTTCGCTACAAATCTTTTAAAAAAAATTTACAACCCACAAAACTCGAATTCATCAACGCAAATCCGTAATCAATCCATACATATCCAATCACAATTTTTTTTTTTAAGTACATAGAAGTTGAATCTCGTGCACCCAAAAAAATATGAAGAAAAAAGCAAAATCGATAAATAAATTTGAATTAAGGGTCTGGAGAGACTTACAGAGTGATCGGAGACGAGAGGAGGGAGATCGTTCGCCGGAGGCAAATTATTGGTTAAAATTTAATTGAATAAAAACATTTTTTTTTTATTGTTTTTTCTCTGAATTTGTGCTAACATGCACCAGGCTTGTGTTTATATGGAAGGTGAGGTCGGGTTTCTTTTCTTTTTGGGCTTCAGCTAACGTGCGCGGTGCGTGCCAAATTTTGCTGGCGCATGGCGGGAGGTGACGGATCTTTATGTCTTAACTAACCCGAACTACCTTCACCACTTTACAGCCAGTCATCTTTTACCGCACCGTATAATTAATAACTTTCATGTTATTTCAGTGTTTTTATAAAATTTATAAATAAATAAAAAATTTATTTAAACCTGCACTTCTCTTTGTTCATCATAATACTTAAATCATTAAGCTGTAAGTTTTATTATTGTGTAAAAAGACAAAAAAGGTCATCCAACTTAATAACCCTAGTATATCTATACACCCCACCACTCTTCATATTAAGTTTTAGAAACCTTCTTCCAAACACACACACATACACACTCTCTCTCTCTCTCTCTCTCTCTCTCTCTCTCTCTCTCTCTCTCTCAACAATACCCAAGTGTTAGAATTCTAGTTACAGTTCTTGGAGAGATGTAAAGTTGTTCTCTTTCTCTATAAAGTATTAAATTTCTAATTTGGAGTTTCATTTGTTTGTTTTTTTTTTTGCTAGTAACAAAGAAAATTATGGGGTTTAAATAGAAAATCTATTTTAGTTCTTTTTCTCTTTTTTTCAGTTTGGGGTGTATTTAAGGATAATTTAGGAAGATAGTGGGGTTTTTTTAGAAATTGTGAAAATTTAAATTAAAAGTTGGGATGAACTAAGAGAAGCGTGGGGTTTAAATAGAAAATCTCAAAAAAAAACAAAAACGAAAAAAAAAAAGTCAAAATTAAATCCAAAAATTCGTAAATGTCAGTTTTTTTTAAAAAAAAATTTAATATAGCCAAAAATTCACTTAAATTGACCCACATGCCCTTAAAACCTAACCGAAAAGCTAATTGTCATGCTCTCCAAGTCGTAGGCTACTGTGACACATAGAACCTGCCTTACCTCTGATTCATCAGCCATAGTTTGTGCTTGCTCTTCTGATATTCTGTACAGCTTCCCGAGCAACACTAGACTTTGAAGCATCTGCATTCTGTGATACCATAAAGACATCTGCATTCAGTGATATCATAAAGAAACTATCTTACACTACAGGTGGTAATTATACTTGTGATATAATAATGAAATAATTATCGTCAAGTTTAATATAATCAAACATTTTAATAGACGTAAATGTCAAATATAAATGAAATGCTAGAGAAAATTATTTTGATTTTATAATATATTAAACATTACTCCATCAAATTACTTTACATGTTTATAACTTTCTTAATGAAAATTACCTAATTAGTAAAATAAGCATGAAACTAACTATGTTGGATTGGATTTGATTTGATTGGATCCTCACAAGCAAATCCAACATCCGATCCAACCATGTCACTTTTGAAAATTAGGGATCCAATCCAATCCTCCAAATTATCAAAATTTAATAAAATTGAATTGGATTGAATTGGATCAGTCGGTTTATAATATGAGTGTCGCATACGTGACTTTTCAACTATTGATGCAAGTGTAGCTCACATATATTATTATATGAGTGTTTGAGTTGAAATATTGATAATCACTCATGTGACCTTTAGATGTTGATGCGAGTAGAGCTTACAATACATCAACTGTTTAAAGTCATCCATCCGAGTGTGATGATTTCCCTGGCATAAAACTTATGCCCCAAAAATTGATAGATCAATCACACCACATTTTGATAATTTATTAAAATGAAACCCAAAAATATAAGTATGGGTTAACTTGGACAATTTAGTTGGGGACATTTCAATATAAAAGATGATATTTAGTAGCTTCCAAAGAACATGTCTGATGTCATTCTCAAGTGATGTTGATGTTCTCTATAAAGAAACCTGCTCATACAGAATATTGTTTGGGCTTTGGCACAAAGCTGTGACAGAATAACTGGTGATTGATAAAGTTAATTCAATGGTTCATTGATCAATTTGAGAAAATTGGAAAATTTTGAACTTGTTACAAAGTCAGGCTGATCAATTTTATAAAATGGATTACATGTGTCAAACGCCATTTTCAGTTGAGCACATCAACCATCAATTCTGGTCGCTAGCTATCATGCAACCTCATCTGCTATCAATGGAGGAACAAATCTGCAATTCTGCAGTGTCTGCTCAAAAATATGAGCCACTTTGAGCAATTTGCCCTGCAAAATCAGTGGAAAAATCTCAAATCAACTACCAGCTACTCAACTCTGCAATCCCGTACTTTTCATTTAATTCAGTCACTTCCCAATAAGTGTTTAATTTAATACGTTAATGTAGCAAGTTTTCGCTCGTGTTCGCCATATAAATACCAGAAAAACAAGGTCAGGGTGAATGCTAATACCCAACGGAAATTAAAATTTTGCTATGTAGAAGGTGACAAGGCAATACCTCGTCAAATGCTGCACCAATCATTTGAAGACCAACAGGAAGGCCTGCAGGCCCCCCATCAACAAATCCACATGGCAAAACCAATGCAGGTAGACCTGCCAAGTTAACATTGACCTGCATACAGATTAAGTAGAAACAGATCAGCGTCATTTAGTCGTCTTACTAGTGGAAACTACATCACATGACAGGCAATAAAAGTTTCAATGGAGAACAAGCACATATGATACATAGAGCATCATAAACAAGAGTCAACATGTGTGTCGCTGGATTCCCCAAAATAAGATCTTGGACCATTTTAAACTTCTTACCACAATAGCATCATTCCGGAAACAAAAGACTGTTAAAATTGAGATCACATATATAGAGCTGGGTGAAGGTGTATCATTCAAAAAACGCGAGTATTCACTGCAATTAAATACATATGTACACAAATTATATACTAGCCAGACATTGCTGACCCTAGCAGCAAAAGTAATTAAACTGGTGAAAAGAATTAAAGGAGGCTTAAATACGCCCACAAAAAAATTGCTCAGAAACAGAAAGGGCTTAGATGACATGAGTTTAGCTGAGTATTGATAAGCAAGAATATGCTTTTTTGTGTACATGTCCAATATTGTCACTCAATTATCATAAAAGTCCCAGTACAAACAAACACACACCCAACACATGCATATAATAAACAGAATTTAAGGAGTTGGGGTACTCAGAAAAGTGCTTACAGTCATTATGTCACCTGCATACATTGCTAACGGATCATTTTTCTTTTCACCTGGAAAGATAAAAGTAAATGGGTGATTTACTAAAACCGTGTCATTTAAAACAAAATGAAAAGCATACGCATTTTGGAAAATAGCATACCAATTTTATAAGCAGCAGACGGAGCAGCAGGTGAAATTAGGATGTCATGTTCATCCAGTGCTGTCTTGAAGCTTTTCTGAATTACAGTCCTCACCTAAAACACTATAACAATCATTAATTCCTCCTTGAACACCATAAATCCGTAGGAGTAAGAAGCTGAGAACATAACCAAGCATGAGATTCTACAGAGAGGTTGCATGGTATGCAAATATAAATTACATAAACTACTGCAGCACTGATAAACTACCCTAAAAAACCATTCATGAGGATTGAGAATACAAGATTGTTGTTAGGTGAAACCTCAGATAAATGATTTCTCGTGAGGTCTTTTTAGCTTTTATGAATGTCAAGGGTTTTGGTTTCTTCAATATTTTAATGTCAGAATGCAAACACTAATGGGATTAACTCCTCCCACCAAAAATCCATTATTAAATTTAACACAACAATGTATTTTTTAAATGAAAATTTTAAGCATGAACGCCATGGTACCTGCTGGGCGCGCTTATAATATGCATCATAATAACCAGCTGAAAGGGCATATGTTCCTGTTAGAATTCTCCTTTTGACCTGCAAAAAAACAAAAATGGGTATAAGTCTGCTTTCAAAAAGAAACCAAGAAAAAACTAGGCAAAGAGCACTGCAACAATATTTTGATCAATAGAAACTTCAAACCCAACAGGATGTACAGAAAAACAGTGTTAACTAGCCACCTATACATAGTGTACCTCAGAACCAAAACCCTTGGCTCGGGAATCCATGTATTGTGAGTTCAGCTCATCAGCAGCAACTTGGTTTCCATACCTGGATATTGATTAAATAATAATAACGACTATGAGCATACTTATTATTCTAATATACCATGCAGAGAGAGATTTTAAGAATAAGTTTAGCAACTTCTCTTTTTCTTCCAGTCACAGTGGAAATCTAAACAAGCTTCTACTTACTTACTCTCTCTTCTCCCATTAAAATACACAAAAGAAAACCTTGCAGAGATGAAAATTAATATATTAGAAGAATTACCTGACACCATCATAACGTGATAAGTTCGAAGATGACTCGGACGAAGCAAGAATGTAATAGGCTGGCAACCCAAGTGAGAAAGATGGTAATGAGACCTGCAATTTAATGTTTCAAGTATATTAAACCAAGACATAAGAAGGGGTACAAATGACATTTTGAGGAAGAAACAGAGAAGTTGAGCGGTTCCAAAAACAAAAAAACAAAAAAGAAGAAGGTAGACCTCTGTTACGCAGCATCCTAATTCTTCAAGGTGCAAAGCAGCAGTACGGACTGCCGAAGTTACTCCAGTATCAACACCATCATCGAGAGTTTCACGGATCAGACCAATCCTCAATCCTTTTAGAGGTTTAGATTCTAGCAAATTCATGGAAACAAACTGAGCTGAAAAGTCGGGAACCTCCTGAAAGAGAAATTCAAATCCATTTACATCAACCAACCAATTCCTGATATTAGTCTTTAGTCAATATATTCAAAGTACAAAGACCAAATTTTTTTGTTGAATAAACATTTCAGAGCTCAAATTCAGGATGCATAATGACAAGATAAGTTGGCTTATCCTGCTAAAATTACGCATGGTGAATCTTCAAAAGATAGTGACCAAAGTACAGTTAGAGCCCTCATTAGAGGTTTCAGAGATGGACATGACACAGAATTTGATACTTCTTGAACCCCCTGTATGCTAAAATTATTTATTTTACTAACAAGAATGTTCAAAATATATTTTTCCAGAGGATTTCCATGTGGTAATGAAATTTGTAGGGGAATTACTTGGTTGATATGGAATCAAACCATGATTTGTGACAATCAAAGTTTGCAAAATATTTGACAACATATGCATGGGTACAATACAAAAAATATCAGACACAAAATTTACTTACACGCTTGCTACTGGTGGCATCAAGTCTATCATGGCCGGAAATTGCATGCAGAAGAATCCCAGCATCAGCAACAGACGTACCAAAGCAGCCAATGACATCAAGCGATGATGCATATGCCATAAGTCCAAATCTTGAGACACGCCCATACGTGGGCTTCAACCCAACAACACCACAAAACGATGCTGGCTGCCTCACACTTCCACCAGTATCACTTCCCAGTGACACCATACACTGCCTGGCAGACACAGCTGCAGCCGAGCCTCCCGATGACCCTCCGGGCACCCGAGAAATGTCCCATGGGTTTGCAGTCACCTAATGAATGAACAGATGCACCACCTGAGTAAACCAACCCCAGTTACCAGTGGGAAACATAAAGAAACGAACTTCCAAAACCCCACTCTATTGGACTTTTACTAATACTAACAACCAACCTGCTTTACTACCCACAATAAAAGGGGTAACTCACATTCTAAAAGTTCCATAAAAGACTAAAATTAACTTCTTTATTCAACTAAACTTTCATTTCCATGAAGTTGTAATATAAAGTTCTAATCTGTTAAAGCATTTCTTCCAAGATGAATAACAAAAATGAAAATTTCACAGAACACAAATTACATAGAGAAAAGAAAGGAAACCCAGAAGAGAAAAACCTGATAGGCAGAGGCTTCAGTGGTGCTGCCCATGCCAAACTCATCCAAATTGGTCTTACCCACCACAATCCCACCTAGCTCCTTAATCTTCCTGACGGCAGTAGCATCATACGGCGGCGTATAGCCTTCCAGAACACGAGACCCAGCCGTGGAGGGCATTTCAGCCGTACAGATATTGTCCTTGATGGCAACAAGTACCCCAGCCAAGGGACCCAACTCCTCATTCCTCTGAATCTTCTCGTCAAGCTCACGGGCTTGGGCCAGGACCGAGTCTGACACGTGGAGAAAGGAGCGCAGAAGGGGCTCATTGAGTCGGAGGCGAGTGAGAAAGGACTCGGCTAGTTGGGTGGCGGTGAGGTGGCGGGAGAGAAGGGAGTGGCGGGTGAAGAGGATTTGGGAGTGTGATGGTGGGTTTGGGGATTGGGATTGGTCTGTGATGGTGGAGTGGGTGACGGGCTGTGAGGATAAGGAAGAGAGGGGTTTAAGGGAGGTGTAGCGGAGGAGGAGGGTGGGGTTAGAGCGGAAGTGGGAGAGTGAGCGTGGAGGTTGGAGTGTTGATATCATAGTTTATTTGACTTGCTTTCTCTGCAACTGGGACTTGTAAGATGAATTGTGTGAGTCTCGGCTACAAGGGAAATGGTGACTGATGTGAGGAAGAGAAATGCTCCGACTGTGACGTTTTGAAGATTTTGAAGATTAGCTGAAAACGGTGACTGAACAATGCTCAACTGTTTTATCTGTCGGGAGTTGCTCCAAGTCCGTTTTGTTTGGGCCTCTGGGCCCTGTGTTTACCACATACAAAATGACGGCTATCTGGCAGGAGAAAGAATTCTATAGTGACAACCTTATATATCACCTTATCTCTACCGTTGGATCAAATTGATTAACCATTAGATCAAATTAGTTAAACCTAATCCAATAATTAAGAGATAACTGTTCTTTAACCGGTTAAGATACAAGCTGACATGCACCCAACCACCGGAGCTACAAGCCCTTGTGTATATACCGAGTTAGATTGCCAAAAATTATAAATTCAATTTCTATCCCATTGAAAAAAGGATTGGATAAAATCATAGGAATATGGGTGGTGCACTAAACTCAATTTCTTTTGTGGTACTGTAATTCAACAGCTTCAATAATAACAATAATAAAACAAATATTTTGTTTTTCTTGATCACGTCAAATGGGATGAATTTTCCTCTCTTAAGAGTGAGCACACGAGGCAATGGCAGAGGGCAAATACATTACATGTAGTGATACACGAGGTATACAAAACTAAAATCACCACGATTTGGCAGTTTATTTTCTCCTAGGCTTCTATAGAAATATTGCCAATTGCTCAGTCACGTGAAATATACAAAGAACATTCCCAGCATCCACCTATATTACACAGATATTCTTTATGTTTATGGTGATTGATGAAGGTTTACAAGTACTCCGCTAAATCTTCTTGGTTCCCCATATCCCAGACAACAATTTTTCCATCCAATCCTGCAATGTCAAGGTGTTAGAGCTAACCAAAGTAGATTCAGTGGAAACAGGAAAGGATTCTACGATAAGCGATTGAAAACTAAATTTAACATTGACTTGCTAACCCGATGTGCTGAAGCGCTTCACTTTAGAACTCCCTGGATCTCCAAGCGGCACGATACAACTACAGTTACCAGGGAGGATTGTTATGTAAAAATATATAAAACATATAAAGGTAGCCCTTAATCCAGAGTCATCCACCCAATTCATCAGTCAGACCTCCCACCTGACAACTAGGGTGGAGATGTAATGTTTGAAATGGAACTGGGGCTACTACACAGATAATATCTAATGAGAAGGAAAAGTGAAGTACTTGATGCAGTTCTCATGGACCCCTCCTCGTGATCTTGAATGCTCATTTGTATCATTGTTGAATCCCTGTTTTGGTTGGCCATATAGCTTTCCAAATGCTTCAGAAAACTGTAAGGGAAAAATCCCGTTGAGAAATAGGAAATGGGATAGCATAATGTGATGAATGAATTTTGCTCCACAACATAACAGGGAAAAACCGCAAATCCAGTCTACACTAACAATGAACTCGAAATGTTCATTAAATTCCTGTTATGCTCTCAGAGATTAAGACTGCTTGCTTAGTTCACTATCTCCAACATACCGCACACAGGCTTTACTAAATAATGAAGACAAACTCACTAGGCCAACAATAAAATTGTGGTGTAGATGAGAACTAACAGTTGAAACTGTTGTCCCACTGCAAATGCAGCTGAGTTATGGTCAGAATTATCAGCAGGGCCTTTACAAAACATTCAAGAAATTTCACATTTTAAAACTCAGAATAATAGCATCTTTTAACATTCTTTGCTGTTTTTCTTCTCCTTCAAGACATGGAGGAACTCTTAAACCCAAGACCGATTTCCACCCTATTCAACATGTTTACTACCACAGTATAACAGCCCCTGGCAAGTTGATTATATTTATTTACAATAGGCACACATTTAATGCACTACGATAGAGGAATGTGAAAACCATGTAATTTTTATACCCACCCCCAAACAACCTCTCTCTCTCTCTCAACATATAAACAACCAGGTATTTACCTGTGAACCATATTTTGGACCTGAAGATGTTGTCTTTCTTTCCCCCAGGAATTTGATAAAACTCCTACAGAGAAAAGAACAAAGCTATTATTTTGCTATCCTCCTCCAAAGAACAAAGCCATCAGGAAAAGGCATTTACCATATTCCTCTTTCATCTGCCACGAAAACCATTGGGTTGCAATCAAATCCCACACCTATAACTAATCTTTCAGAAAGAAATAAGACCTGAAAAAGTGCCACATATGGATTGACGATACCCAAATAGAAATAAGTTAGTTCATTACATGTGGAGTAGATATTTAGACTCTCAAAAAGTTAACATGAGTTGATGCTGACCCACATCACGGAGAGGCAAATCACGGAATGCAACATTTTGAGCCAAAGGAGAAGGTCCCACATCATCAACAAAGTAAATCATAGAATTATGGCCTGCATAATGCCACAACCCAGAAACCAATTAGTGGGAAATGAATGATAATACCCAAACCAGCTGCTAACTTGACAATTTGAAACACTGCCTACCAAGCTATCAACATACACTATGCCAAAAGCTTTTTATCTTTGTAAAGAACATGCAGAAAGGAGATATGTCTGACCTACATATGCTAAGGTATTGCCACTTGGTGACCACCTTACACCAAATGACCAAGTAAAGGAGAGATCAAGTTGAAGAATTTGCTGTTTCACCAGAAAGAAAACAAGGTTAGCTTCTACAAAAGGGCAAGACAAAAAGCAAAATGCATGAATGGGGGTGGCTAGAAAACAATATGATACCAGTAAGCAATGTCTCCAAACCAGGGTCACCAATTATGGGCTTTAAGACAAATGATACTAAATTTTGAAAATCTAATTTTGCTTTAATTTTAGAAAACCAAGCAGGTTGGAGTCTTGAAACTTACTGTTTAGAATTTAGAATTAGCACATACTCAATTATTATTTAACTTTCTTGCACTGATTCAATACCTATCGAATTAACAATAAGCTACATTGTTTATTCTTCTTTTGTAGAAACAACGAGCTAGAGTTTAACATATTCCATAACTTTTAGAACATTGTGACAATGCTCATAATGGGAAATTAGATTAAAAGTAAGCTAAGAAAACATATTTACTTATGAGTATTTCATAAATCAGTGGCTAGGTTTTAATATTGGATTTACAACATTACATTGTGCTACAGGTAACTAGTACTAACAACTCTATATGATTAAATGCGTAATAAACCAAGCAGCAATTATTAACTGGTAAGAGACTGTTTGTTATCTATTCTATACGTCAAATATATAAATTGATGCATTAGAAAAAGCTGTGTTTCGACAAGGGAAATTTTTTGCACCTCTCCAAATTTTGAATCTGCAGATGGGCCTGTTCTTGATTCCCTGAGTAATGCATGAGCAATTATAATTATAATATACACAACTAAAATAAGAACTAGACTAAATCCAAAGAATGACAGCTCTACAACTACATGTAACATACTTTGCGTCAACGACCTTAATAAAGGTGGAAAATATTCGGCACTTTCCATCTGTAGATGCAGTTGCAAGAAGAATCTGTAAAAAATGAGCATATATGAATACTTAAACATGCTATAGGGTTAATTACTTAGCAACCGAACTAACAATTGAACATGAAATTGTCGCAATAGTTCAGCAAAAGGCAGGTATCAAGGTAAAGATAACTTCTGGAAAGGGAAAATGTAAAAGATCATTGACTAACTATACTAATCATGTCTAATACATCAAATATGACAGTTATGTATTGCAAGCCTGACACCCTTGCTTAGGACACAAGATTCAACTTCAGAAAATATCCAAGATTAAATAAAGGATGAACATCCTAAACATAACGTATTGGCAATTATAAAACCCTCATCACCTTTGGGTAGAGGAGGGCCAAGCCCTCGTGCACACAGATTCCGCAAACCCACATGCACCGGGTCCCAGTATGTATGAAAACAATAACTATCATGGAGCTTTGCAAAAGAGGATGGACAGAGTCAAACCTAACTAGATGATATGCATGCATGCAACTGCTTTGAACGTACAGGAAACACATACAAATTGTGAACTGGGAAAATACGCACATTATTTGGATGCCAAGCAACACTTGTCACAGAAGAGTCATGTCTTTTTCTGATAAGTTTACTGACCCACCTGGAAATGGGTACAATGCAAATATTAACCAGCAAAAAAGCATTGAAAATACAAGGTAATTCTAATCTGTAAATGTATCAAATGGATTTAGCTGAGCACAAAAAGTTAAACTGCGCGTATCATGTTAATTACCAGTTGTTCTCTTGCTCGTAGTAGCATATACAAACAGTTTTTGCCCCACTTCCAACAGCAAATTTGTTTTCTGGTGCATAAAGGCATACACATTAGAGTTGCATGACATTTTAACACTGATGGATCTTCTGTATTTACATTCCGAAAAAAAAAAAAAAAAAAGATTCAGTACCTCTTGGACTCCACCGAACACAGAGTGCAGCACGATTTAGCCGAAGGATAACAAGGGTTGGTACCCACTCTGATCCTTCAAGATTCCAGACATAGCTAGCCAGAATTGGTAGTTCGGGAAAAGAATTAATGCGTCAAAAAGTGTAAGAAAGACAAAGTGAGTGAGAGAGTGAGAGAGAGGGAGAGAGAGAGAGAGACCAAAACTCAAGTTAAACTTATTTGATTAAATAAATTAACAAAAAAAAAAAGACTATCTCAAACCACAAGGTACTCACGAATTCCGATCATGAGATGCAGTAACTATTTTGTTCGACCTTGCACTCCAGTCTATCCCAGATACAATTTGGTCATGCTGCGAAAGGATAGAACAAAATAATGCTCACTATATTCGCATTCTCTTTGTCAAAAAGCTAAGGCCAAATTTTCTTAGAAAAAGTACAATGATCAGATGTGAATAACCAATAATAAAATATATACTTAATGCCTCTCTAAAATTCTAACATTAAGGTTTTTTTCTTTTTGCCTGATGGCTAGAGATAACAAGGAAACAAAACGAAGACAATGAAGCAGCAAACACAAATGATAACTAATCACCATAAATACAAATCTCTCAAACACAATACTTCACACAAATTGGACAGCAGGACCTTCCAAGAAGCCATCAAATTTATATCAATTAACAATTATCACATTATAGGGAGGTTTGTCAAATAGCTTGATATATCTAAGTAATTTTCTTAATGCTTTTTACCTTTATTTCTGTTACTACTTGAATTACTTTCTAATTGTCTTGAGTAAAACTTAGAAAACTCAGCGCCCCAAAAGTTGCAAATTTTACTTTAATAAAAAAATTCTCTTTCCTCGTATTCATTTCATGGTGCAGTGAAATATTATAATACAATTAAATGAGTTTGAATCAAGTACCTTCTGAAGAACATGTAGCTTCTCCCACTTGCCTTGCAACAGAGCATAGATGTGAACTTCATTGTTGTTCGGACAAAATGCCAGCACTACCAGAAAATAGGAATGATCAAATTACAGCATTGCAAATACAAAATACCTACACATTGTCTGAACCGAGATCAAAATTCTTTATTTTTTTCAAGTTGATTACCAGAGTCTTTTTTTATTTCACATTTTTCAACAACGAGCAAAATATATAGCATAAGCAGAAACATAGAAGCTTAACAGCACAATAATTAACCCCAAACCCCCTGTTTGGTTTCCAAGAAAGTGCAGATAAAAATGGAATCAAAATATTCAACCCAGATTCTTCATATTAATTCAACAAATATGTTGGCTCCAACCTATGAGCTTTCCAATTTTTCCAAACAAAGACACATAAAAGAACTAAAAGATATCACCGTAAATAAACAAAAAATTTGGTGTTTGTTGTCCTATTGGTTATCCCATATTTTCTCAGCGACCAAACAGAAGAAGTAAAAAGGATAAGAGCATTACTGGAGCGATCACGGCTCCAAGCATGACAAGTGATGCACTGAGCGAACTTGTGAACTTCGACCGCCGCCATTCCTTCGTTTTTATCTCAGCGGTAGAGAAAAATCTAAGCTTTTCTCCAAATCTACAGCTGAAAATTGAACTGCGGCTTCTCTGTTCCAATTAATTCGTTGAAGACTTGGAATTGGAATTATACGGACACAGAGTTTAAAAGGGAAGAGAATGTGATTATGTGAGCTGGTATGGGTAGAGAGATCTGAAGCTTGAAATCAGATCCAATGCTTTATGTGTCTTCTTTCTCACTCTGTTCTGTTGGTATTGGCACGGGGAAGTCAAGCACGTGCTTGGCACGTGTTTAAGAAAATAAAAGTTTCTGTTCACAATATACTTTATTTATTATGTTAATCGTTTTATTAGTCCCTGAAGTCAATTTTGTTAGGGTAAATTACTCAAATGGTTTTCAAACTTATACCTTATTTATATTTTGGTCTCTCAATTAAATTATTCGTTCAAATGGTCCATCAACTCTATATTATTCGCTCTAGTGATCCTACCGTCTAATTTTTTGTTAGATTTAACCTAATTTTAAAGTAAATAATGACCAATTTGCCCTCATATTTAACGGAACTATTGACAGAATGTAACGATATGACCAATGGAATGAATAATATAAAGTTTATGAACCATTTGAACTAATAATTTAGTTGAGGGACCAAAATGTAAATCGAGTATAAGTTTGAGGACAATTTAAGTAATTTACCCAATTTGTTAACTTTTTCTATCAAATGCAGGGGCAACATAGTATTTTTATATTAAAACAAAAAAAATGAATAAAAAATTATATCTTTAAAATAACAATAAAATAAAATATCCAACAATAATAAATAAATAAAGTTTTTGGGGGAGTAGAAATCGGGATAGAGGGTGAGCGAGAGTTTAATTTTAATTTTTTATTCATATTTTAATCAATTTTGATACAAAAATATCATTGTGCAGAAAAGTTAACAAAATTGACGGCATGGCCATTTGTTCTAACGAAACTAAAGTTAAAGGACCACAGAAACTATTTTGGAAATTAAGGTACTCAAATGCAAATTGGGTCTAAATTCAAGGACTAATAAAATGATTAACCCTTATTTATTTGATATGGTATACAACTAGGAAGCTAATTTTCCTACTCTTCTTTTATCCACTAACTTTTCTTTAACTCATTAGAGCATCCACAATGGGCTTTTTAAACCACATTTTAAGATAAATTTTAAGGAGGAAGTGGAAAAATACAATTTCAACTATGCTCCATATCCACCTCCTAAATATAGGGGCATCTTTAAAAGCTCTTAACTGTGAAAAGAGATATATGACTCATACTAGCTCCTTATAATTTAATGCTACTTTTTTTATGTATAAATTAAACTTTTAATTAATGCTAACTTTTTTTTTTTTTATAGAGATAGATCAATCATATTGAATTAAAAAATAATGACACCCTAAATTAAGAAGTAAGATTGGAGTTCAAATTTTATAGAGAACTCCTAAAATAACTTCGTGTGTTTTTAGCTAAATTTTAACTAAAAAATAGGGATGACGATTGTAGATGCTCTTAAGGAGGACTAAACTGGACTAGACTATCAAAATGCCTATATTTCATGTGCAATCAAGACATAATATAGATATTGTTGTCTAACTTGAGGGATTAAGGAGGATTATTCATAAGAGGTTGATGACTAAAACTTATCCCTCATAATCTTACCAATTTCAAGGGGATATGAGGGATAAGTTTTAGTCATAGTGGGATTATGAAGAATAAGTTTTAGTCAACAACCTCTTAGAGATAATCTCCATTCTTCCTCCAAGTTAAGCAACGTAATATTATGCCTTCAACGCACATGAAATGTAGGTATTTTCTCGTCTAGTCTAGTCCTCCCTACCATATAAAAGTTTTTTCTTATTTTTAAACAAAAGGGAGTAAAAGGGGAGTGGGAAAATCAACACCCTATAAAAATATCTAGGTATTTTTAGAATGCTAAGAACTCCTTTTGTAAAACATTATGGCTAGGAAAAAAAAAAAAAAAGAACCTTGTTTTTCATATGTATATGATGGTAGTTTGTGCTAAAAAAAGAGTGCATGAGCAATAACTCAACATGTAATTACTTGTCGAAATTAATGTAAAACCCTTTGAAACCTTGAATATTTTTATTGAAACCTTGAAATTTGGTTAATTTTTTATATTATGGCAATTGATGAAATTTGTTGGCTAATTAGAGAAACTCATCTGCTAATTGATTTTCGATCAAGGCTTTAGAGGAGAATTAGAAAATTAGTTAATTACTATTTGTTGTTATTAGGCCCCAAGTATTAGTATTTTCTTAGGAAGAATGAGACATTATATTGTTATATTCCTAATATTTATGTATTGCACTTGATACTATCTTTTATGTTATTATGAAATTAAATTTATATACATAGTTATTGATTTTGTGTACTATATTCTTGAAATTAGCATTTGACGAAAATGGGCTATAAAACTCTCTTTGCAAACTACTACACATGCCATCGTTGCTATAGAATGGAATGTCTTAGTGCTTTTATAAGTTAGGGGATTCTCTGATGCACGAGGACTCTGAATAGAGACACCCTAGTTTACGTTGTGGTAAGATCTTGTGACTTGTGAGCTCTTGAAAACAATTTCATGGAACTGACAAGCATATGTCAAATCAAGTTTGCATTATATGGCATGCATATGCTGGCAGAGAATGCAGATTATTCACTTAGTTATGCAAAGTAATTGAACCCCACAATGCATATCATTTTGGTCTCCCCATTATGGTCTATGTGACCATTATTATAGCATGGAATTAATTACAATGAAGGTTAATATACAAGATATGATTATATGAATATATTAATCACAAAGGCCCCTACATGGCCACAATAATGAAACAAAAAGCAAAAGAAATATACATTCACAGGTTTTCCACTTCATGACATCAATTTACTCAATAAACCAACTCATAAAAGAAAGAAGAGCAACTAGAGTAATGAAATACAAAGGGAAATAACAAAAGGACATAAAGAAAAAGAGCTTTTACATGTCTTTGGAAATTATGGATAGTCCTACCAAAAGCCTCCAAACCTCTATACTTCAAGTTTAAATACTCTGCAGTGCACCCAATTTCCTGCTATGCTGAAATTATCCAATACTACGCAATAAGAACTTCGCAGCACTATAGTAAAACAAAAGCACCTAATAAAACAAATAGGTAGAACAAATCCAATCACATCACATTAGATATTAATTTTTTTTAACAAAACAAACAAAGAATCATTAACTCAATCAATTAGTACAAACCACATGCACACATAAAGAATAACAAGCAACAGCACCATCATGAATCATGATCCAATGAAATGTTAAAAAACAACCACCACCCAACAAATGCCAAGATTCAATTTCACAATGAAACACAAAAATGAATTAACTAAGTGAAATTTCACAATATATCATCATAAAGTCACAAGCTTTGAATGATTTGTAGACAAGAAGAAGTTGCATGATCCAATGAAATTTTAACAAACAAGCACCACCCAAAAAATGCCAAGATTCAATTTCACAATGAAACACAAAAATGAATTAACTAAGTGAAATTTCACAATATATCATCATAAAGTCACAAACTTTGAATGATTTGTAGACAAGAAGAAGTTGAAGTTAGGTGTACCTAACAGATATCACACTTGGGCAGATGAGATGAAGAGGTAGAGATAGGGACTCTATGGTGCTTACTGGCTAATTTTGTTGGCGGCGTGAATCTTTTGGTCTCATGCCCAGCAAAGGCAGCCTCGTTCGCACAGTATAGCATTTTGGCATATGCAACCTCACATGCATTGCATTATATCTTCATCTCTATCTCTCTTTTCAACTTTCTCTATGTTATCTGAAACAAAGTATAAGGCTTTTATAATTGGTAGGCTAATGCCTAAAACAGAGGGCTTTGGACAAGAAGTTGTGAAGTGAAGCTTTTTAATGGCGGAGTTTAAGGTAAAGCTAGAGACTTTGGGAGCAGAATAAGATGAAGGAATGAAATCTCAATTCGGGGTTTAAGAAGGCTCAATGCAATGCAACCGATTATTGGTTCTGTCCCTATAATACATTATGGCAGTCCGAATCATTGACACGTGTTCTTACCATATGTAACCCGTGCCCTGCATACTTGTCTGATTGTACACATATGATAAGAGAGAACTGTGATGAGTTTTAGAGTTGCGATGATGAGATTTTTGTCAAAATATCTCGTGATCTCACCTCAACCAACAACACAACTTGATAGATTTGGCGTTATTTGTACCACATTTATTAACCACAGTGTTGACCATGTCTCTAATAGAGGTAGGCCCCACTAGTATATATGGCCCCACAAGTATTAGAAAAGTGCTCATCAATGTGGTCAGTAAATATTATTTAAGGGGCCTTCTCCATTGCGAACTTCTAAGATGCGGAGTGGTTGCGAACTTTTGTTTTTAACCGTTAGATGGCTTGTATAGTTTAGATTTAAAACAAAGTTTAATAACTCAGTTTTCTCTCTCTTCCCTTTCCTCTTCTTCCGCGAGTTCACTCATCTCTCTCTCTCTTTTGTCTTCTTTTCCTTTGTCAGATGTTTTCCTCGTTTTCCCTCATGTTCCTTTTTCTCTCTGTCTTATTTTCTTTCTTTTCACTCTTCTTCCTTTATCTTCCTCATTTTCTCTCTTGTACCAGATCAACAAATTATTCAAACCAGATTCCAAAAATTAGCCGAAACTACTAATTGCAGTTGATAAGCCAAGGAGGGAATTGTAGGTCTGCATAGTGAGAGATTGGCATTGGGTTTTGCGTTGGTAAGCATTCACCATTAGAATAATGAAGAACCTGAGAATGTGTAGGGGTTGTCATGAGGCTTTCAAGCTCATTAGTGATATTGTTGAGAGGGAATTCGTTATTAGAGTTGTTAGATATGCAATTCCACATGGGTGTTCATCCTGAAATTCCCAATATGAGCAATTACTAATTTCAGGACGAACACCCATGTGGAATTGCATATCTAACAACTCTAACAACAAATTCCCTCTCAACAATATCACTAATGAGCTTGAAAGCCTCATGACAACCCCTACACATTCTCAGGTTCTTCATTATTCTAATGGTGAATGCTTACCAACGCAAAACCCAATGCCAATCTCTCACTGTGCAGACCTACAATTCCCTCCTTGGCTTATCAACTGCAATTAGTAGTTTCGGCTAATTTTTGGAATCGAGTTTGACTAATTTGTTGATTTGGTACAAGAGAGAAAAGGAGGAAGATAAAGGAAGAAGATCGAAAAGAAAGAAAATAAGACAGAGAGAAAAAGGAACATCAGGGAAAACGAGAAAAACATCTGACAAAGGAAAAGAAGACAAAAAAGAGAGAGAGAGAGAGATGAGCGAACTCGCGGAAGAAGAGGAAAAGGAAGAAAGAGAAAACTGAGTTATTAAACTTTGTTTTAAATTTAAACCATACAAGTCATCCAAGGGTTAAAAACAAAAGTTTGCAACCACTCCGCATCTTAGAAGTTCGCAATGGAGAAGGCCCCTATGATTTAAATAGCAACACCCATTTGGCAATATGAAAACTGGAAACTATGAAAGTTTGGTCACACCCAATGTACAAATGCTTGAATATGTTGACAAAATGCAAGCCAATGTTATCATTATCATTTGTTTTCATTATTAATTTTAAATAATCTAATATAACCATTGGTTTAAAATATTAGAGTCAAGGAATATTATTAATCTATTAAAATTGTGGCTCGAATCCTCTTGCCCCTTTTGCTTGTGTGAGTGCTCATATAATATAAGCTCTATATATATATATATATATATATATATACACCAAGAAATTTCGGGTTTGGTTTTCACTTAATTTTGTCAACTCCCTTCGTTTTGCTGTTAAATAATTGCATTGTTGACTATTTACCTTGTTGCATGTATTTGGTTATGTACCTATCGACATGTTCCAATTAGCTTCATTGACACAAGCAGTGGTGGAGGCATGTTAATGCCTGACCCAAAATTTTGACAATATTTAATGTTTCAGCTTTGCTCCCTACAAACTTAGGAAATATATGTAACAAATTATTGCTTGTGGCCCCTTCACAATAAAGAAAAGCTACGATCTCCCTTTATAATTAAAAGACTAAGGCCTCGTTTGGTTCGCGGAAAAGATATGATGAGAAATAATTTCCCATCTCTTTACCGAGGGATGGGAAATGAAAGATTCTTTTCCCATGTTTGGTAATCCTGAGAAAGTAACCTAGAAATACCACTTTATTTTCTTTCACATGTTTGGTTTGTGTAGGAATGTAAAACAAAGTTTGTTTAATTTTCCAATTATATCCATATGAAATCAAATAAAATAAAAAAAGGAATGCATTTAATGCTATATTGTAATTCTAAATTATTAATGGGACAAAATGGTCATGAAATATGTGCATTTAATGTTGACTCATTTTCCCAAACTTTCTCATGATAAGGAAAACAAAATCCAAGATGAGAGAATGACTTCACTTTCCCCTACTTTCCCATGTGACAGGCAACAATTTCTCATACTTGGACTTACCAAACATAATAAAGCAATTGATTTTGTATTCCTGTTTGCCCGTTCTTGGTTTACTCATATGATGGAAGGGCAAAGTTCCCCACTACCTTGAGAACCATAAACTGGTCAACAAGTCAGTTTTCTTTGGTGTGCGAGCGTGCCACTACTAGCAAAATTTCTAGCAGACTTGGTTTGGAATGGATAACTTGCGTCCCAAGTTACTGATTTCTGCAAACAAACGATTGTGAATGTGGGTGAGGAATATCTCCCAAGTAAGTTCTTTTCCTGCCTCAGACTGGTGAGGACTTTAACAATTTATCTCAGTATAAAGAGGTTGCCTTGGCCAGAATGGTTTGATGGGATTTAAATTGTTCTTGAGGCGGAACTGCCTTTTACAAAAAAAATATAACAGTGAATG
>NC_024129.1:13837655-13871786 GCF_000346735.1 Prunus mume
TCTGCCACTGGACACAAGAAATATGTGCAGTTGGGTTGGTTGAGAAACATATCTAGCATGACTCTAATTGTGCCTCCTGCCTCATTTGGCCATGCTTTCTTCATGTGGTGTTGACGATATTGTTAACTATAAATTTAAGTCAGCTCTAGTTATGTTTTCTCAATGTCAAAGGATGTTTGAATGATCTCAATCGATCTAATATACTTTAATTATGAAAGAAGAAATTCGTGACAATGAGAGTGTTTTGGAGTCATTCTTTTATCTACTTTTGTCGTCAAGTACCCAATGACTCGAGAAAGATCTTTTCATGTATCGAACATTTACCTTTGAATTGTTTTATGGTGCAATAGTATGTGTTTATGTTCTTAATTTTATGTATTTTCTTTCTTAAGCATGATGTTTATGTTCAGAAGGTAAAATACTATCCATTTTTTATGAGCTGTGCTTAGAGGATGAGATAGTTCGATATATTTTAGCTTTCACTAAATTTATTGTCTACACGAGAATTCAATGAAAGCTGGAATCCATCAAAATACCTCATCCTCTAAGTAGGGCTCATAAAAAATGAATGATCCCCTACCTTCCAACATAAACATCATACCTAAAAAAAAGAAAATACATAAAATTAAGAACATAAAAACGTAATATTGCACCACAAAAACTGTTCAAAAGAGTTATGATAAACGTTCGGTACATGAAAAAATCTTTCTAGAGCTATTTGGTATAGGACGACAAAAGTAGATCAAACAATTACTTCAAAACATGCCCAATGTTACGAATGTCCTTTTTCATAATTAAAATCTGATAAAATCGACTGTACTCATTCAAACATCTTTTGGCATTGAGAGTCTTTACTACATCTGTTTGTGCTTAATAAATCACGGTCATGAACTAATTGAGGGGATTTCCCTTCGGCTCTGGCACCTACCGTTTCGTCAAGCATTTCGCCTTCCTAAAAACAGAAGAGCTGCAAAGGCAGAATCCTTTCGGCCTCGCGACTACAGTATTGAAGGCCGAGGCCGAAGGCCGTAAAAGACACAGCTTAAAAAGGCTGTGGTTGAATCACCACGAGGCCTCAGGGCCCCACGCTTCATTTAATGAAGTAATGCCTCTGACTTCGCAGCAAACCCACTAGTCATAAGAAGCATTAAATGCACAAGGGAAGTGACTAAAGTCAAGATTTGGTGATGGAAATTAGGGTGGTTAGGCGCAGACATTCTCACAAGTAAACTCCCTTATTTGTTTAAAGTTATTGATTGTGTCTTGTAAATATTAATTTCCAAAAAAAATTAGGGAAAAGTATTATTTCGGTAATTTATTTTGAACCATCACTATCTTGTTCATGTCACTTTTTCAAAAAAGCCAATTACAAAAGTTGAATTAGCTCTTTCTTTCGGTTATAAGGGAGCCCTCCTCTGGCACCAAAGCTAAGTATGCGTTTTTGTTTGTTTCCTTTTCTTTGAATGTTCATATATTCAATGCACTTCTAATTTCTCATTGCCTTCACAGTTTTATTCATTTGATCAGTTTACTTCTCATAATGCAGCTAAAGTATTTGCCAAGCTTCATGAAGTAAGGGCAAGTTTTTTTCTTGTTCTTCCCCACTTACCATAGTATACTTAAGGAAAAATTTAGTTGTATACACAAATTGCAAATTGGTACATTTGTATACACAACTTGTGTATTATTGGACTGTGACAATAGATTGTTCATCAACTTTTATCTAACTATACGATCCGAATTTACAATTTAGTTTTCATGTAGCAAAAGAACATTATTCATCATGTTTAAATATCGTACAATATAATAAAATATACGAGCTAATCACTTATATCCAAATATATAAAGAGTAATGCGAACATTCTAGAAATGATTTTTTTTTCTTTATCCCTGACACGTAACATGTGGAAACTTACTCTACGATGCTGAAGATATATGAAAGGAGGAGGTTTTGAACCCTAAACCTCCTGAAAACCAGAGCTGACACTTTGGGCTTGGATGTGGAGTATGACCATGTTTTTTGTTGCTAGGAGAAAGAACCTAGCCCAAGTGGGGTAGGCTTATATATATTTTTTAAATACAAGTGATAGTCTACAATGAGAATGTGGGTTTTCTCACATACACTATCAAAGTGTCATGGGATTCGAACCTTAAACCATTGGTCTGCAAGTCAATGCCCTTATTTATTGAGCCATGCCACGTTAGGGGGTAGGCTTATATCTGATTGTGCTTAGTTTTTGTGTGGGGGCTCTTGACCAGGGGCGGAGGGAGTTAAGGCCATCTTAAGTCATGGACAATTACAAATCTTTTATTAAATTTCAGATTGCCCTTTTTTATTTTTATGTTTTTCTTCTCTCTCTTTTCCATTTTTATTACTACCCATTCTAAATATCTTTTCGTCTTTTTTCGCTAATAACAATAATGAGTATATAGTTAATCTAATATATAAAATAATAAAGTATAGTAATCAAATTTAAGAATTTTGTATTGAATAAAAAACTAATTCCAATGTCACTATGTAGATAAATATATTTATATCATTATATTAGGTGCTCCTCTGTGAAAATTTTCTGGTTCTGCCACTGCTCTTGACCCCCTAATGTCCAAATGTTTAATGGGAATTTTCCCATGTTTAATTCTTTTCTTGATTTTCTGTAAAGAAAATATGGGGGTGGAAGAAGATGGGGTCGGTGTGATGGCGGCGTGCCGTCAACTCTTGCAACTGTTTTGTTGTTATTGACGACGACCACTAGACAGTGAGGATATATTTTTGTTTTTTCATTATTTTTAATTTTAATCAAGAAAGAGAGAGGAAAAAAATTATATAGGAAAAAGAAAATTCCACACTCCACCACAGAACAGTGTAGCTGAAGCGACCAACCCTTTCTTTCACAATCGTGCTCAGAACTGTTTCTGCTAAAAAAAGCCTACAACTTTATTCTTATCCTCCCAGTTCATCTCTCCTCTAAATTTGTTTGTTTTCTCTTTCTGCACCCAAATCCCAAATCCTTCTTCTTCTCCATTCCATACATGGAAGCCATGCCACAACCTCCACAGCAAGCAGCAGCAGCAGGGGCCCGGTTCACTCTGCTGAAGCAGTCGTCGCTCGCACCGGACCGGGAGGATTCGGTGACGCTGGAGCCGGTTGACCCGAATGTGAGGCTGATGTACATGGCCAACGAGGGCGACTTGGACGCCATTGAAGAGCTCTTGGACTCCGGAACCAATGTCAATTTCAGAGACATTGATGACCGCACCGCTCTCCACATCGCCGCCTGCCAGGGCCGAACCGACGTCGTTCAGTTGTTGCTCAACAGAGGCGCCGAGGTAGACCCACAAGACCGCTGGGGCAGCACTGTAAGACATTTCACTGCCAATTTTGTCACTTTGGGTTTGTTTGTATGTGTGTATAGGTTGCTAGCAATTGCTTTGCTTAGTGCCAAGGACTCAGTGAGTGATTTATTTGTTCAACAGCCTCTTGCAGATGCAATGTATTACAAGAACGATGATGTGATCAAACTTTTAGAGGAGCATGGCGCTAAACCTCCGGTATTTAGTGGATTTTATGTCATCTACTTGTATTTGGGTATGCAAAGTTCCACAAATTGAGTATTTTGGTTCTTTCAAATTTTAGATGGCTCCCATGCATGTCCAAAACGCACGTGAAGTCCCAGAATATGAAATTGATCCTACTGAGCTTGATTTCTCCAACAGTGTTGATATAACTAAGGTACGTCTCATGAGTCATATCATATGGGGAAAGGTCCTATACTATGGGGTAGGCAATGGTTTTTATTTTGTTTTAAGAAGTCTGATTCAAGTACACGTCGGTGACACAAGGCAAAGGCTCCTCCTTTCTAGCTGATATAATAAGCAACTAAGCAGCTAATAAAGCAATTATAAATGGCAAAAGATGACAAGGGATTGAAGTTGAAACTCAGAAGTTTGAGTTTCTGGGTGCAGGTGAACCAGCTCCACGTCAAATCTATGTGACCATAATGGCTCTTTTGTCTTGGTGCATGCATCTAGTTACTGAGCATGATATTTCTGCTGGCCTTGTGAGGAGCTATATACCTCTGGCTGGGTTTAACTAAAATTTCCACATTTCCACATTTCCACTTAGAAATGAAGGAAGTGAAAAAGTAGTCTATGTGACTAGTTTTATGTGGGCGTCTGTTCAATAAGCTTAAGATAAAAGATTCAGTTGAGTACGGATTACTAATGATTAAGGTACTGGGTATGATGCGTTTAATGGCGATATTGATCTTGATTGCGTTATTCAGCTGTTTATTCTGTGTTTTCCATTGAAATATATGATAGGGAACCTATCGCATTGCATCTTGGCGCGGAATTCAAGTTGCAGTTAAAACGCTCGGGGAGAAAGTTTTCTCTGATGAAGATAAAGTGTGGGTTTGTCTTACTTTAGGCATAAATTTTTGTCTGTATATTATTACTATTATACTTTCTAGTGTAATTTTGATAAGACTTAAAAAGTCTCGAATCTTTATTCTTTACTGGAGTTTTAATTGCTAAATGGAATCTCAGAAATGCATTCAGGGATGAGCTTGCTTTACTTCAGCAGATACGACATCCAAATGTTGTCCAATTTTTGGGTGCTGTAACACAAAGCAGTCCAATGATGATTGTCACAGAATATCTACCCAAGGTCTGACTGAAACATGAGAAGAATTTAGCTTGATATCTTCCCTGAAAAACATCATTCATTCCTACGTCTTACATGTTTCATTATCTTGTGTCTGAGTATTTGATTTTGACTTAATTCAGAAAACACTTGCATTGCATTGAGATTACAAAATAAAGGCATAAACAGGGCATTGTCCTACTGTAGATTGTAGTACAAACAAAATGAGACAAATGTATTGTGTGGTTTTTTGGCATCATACACAATTGTAAAGATTTAATATATTTTGTATTGTCTTTTTCATCAGATATCATTACATTTGAAGCTTTTGTTGAGCCTTTGTTTTTACTTTTGCAGGGAGATTTTCATGCATATCTTAAAAGGAAAGGTGCGTTAAAGCCAACAGCAGCAGTAAAGTTTTCACTTGACATTGCTAGGTCAGTCAAGTGGCTTGTACACTGAATTTGTTTGCAAGTTTTTTTTGGAAATGTGAATGGTCATCACAAATGCCTTATCTTGACGTGGAATCTGATGTTTCCATGCTATATTATCAAGTTGGAGTTCTATTAATTTGTGTGTGGAATTTGAGGTGTAATTCTTTTAATTCCTTAAATAATTTATAGCAAGTGTCATTTCTTTTAATGTTCTTAGTACTTGATTGACTTGAATCATAGCATACCACATTTGTGGATTTCCTTAATTTGATTCAAGGATGGGGTCATTGGGGAGGTTTTTTTGTTTCGGAACTTACCAGCAGTTAAAAATCATAAGGTCAGCTGCTCGGTCCGCATTGCCTCTGTGAGAATTACAGTCCCTATGGAGACATCCCATTAAAAGTGAGAACTCTAATTCCCTGTAGGGTTAGAAAATTTCTGGGTTGGGAATTTAAATATGGGGTGAAGATAATGAAAATGAAACTAACTTTATAATAGAAAATCCAACGAAGAGCAGTCAGCCAATTACTTGTTTCCTCTGTTACTACTGCAGTTTTTCGATCATATTGGACTGTTACAGTGAAGCTATGTATGCTTGGTTGTAGAGGTGTTTTGTTGTCACTGCGTGAATCATTGAATGGGCTTGAAGGCCAAGTTGGTTAGTTTTGGTATCTACCTTCTATCTACTGGGGCTATGGTTTTGTGTGGATCAAATGCAAACAGTATTCTTTGATTGAGTTTGTGGTTTTGACATTCATGATGTTGGAAGGTGGATGATTGCTACCTGTTATAGCTAGGCAATTTCATGTGTTCTCTTAGCTTAATGAGCACTACACTGATATTGCAGGGGGATGAATTATCTTCATGAGCATAAACCTGAAGCAATAATTCATCGAGATCTTGAGCCGACGTATGCTCTCTCTCTCTCTCTCTCTCTCTCTCTCACACACACACACACACACACACACACACACGCATTATTGCTTTTATTTTTTTTAGTGGCAAAACAGATGTAAACCATCATAGTTTTACTTATATATTATCTGAGTCATCAGCTGGAAACTTATCAAATGAGCCATTGAGCGCAGGAAGGACAAGTGGATTGTGACCAAGTAATGTAAATGGGTTGAAAACTTAAGTTGAAGCCTAAACTGAACAAAATTGAGTGGGCTCAATTTGGGCACAAATTGATACCTTGCATTCTTTCTTTCACTCCTCCTAGTTTAATAAATTGTTTCAAGCAGTGTGGATTTTTTTCATCTTAGCTGAGCGTGTGAAGCATCATAGTTATATGCTGGCATGAATCATACACTATCAATAAATAAATGGTTGAAGCTGTTGATAGTTTCTTAATTGTTCGTGAGTAAGATAACAGAAACATATTGCGGGATGATTCTGGGCATCTGAAAGTTGCAGACTTTGGGTTGAGCAAGCTACTGAAAGTTGCAAATACAGTTAAAGAGGATAGACCTGTGACTAGTCAAGACACTTCTTGTATGTTGCTCCTTTTCTGAACATTATTATCTTCCATTTATTTGATCAATGCTATTCTGTGTGCAAAATTGTAGAGTCATCCAATCAATTCTGGTCTTTATTAAGAAATAAAACCCAGCTTGTTTGGATGACAATTTTGCTAATTTGAACTGAGAGAGGGAATACACCCTCAGTTTATTGCATGGGTTGCTAACCCTATTAGAATCCCACAGAGGCTCTTGTAATTTAGTTAGAGCTCTAGAATCTTAGCAATTCTTTGTCTCCTAAATGTTAGACATTACAGGATAAGGCTTAGGCTTATGTAAACATGTAATCATTCCAATTTTGATTATCTAGTACTTCCAATCAGCATGTATGCCTATTGTTGCTGATATAATGAAATCTCCAATGAACAGGGAGATATGTGGCTCCTGAGGTTTACAGAAATGAAGAATATGATACCAAAGTGGATGTTTTTTCATTTGCTTTGATCTTGCAAGAGGTACTCTCTCTCTCTCTCTCTCTCTCTCTCTCTCTCTCTCACACACACACACACACACACAGAGCAAGATAGAATCCTTTGTTTTTTTTTCTGTTAGTTATTGTCTGACCAAGTTTGTTGTCATTTGTTCTATGTTCATACACTCAATTAAGTTTCTGTTCATCAATGTTTTCCAATTATCAGGGTTTGTGCTCTTGATGGTCTAAGCAGATAATATTTACCCTTTTTTTTTCTTTCCAGATGATTGAAGGTTGTCTACCATTTTCTACAAAGCCAGAAAAGGAAGTTCCTAAGGCATATGTTGCAAATGAGCGCCCACCATTTAGAGCTCCACCGAAGTATTATGCACATGGATTGAAGGAGTAAGTTGTTTGCAAGCATATGACCTTATGTATATATGAGGTGTCATTTTCTTTATGCCTACCCACTTGTTTGTGGTACTAGAAATGAGTTTTTGACCAGTCTTCCAAACTGTTGCTATCTACACCTCATGAGTATAACCAAGTTTGGCTCCCTAATTGTTGGAACCTAAAAGCTTTGAAGATGGGGGAAACAAAGCTTTCTATTTTATTTTTATTTTATATAAAAAAAATATTATATTGTGAAACTCCAGGTTGAGAGGAAAATCCCTTGTTTCGATGCTCAAGATCTTTTATATACTGGGGTATATTCTCTTTGATAGGGGGAGCTTCTTGTTAAGAAAGCTTACTTGAAGTTTGTGTACAGGTTAATTGAGGAATGTTGGAGTCAGGATCCGTTCAAGAGACCAACATTCAGGCAAATAATTAAGAGGTTGGATGACATTAATACCCAGTTTGCTCGAAAAAGACGCTGGAAGGTGCATTCTCTCTCTGCCTAAATTACCTGGTTTTGACACTTGGAAATGCATTTTCTGGGATACTTGATTTCCTTTCATACATCTGCTGGAAATTTTCTTGTTGCTGCACACGGTGCAGAAAATGCATTCTAGTGGTATTCATGCTATGTGCAAGTCAATTTGCCTGTGATTGTAAATGCACATCTGCAATTTCTTGTATTTTGTACAGGTTATGCCACTTAAATGTCTCCAGAATCTCGAGGCCATGTTGAAGAAGGATCGTACATGCCCAAGCAGCCGTTCATCTACCCAGTCTACAGTGAGATGAGTAACTATTGCCTCATGTCATGCAGGACTAAAAGCGCTTTTTCTCCTCCAACTGAGGAAGCTTTTTTCTAGCAGAGTTTGTGAGATAGTTATACCTTTTTTAAGGATTTTCAGTTGTTCGACTGAGCCATTCCAGCATGCCAAGTTTGCCTCTTAGTTGGGCCAACAGATGCTGTGTAATACATATTCTCACATCAAGAATTTATAGAGTTTCTTCCAACTGGAGCATTTTTTTTCTTTTTTTAAACAATAATAATCATTACAAAACTAAACTTTTTGGTTGTTCTTAGGAATGTCCCCCAGCTTTATGGCTTATTGGGTGGCGTTGTTTGGTCTTTAAATCCAGAGAATTTGGAAGGGGACTTGCAGCTTTAACATTTGCTAGCTAACCCAAATGACTGAATCGTTTTATCAAGATCGTGTTGTTGCAGTACATTTGTCAATTACGAAAGGACCTAAATGCCATGTGGGTAAAATTTCACAAGTTCTAATCCCCTCAAGTATGTGAAACATATATTCATAAATAAATAAATCATCCACCAAAAAGGAAAAAAAAAAAAAAAAAAAGAATCGCTTATGTCAGAAAAGATAAGGTAAATGCAAATGTTAAGCCATATGTGCTCTAAGACTTCATCTCTCTAAGTAAGCACACAATAAAATAAAAATAATCTCTCATTTGATGAGGGGAAAAATTCATTTGAATATGCCTAAAACAACTGATAACCATTAACAGTGTTGACAAGATAATATTTTCCCTAATCAGATGCTAAGTTGAGGGCACCTATCAGGCTTATTCTATGAACAAGTACTAATTTTTTGGTAAATACCACAAGGTGTCCCCACATCCTAAAGGTGGGATTAATCCCCTTTCAGAGTTCGGCTTGCCCCTGACCACAAAATGCTTCCAACGGATTTCGAACTCCTCCCATTGAGGCTTATTCTATGAACAAATACTAATTTTTACTCCGGCATCTTTCAGTCTTTTTCCTGGACTGATGGGCATCACAATTCAGAAAGAGAAAACTAGTATTTGTTCCTCCAATGTTTATTTCAAGTAAACCCGCACGTATTTTCTGCCATCAATTTCCTGGCTGCCGTCATCATTGCTGCCATTTTTGTTCTGGCTGACATTATCATCCTCACCCTCCTTATCTTGTTCACTAGTAAATTTGTTATAAAACTGCACAACCTTAGGGTGCACCTTAATCTTCGAGGGGTCGAAACCAGATAAATACAGGCCTTCCAAGCTTCTCACTCTGGAAAGAGCTACATAAACCATTCCATTTTCGAAAGCTCTGGAGAGATCGGTGTGAAGGCGGTCAAGAGTCATACCCTGACACTTGTGAATGCTTGAAGCCCATGCCAGTATGAGAGGTAGCTGCTCTCTTTTAGCGACTGAATCTCCCTCTTTCGTAGTCCATGTATTTGGTTCAATCGTCATTTCTAACCCCGAATCAAATCTAACAACCGGTAGCAGCCCATCATCACATATTCTTGTCACACCCACATCCTCTGACTCATAAAATCCCGTAACAGTTCCAGTGGCACCATTCACCAGGCCACGCCAAGTATTCAAATTTTTTACCAGCATCACCCTAGCATCTTCGCACAGGGCAATTTCTTTAGGCGCTATCCCCTGTTCAAGCTGCCTCTTCAAAGAATCCTCCCCGCTATCAACAGCTGTATAAACAACAAGTTCATTGCCCAAGCTTGCCAATCTACTTGAATTCACTCTATTTACATCTTCATTCCTTGGATAGAGTTGTACCACAGTAGGATCTGGCTCGGCTTTTGAGCAAGACTGTTCTAGTAACTTTAAGTCTTCAGGATCACTCTCCCCTCTTCTTATACCCTGAAGCAACTTGATCAGTTGCGGGTCAGATTGCCGAAAAACTTTGGTAAGGTTAACCTGTAAGTCAAAGCTAGAATCCCAACACTCTGCTTCAAATGCAAATTCCTTACCCCCTGACTTCTGTTGAGGTTTAACGGGCGGTAACTGAAAGAAATCCCCACTCACAACAAGTTGAATCCCACCCCAAACTTCATCGACTTGCTTAATGGCTCGGGCAATGAACTCAAGACTCTCAAACAACTCTGCATCAACCATGCTACTTTCATCTAAAACCAACGCCTCGGCTTTCCGCCACCTCTTATAAGCCTTATCATTCTTGGAAATCCTATGTAGCAAAGTGTCTCTATCAGCCATAGCACATCCAATACCAGCAAAAGAGTGAAGGGTCTGCCCACTAATTGCGCAAGCCGCAACACCCGTAGGTGCTGTGACAAAAACCTTTGAAGGTGCATGACATTTCTTCAATTGTTTGATAATATGCTTCACCAAGATTGTCTTCCCGGTCCCCGCAGAACCGGTAATGAACACCGATTTTCCCTCAGAAATGGCTGACATGACTTGTTTTTGTTGGTCAGTCCATTGAACCCTCTCTCTGGTTTTAGTGTTTTTGGCCTCTCCCTCTCTAGGTTTGTATCCGCTCTTGTATTTACCTTGAGCCCATTTCGCGTTTTTGCCAGTGATTTTGGTGCTAAAATTTCTATGCGCAGACAATGCACAGCCAAACAACTTCATACCCAACATTTTTCCCTTTCAACTCCTTTCTGGGTCCTCTAAATTAGGCTCTCTTTTTTCCCTTCTCATATTTGGTAACAGTAACAGATACAACAAGATGCACAAAGCATCATCAATATGAAAGGGAAATAGTTCATATGGTGAAATGAGATTGCTTGATATTAGGGGCAAAGTGATAAACAGTAAGAGAATATAGCAGAACCGAGAAGGCAAGGAAAGATTCGAGCTTTACCTTTCAGATTGTGCTTGGAATATGTACTGAGAGAAATTTAAAGTATTTCCCAGCCAGCCCCAAAAATCTCCATCTCGAAATTAGGCTTCTTTAATCTGGAGAAGTTATGATACTGACATACAAGAAGAAGACGCAAAAGTTGAAATGGTCGAAGGTGGGCAACCCCACTTCTTCGTTGACAATCTTGGGCTTCTGTTCTTCTTTTTGGGCTTCATTGTAACTATTTTTATATTGCAACTTCACTATTTAATTATTTGTCAAAACACTTCATTATATCATAATTCCCTTTTTTTAGGAAAAATCTATATCCATATCTTGAGCTCTAGTAAAACCCACCATGCATTGTATTTTAATAATATGAACCGTCTATTTTTTAGGTATTCATTCAAATATCATTTTTGCAAAAAATCACTTAAATCGGAATCCATTAACCACTCAATTAAATGGTTATTTTAGTGTTTTCTCAAAGCATAGTATTCATACATTTTGTTAAGCACAACTAAATGTCTTAATGGTTTCCTATTTGCCTAATTTTTTGCAAAAATGATCTATGAGTAAAGAATTAAAAAATAGACGACTTGGATTGTTGAAATTAAATTCATAGTAGGCCCTAAAGGGTATCCCTCAATGAAAAGGGACTATTTATCTATATATTTAGGATGATGATTTTCCCATTCCCCCTTTGTCCACTTACACTCCCTTTTGTTTTTTTAATAGTTTTTACTATAACAAAAAAAAAAAAAAGTGTAAATGGATAAAAGAGGAGTGAGAGCATAACATTTCTAACAAAGGGAGTGTAAGTGGATAAAAGAGGAGTGGAAAAATCAGGTCCCTATATTTAAAGGTAGTAAGAATGATAAAACATTTAAAATACCAAAAAAATTCCCTTATTAAAGAAAATGTTAACAAATGAACATTTTCATTACATGGGTAATATAGTAAATTAACAATAGTTTTACATTAAAAAAATTTGAAAAACAAAAACAAAATGAGAGCATACACTATTTTTATGAGATACAACTATTATGTTCTATAAAAGTAGGACCTATTATCTGATTTTGTTTTAATTTTATTTTTTTAATATGAAAAAAATGTGAATTTACCATATTATCTTCATTTAATTAATAATTTCAATTCTTAATGTTTGAATTAACAAAGGCATTTTGTGGTATTTTGAATGTTTCATCATTCTCTGTCTTTTGATTTATATATATATATATATATATAAGAAAAACAAAATAAAATTTTATTATTATTATTATTATTTGCATTCTCATAACTGGCCTGCCAATCAGCCTTTTTTTTTTCTCTCTTTTTTTTTAATCTATATTGGATTTTTTACATATTTAAATATCATTTCTTTTTTACATCATGTAAATATATAGATATTTAGAAAAAAACAAACAAATTAAAAAACTGAAAAGAAAACATTAAAAAAAATGTGGGTGTGGGTGGAGTGGAGTGGAGAAAAAAGAGGAATGTGGATGGAGTGGGGAAGTAACTTCCTCTATATAGTTACTTAGGTGGAATTTATTTTAATTTTATAATTGAGCAAATTAATATTTTACCATTTTACTTTGATTATATTAATTTGCAGTCCTTTTAACACTTTGATTAATCCATTCTCTGTATTTTTCTTTATATATATATATATATAAACAATGGCATTTATCGTATTTTTGAATGTTTTACCATTTTCTGCCTCTATATATATATTATATGAAGCTCATAATTGAAATTATCTATATATATAAAGCAAAATGCAGAAAATTGTGAAACATTTAAAATATTAGAAAATGCCCTTAGTATTAGCAAACATTAAGAATTGAAATTATTAATTAAATGAGGATAATATGTTAAATTCACACTTTTTCATATTAAAAAAATTAAAATTAAAAGAAAAATCAGATAATATATCCTATTTTTATAGAACACAACCACCCATTATATTTTTTAATTCTAAAATAAATTTAAATTTTTTTGAAAAAAAAAAGCCTCTCACAGGCGCGGAAACGCATGCAGAGAGGCTAGTATTGATAAATCCAGACTTTAGACTTCATTTATTAAGGTAAAAAAACAGAATATGAATGATCACCATATATGGTCCAATACTTCTCTACAAACAATTAGGTAAAATTCTCTCCAAACAATTACATACAATTTTTCAATTTCACTACAAAAAAAAATTGGCAACAGTTATTTGGTGACTATTGCAACTTTTTTTTTTTTTTTTGTAGTGTTCTGAAATTATCTGTTCCCCATTATATTAAAATGGTCCAATTGATCATATCTTGGGTTGGGTTATTCGAAGCAAAAGCACCTAATTTCATATCAATTTTGGGCATGCAAAGATACTTACATCATGGCAAAAAGAGAAGAAGAATTATTAGCATGAAAAGAACTACTTTCAACATTTGACTTCGTAGAAAAGTGTGATCCCATTTTCAGAATGATGCACATATATTTAGTATACAATTTTTGTCCATTGAAATCATCAAATAGTGGGTTGCAAAGCAGACGACATATTGATCACCTATGCATCATTCATTGAGAATTTTAGAAAGCATTTGGAAGCATTTTGGAAGTAATTCTCATCGCTTTTATAGCATGATGATGTAATTATGATTCACTGATAGAAAAAGAAGGAGCACCTCTGAGTTATAAACCCTAGACAACATGCAGGTGACCCCCAGGTTTTTGTTTTTTTGTTTCTTAAACATATCTGAGTGAGAGAGAATCTTTTTAGCAATTACTAACTAGTTATTATTATTAATGAGCTGCTGCTGCATCAGCAGCAGACTCTTCTTCCATCTCTCATTGCATCCCTGAGCCTCATCAGTCGTCATCTATATATCAGAGAGAGGGGGAGAGAGAGAGAGAGAGAGAGAGAGAGAGAGAGAGAGAGACGGTGACATAAGAAGAAGGGTGGTAAGTAACCGTATATAAGGTCAAATGGAAAATGACCAAACATAAATTACACAAACGAAAAGGTGAAAAAGTACACTTAATTTATGAGTTGCATGCACTGCTATCATCGCCAACACCTGCTCTGCTTCTCATGAAGATTTGTCATGATCTGCATGCATGCATGTGTACTGCTTTTAACTGCATTCATGTTTCATGTCTGGAAAACTCAAACAGACGAGTTTCATCAGGGTTTGCCATTAAAACAAATAATCTAATTAATTCTGCTAATCACATCTTGTAATGAGTAATTTAGGATTCAGTACTCTAGAACATGCAGGATCGATAGACACAGAAAATATTGAAATTAATTCATATTATAATTGGTTGGATTTTGGAGTGTTTTTGGACTACATAGTCTGTGAAAGTTAAATACAATCGAAATAGGAAAGAGACAGGAGACAAGGGTCTCGTTGTCTGTGCATGGCCTCAAATTTTTGGCCAGAGCGATCCTTCTCCACTTAATTACGTGCAACTTGGGGACCTTCTCCTTGGAATTATCAACTGTTTATTCTCCCAAATTCGAAGCACTCGAGGAGAGAGAGAGAGAGAGAGAGAGAGCAACTCTAAATTGTCATCCACATCAATCCGATTCCCTCACTTCCAAGCTCCTATGCCAACGTGTTGCTTCATTTTATACATTTCATTTCCTATAAGTTTTAGAGGCTCTTGATTTTTGGTTTTTTCACTATACTATTTAGAGGTACCTATAAATAGGACCTTACTTCTCACCAAAGAAAGGTGTATTTGGTGGTTGAGCCGTGGACTCATTCTATTTGTGCAAATAGACTTGAGTCATACAGCGATTCAGATGGAGTGTAGTATCCTGAAAGGGACAGACTAAGAAATATATTGCTGCACCGATTCGTGGGCTTGAATTTTCTAAAAGAAAACGAAATTTCCACGCCTCAACCTAATTGTCTACGTGCTTCTTGGAAGAAAAATATTACTAATTTCATTGTAATTTCAATGAAAAAGGAAGGAATATATATGAGTTATTTATCAAAAGTTGATGAAGAAGGCAATGTTTGGTGGGTGTGCGTGAGAACATAATGACCGCTTCTTTCTTTACTTTACATCGGCTTTTATGGCAAAAAAGGTACACCCTGCAAAAACGCACGCACAAACACAACTGTAAAAACTGGCTTTCTGGGATATTAATAAGGATTAATTAAGGCTAATCACTGCATGTCAAATGCAGGTGAATATATAAATAGAAACAATATTACGTCATGGTCAATACTTAATTATCTCTTGGTAGACAAGGTGAAGTGGAGGCTCTGAGTCTGAAGTCTGATATGTCAAGTGAATCATGTGATTACAATTGATCGATTGTTCCTGTGTCACATGCATGCCATGAGTGTCCAAAACATTAAATAAATTCCCAATTCCCAAATGCTTCATAAATAATATACACATATATATATATACCTAAATCTAACCTTTTTAAATTCTACCTGTGTCTAGCTAGCTGCCTAGCGTTTTTTGCACCAAAAGCAAACCCTGTATAGGCCTAAGCTATTGCGTACTTGCCTAATTATGCATGTTCTAAAGATTCTTGCTACATCCTACATGAGGAACTCAATTATAATCACAAAGCAAAAGCCTAGCTCTATATACAGCTAGCTAGGGAATAACTTGGAAATCAAACTCTTGATCGACAAAATTAAACATAATTCCTACTAAAACAGTTGATATATTAAGATACCGAAGGCTTATAACCCTGATCCGTATAGAATATTTGAGTTTATCTAATTTGTGTGAATTGAGATATGTGCGGCGAAATTACAGGTAAAGTATGAGATGGCTTTGGTCCCTCAACTTACATATAGCTCCATGTAATCTCTTAAAGTGCACAGTTCTGAAACAAAACTCCAATTAAGATATTTAGACTTCTGGTTTTCCTATTAAGATATTTTGACTTCTTGGCTCTTCCAAAATGGCTCTTCCAGAAAAACTCTTCCAGCTCCGTCTTAATTACAACCACTCGTAAGTTATACAACAGCCAACTCCGTTAAAAGTTAGCCCACTTTTAATTTGGAGAATGTTAACCATTAGACAAACTTAATAATTCCATACATTGACATAAGAGTAGTTGTTTTAATAGGCTAAATTTGGCACACTGTTATTTTCAATTCAAAATTCAGAAGTAGAAAAACACAAAGAATTGAGCTCTCAACCAAAACAAGTAAAGTCAGAATCCAGAGAATTAAGGACAGAAAAAAAAACGTAATTAATCATTAAAAAAAAAGGATCATAACATCGTGCTAATTCAGATGACGGGCGTCGTAGGGGACGTTTGATTTGATTTGATATGAACGAAACCTGTTAAGTGAACTGTGAATGTGAGTCACAATAATAATCAGAAAATCCAAAGGCAGGACAACGCAGCACGTGCGTCAGGAAGAGGACACAAATGGAAAGGCCAAACACCAAAAAGCTGCTAAACAAACATGAATTATTATTAAAAGCAAATAAAGGGCGGGAAACTAAACAGCCCGAATTTCTAGAAAAGTAATCAGAAAGATCAAACTTATTTAGAAACCCCAAAAAAAAAAAAAAAAAGGACCGAAAGAGAAAAGAATTTAATAACAAAACACTCATTCCTTTCCTTCCTCTCTTTTCTTTCTTCTTGACTCACTCTCGACTCGATCGGTAGAATGAGAAGCCCTTTGATTATTTTTTATATTTGCAGCTCAGTCTTTCATGCATGCAGATGCAGCTCAGTCTGTGATGGGATGGCCAAGACCAAGAGGGAAGAATCTTTAGCTTGGCTATCTAATTCTGTACTTATGAGCCAAGTCTATAATGAAGATGTTAGCTATAGATAAGTACTATTTTTTTAATTAACTTTTAGCCTGAAACTTTTACCAAAATAATTTGTGACATGCATCACTAAAAAATTTGTACAAAATAATGGTCTCTTCATTCCCGATTGATTTTGAGATAAAATCTCAACTTTCTTTATGATATCAGAGAACGTTTGCCCTCTATACGTGATTTACATCACTTTGTTAAATTATCCATGTGTTAGAAATCTTGTATGTGTTTTATGTCACCCAATTAATTGTTTGCATACACACCTTGCATGGATTTAGAATATGAGAATTTTCTCCATAGATGGGTCAATTTTTCTTCTCGAGCATCTCTCTAGGGAGAATTTTTCTTCTTCCATTTACATCTTTAATTCCTTTTTCCCACTTGAATGAAAAATTAACATGACTTTTGTAATCTACCTATTTATCGTCAGAAATAATTTTACTTATCACTTTAATTCAATGTAAGTGTACTTTCACTATCCTTCTCAATACCTGACACGTGTCCATGAGCATAACCATAATTAACTCTTTACTTTGTATTTATAGAACCATGATTATGCCTTTGAACACATGTCAAGTATGTTAAAAAGGATGATGATAGTATACCTAGGAATAAACAAGGAATTAAAATAGGAAAATAACAAAGTTTCCAAAAACTATAAAAACTTTAAAACTGGATTTCGAGCTGCTAAAAGATCTCGGATGCTCGAAAAAGCCCATACATCTATGAGTTTTAATCATGACACTATTCTCTTCGAATCGATGGGTCATGACCTGATTCTAAACTTGAAGCCCAAATATGTAGTTTGACCAATTTACCCTTGTTCGCGTCTCTCAAGCTCCTCTTCAATTGCTTTTACCGTCTGTTCTACATCATATTAGTTCAACTACTATATCACTTATCAGTGGTATATTCCTTCTCGTTCTTCTTTTCTTTTTCCAACAGTGATAAATATTCCATTTATTACGATGTTTTCCTACATTTATTTAAAATTTGGTTGTGTTTGATGTCAAATTCAGAAAGCAGGTGACACACCTACTAGCTCAAGCCCATAGATTGCGTCAAGGAATTGAAATCGCCAATTATGAACAATACTTACTATTCGTATCCCGAGAGAAAAAAGAGTACATAGAAAATGATCAGAGTTTTTTTTTTTCTTATTATCAAAACAAGTAACTTCATTCAATTGGGAAAAAAACTTACAATGAAACACACTTTGAAAGACCGAAAGGCAAAAATGTAGCATCGTCAAAATCTTGTCATAAAAACCCTTAAAAGGGAAAATTCGGTAACCAAAAAAAAAATAGTACCACTGCCCTCCCAAATAAACAAAAAACAGACTAGGCCAATTCTAAATCATGTTCCAATCTTGCCAACAGCCAAAGTGGAGCAGCATCTTCCCAAAAGAACCTTGTGCCTTCCTTTAACCTTAACTGAGCAAGTGCATGTGACTCCATTGCCTATTCTAGGTTGATGCACCACATCCATTTCTTCCCTATCAACAAGCAAGCGTCGAATATCCTCCACCACATTACCAATGTTACTCCACCAATCCAACCCACCCTTGAATATTGTGAGCAGCATCTTCACAATTGTGTATACAGATTATCTGAATTGTGATTTTATGGAAAACTTACAGATCATAGCAAATTGGAATTGACATCGGCAAGTATGAAAAAAATTGGCCGTGTATGTAATATCAGTACTCAAATTATAGGATATATTCCAATTTTGGTCGATAATGGTGAGTGCCAAATTTTGGTTGGTAGATGGATTTGCTAAAGATTTGATTTAATTAGGGATTTAAATCAGGATTGAGTGTATCATTCTCGTCAACGAGATCTAACCCAGTAAAAATAGGCATTGATTTGACCAGCAATATCAAATTTGAACCTTCATAATATCTTAATAATGCGTGTGTGAGAAATCTCTTCACTTTACCGTACTTTAGACTAGCAAAAATCCACAACCCACCCATACCAAGGTAAATAAAGTTGTTTGAATGATGTGGGAATATATCGTATTCATAGACACAGTGTACGTAATCTTATCTATTCAGTTGATTTTTTTTGTTGTACAAATATCCCAAAATATATAATAAAAATAATAAACATGACATTATTTGTTTAAAATGTATATAATAATGGTGGGTGGTAGAAAAAATATAGTATCTGTGGTGTTGTCCTATAGTTGTTAGATGTCGTTTTTTTCAACTTTACTACACGCTAGCTGCTTGTAGCTTTCTTCTTTTTTTCATCGGCAGGCAAGCAAACAGTATAAATTTATTTATTTATTTATTTTTTTCTTAAAAGCAAACAGTATTTATTTACTCTGGTATTTTATTTTTTTTCGTACAATGGTGTCTTTATCCATGGGACACATGTTTCTGGTAGCTGGGTCCTATGTCAGCTCCTCAGTGGAGCGGAGCGCCTGTCTCCATCATCACATGAATGTATGCATACCTATCATCCATATTACATGCAAAGCATGCATGCACATCATACACAACATACATACACACGTATAAATAATTTAAAGAGAGTTATTTTTGATGTCTGTAGTTTGTTCAATTTTTTTCTACTATTATTTGGTTCTTGTAGTTTTTATTTTCTCAATTTAACCCATGTAGTTTGATTTTATCGTTGTTCAAGAATGTATCCAAATTTCCATTCAGTTCCTTCCAAAATACCCCCAACGTCGGATACACGTGTTTATTTTGTCAAAAAATTGAATGGAAATTTAGATGTGTTCTTAAATTACAATAAAACAAACTACAAAAATTTGAGTAGAAATTTCGTCAAACTACAAGAACGAAAAGCAACTTTTAACCGATAATTTACCATGCATGCATGCATAACAGCACAAGGATAATATAATATAAAAAAAACAATGCATATGATGATGTTGAATTGTGAAAAGTGTAGTGGGGGACTGGGAAGAGAGGGATGGCGCATTAAAAATAGGGTATAAAAAATCAACGGTCACCATCATGGGGCTTGCAAATTAATCGTACTTTCAATTCAAGAGCTTCATCTAGGCTCACTCTCCAACAAGTCAAAGCCATATCTACTCGCTTTAGTTTTTGGGGCAACGGGAAAACCCTACCTCTGATCACCTTCGAAAGAGATTTAGAAACCCATCTGTATATCTTGCTGGTTGGTTTCTTGTATAATTAAGTAGGAGCAAGCAATTCAACTAATAAGCACGAAACTAACAACATCTAATTAATGTGTTAGAAGTTGGAATTAAGTTTAACAAAACATAATTACATGAAGAATTCGATCAATTTTTGAAAAGAAACGATATCGACCCATAAAAGAAGATTACAAACCGTCTTTCTCTGAACATCACAAATGATATCAGGAGGATCTCCATATGCCCTTCAGATAAAGAAAGTACAAAACGATGGATTACAACAGAATTATTAAAAAAACTAATAAATTTTACAGGAGTTCCAGTACTTAATTAATGTTAGTTCAACTTCTTGTAGGAAGCGTATGTGTCCTGCGGAGGAGAATTGCACGTCTGCAAGTAACTATTACAAAAGATTTTGTGGATGTAGCAATTAAATTCTGCTACAGGGAGAGGTGAATGGGATGGGAGTAGCTGACCTGCTCACCAAATATATATAGTTGTGTATAAAAATAATTTCTATTTTGCAAGTGCTTCCAACTACTTGTGCATGCTCTCTATTAATTAATTGGGATTCAGATGCTCGCTTTTTGAATTGTTCTTGATAAGTACCTTGTGCACTTGTGTTTTACTTGATTTTAGTCAACGCAGGAGAGAAGGATTTGGTTACACGCACGCCTTTTATATTGTTCTTAGTTCTTTAATTCAATTTTTTTCAGAGATAAAAAGTGTTATTCTTCTATTTTTAAATTTTATTAGAAGGAAAGAAACTCTGGGATTTCGATTCTGAATGTCAAACATGGAAAAGGAAGAGAACCACAACCACTGTGGTGACCCCGGTCGACACAATGTTATTTCATCATTCTTTACCTTGTATATAATTAATACAAAGCCTATGAATATATGCAATGTAAGGTTCTCTTAACATGTGGAGATGTCAATAACATTCTGCATCGAAATTTAATTTCCCACGGTTTATGTCTTGGATCTTTATTCCGTTCTATTATCTGGACATCTTCCTTCCATGCAATTAATCCTTTGCATATACAACTAGTTTTGTCCTTGTTATTAAGAGCAATAATAATAGTCACATACTATAGCATAATATGTTGACACACCACCTAATCAACAATTTTGTTTCATGAAAGCATATATATGGACAAAAATTCCACGTGCAAACGTTGAGAAAACCTCATTTCTATTCAATTTTCTTCAACGTTGATCATGTTTATTGACAAAATTTATTCTTTAGGGTATAAAATGATTCTTTAGAGCTTCGGTTTTAGGTTTTTAAGTATCAAATTTTGGACTTCATCCTAAAACAATCAATCATGTCATAATAATCAAATCAAATCAAAGTAAATTGAATAAAAATGAAGTTTTCTCAACGCTTCATGTCTTTAAGAAAAATATATAGAACGTCTTGTGCAAAATTGTCATGGTTTGGTAAGAGAAAACTAATTCCCCTGTATAAGGATACATGTCAACACCACAAGTTGACATGTAAGGATTGCATAACCATTTCCAGTTAGTACAGTGGATGAAAGTTGAAACTAATGAGAATCTATAATCTATAATTAGCAATGCATTTTGTCTTGGTAAATAGCTTACAAAAGTCACAAACAATTTAAGTTCAGGGGACCAGCTACCATTTGATGTAGGTAGACTTAAATAAATTTGTTTGCAACTGTGGTCCATACATGGGGGTGAGAGAGAAGGTTGATGTTAATTCACGAGTAGGGCCTGCCCTTCACCACAAGGTCTAAATCTAAAAGGTCCACCACAACACAACCAATAAAACTTATTTCACTTCTAACTACGCACTGCGAGTATAAAAATTACTCCAAACTGTACGTAGATAATTGCGGTGGTCCATGTTTATATATGTGTGTGTGAGATATAGCAGAAATTCTCTCATGCGAATATTTAAACATTATTATCATGCATACGTCATATATGTTGTATTATTTCTTCTTGTTTTCTTGCTTATTTACAATGACATTAGCATACTAATAACGTGCGGACATTCATATAAAAGAATAACTATAAACATACATACACGTACTTATCAATGTATGAAAATTATATATGAGGTACGCCCTAGGGTGTAGAGAAAGCAAATTCAATGTAATTGAATTTTATTTTGAGAATAATAATAATAATAAAATCAAGTGCGTATGTTCACGCGATGTTGTTGTGTTGTGATGTGTTGGGGGTTGCTTTTGAATGCATAGGCATAGCAGAATCCTTACTGCTTATGGCTACAAGAATAATCGAATGTGGGTGTTGTTTTGTACACGAACTTTTTAGATATAGTTTAAATGATATAATAAAGTAATCCTTTTTTTAGAAATACTTCTCTCATACTGCCCACAGTTTCAATGAAAATGAGTTGCATAACTCATTGTAAAATGGGGTTTTATTTAAGTATGCACTCTTTGTAATTCAAGGGGTGAATAATATTTTAACTTTGCATTCAATATTCTATGTTCGATTCTTCTCCTTCTGATATATCATATAGATGCATATTGACTTGATAACAGAAAAAAAAAAACATAGCATATCATTGAGATCAATTGAAATTTCAATTCACGGTGTCATCAAAAAATTCTGCAAACTTACATTATAATGAAAAGAAAATATTATTCTTTACGTGGGTACAAAATGTAAAAGTTATGTTCACAAGATATTTTGAAATGTTTTCTTATCACAACATTATTGTGTTATGATAGTATTACGTTTTGTAAACGTGTTATAATATGAATAGAATGTGTTATAATACGAATGAATTCAATGTATCGCACATGTCAGATATTATATTAGATATACAAAATAATACAAAAACTGTTCCTTACGTATAAGTATATAAAAGGAAAAGATTGAAAAATGTAAAAGAATGGGAAAAACAGGTAAGGGTGTGGGGATGAGAGAGAGAGTAGTTGTGTTGGGTCACTTTAGCGTTTTGCGTAGGGGTCTCACAGGTCGCTGTCAGTCATAAATAGGGGGAAAGAAAGCAAAGAAAGTGCTGCTGCTGCTCTTGTTGTTAGAGAGAGAAAGAGAGAGAAGGAGAGAGAAGAAAGCTATAGCAAATACCACCACCTCTTCAGCCCATCAGTACTTCTCTTCAGTCTTCAGTCTGTCTGTCCTTCCCTCCATCGAGCGGGAAAAAGAAAATAATAATAAACTCAAGAAAGAAAAGGAAAAAAAAAAAGAGTACAACACAAACACCTCTCTATCTCTCTCTCTCTTCCTTTCTCTCATTTTCTCTATCCTCCTCGAAAGCTTTGCTCTTTGATTCTCTTCTCTCTCTCCCTACCTAGCTACAACCCTTATCCTCATTTCCTTCTCTTCTTCTTCTTCTTCAAAGAATAATAATCTCTTCCAAAACGACCATGGCTGTTGCGTTTGAAGGCTTCTCCATCCGGTAAGCTTTGCTGCTTACTGTTCAGCTCAGATTCAGTGAGTTTTTCTCTGCTTTACAATTTATATGCTGCTTTTGATTTCGTCTGTTGCAGAGAGTACGCGGCAAATATGAGAACCGTGGACGTGTTCAAATCGTATCCGTTCACTGCTGCAGACAATCATGATGCTGATGAAGATGATGAAGATATGAAGGAGAAGAAGAAGAAGAAGAAGAAGGAACAAGTCGAGGCCTTGCTTCCTCCGATCACTATCACCAAGTTCAAGTGGTGGGCCCACGAGCTCCACCGCTTAAGAGCATCCACTAATCCCCACCACCACCACCCAGAACAGATGTTAACGCTTGTTAACAAAGAAAGCTCAGATATCCCCAGAAACGACATCGAATTCACTGCCGTTGCCGATGAGCTTGAGGCTGAGGTCGAGTCTCAGGAAACCCAGAAATCGTCTGAGACGTCGTCGTCGTTGGTTTGTCCAGTTTGTAAAGATTTCTCATCGGCCACTGTCAACGCCGTGAATGCGCATATCGACAGCTGCCTTGCTCAGGCGTCGAGGGAGGAGCGGAGGCAGATGAGGAAGGCCAAGTCCAAAGTACCCAAGAAGAGATCTATTGCTGAGATTTTTGCCGTGGCGCCTCAGATCCAAAATCATTACGAAGAAGATGAAGATGGTGATGATGAAGATTGTGAGCTGTTGGGTGAGAGTGGTGGTGATAGTAGTTTCAGTGTTTCAAGGTTGAAGCCAAAGAAGGTGAAGAAAAGGAAGAAGGAGAAGAAGAAGGTGGTGTTGTTGGAGGAGAACAAGAAGTTCAACAAGAAGATGGTGATGAAGAATAAGAAGAATAAGAAGAAGAAGAATGATGGGTTAATTGCAAACAAGGTATGTGGTCAATTTTTATACCATAAAATACTAATGCGTATATATGTTTTCATGATTCATATCATAAATTGAGTTGCAATATTATCATTTGGTTGTTTGCTCTCCTTTTTTTCTTTGCCTCCCACTTTGTGCATAAAATTACTGCAATACATTTGTGACTACCTTGTCTCAACAACTTAGCAGCAATGAGGTCCTGAGAATAAAGGAGAACAAATGTTAGAAAACAAAATAGTATGCAGGAGATTTTATGGGTTGTTATTTTTGGGAGGATTTTCATTGGGTTATGGAGAAGGATGGTTGGTGCTCCAGCTGTACAGTACGGGTTTGATTTGAACAGAAAAAAGGGGTTTTAGATAGGTTGGGAGATCAGTTTTTGTCCTTGGTTTAGCAAAGTGTATCCTGGGCTAATCAATGATGATGTCTTTACCCCACTGTGGAGATAATCATTTGGGAATTGGGGGTCAAAGTACCCTCTGATTTTGATCAGAAGGCAGCTGGTGTTTGATTAATGACATTGATATAGATTGATGGAGATTGGATTGAGATTCATAAGTGGTGGGCTTCTGTGTTTATGACTGATGGGTTCTAGCTATTATGCTTAAAAGTGCGGTAATTTGAAAGCAATTTTGCGAAGTCTTACATATATATGATTGTAACGGAAACGGGTTGATTTCTGATCATCTGGAGATGCAATACAAAAATGTCATCGTTTCTTTGTGGAAATGGGCAAGAAGTACTGTTGTTTTGTATGATCTTCTTGGTCTTTGTCTTTCATATTTTGGAGTTTCTGGTTGGCCTTCGGAGTTTCTGGGTCCACCACTTCTTCAACTTCTGATTTCAATATATACATCACTTTATATATGGAGAGATTAAAAAGTCATCACAGAAGGTTATGGAGGACTGTTTTGGGATGTTGCTCCATTGGTTGACCGTTTGGAAGGGCGTGTCTATGATGCATGCTGGGTGTACTGATCATTTTAAGTTGTAGATGATTTGCATTCTTCTGTCATCATGTCATCAGAATACTGTGACTCGAACAGTGAAACATCTTTATCGTATGGACAAGATCTTGTTAAGCGGAGTTTATTCTGCTTATATTAGCTACTTGGCTGGATATGGGGTCTTGAAAGTTTGGAATTATGTAAGAATAAGAGATTTGTTGCATGGGTGTTTGTCCTTGTATTTGGAGCCCTTTCTTCGTTTTGCACTTTCTTAATCTTTGTGGCATGGCCTGATCTGTAGTTCGAGAGGATGACACCAAAGGATGATATTTCACTCCAGAAGATGAATCGGTCTAATTGTTCTAAGATAAATATGATATGCAGTTCGAGATGATGATTCCTTTCTGCAAAATTCACTGTATAGGAATTCTGAATTTGAAGCAGCACTATGGCTACTTTGATCTAGTGGTCTAGAACAATCTCCACATGAAGTTTTACACAGCTACTTGATGCCATTGATTGAAAGAAGGATGGACATTATGAGTCTCAGTTTATCTTGCTTGAACCAGCTATATATGTCCATAATGTGAATGTTTGAATCGCGAGACAAATGGTTTAGACAAGAGAGCATTCTCTAGGACGCTGCTAGTTTTTATATGAAACTGATTATTTGGAAATCCTCAGATAGAGAGAGGGTAATATGCACTGACAGCTTACTGTAATGGAGTTGGACAGATGACACCTTATTTGCAACGCAGCTGAATTTCAAGACTGCTTGATATATGGTTTTGTGATTGGGTCTACTGATCTCATTGACTGAAATTACCTGTCTACAGTTGATGCTTACCGTACTTTATTTTTTTAATTGAATAGTCCAACAACATATAAATCTTGATATATTTGATATATAAGTTTACTTGAGGGACACGCTTGTGGGGTCCACTACATATTGTATTTCAATGATCCGAACAGTTTAGTGTTTAGATATTCCCTAAAAAATCATCTATGCAAAAAATTAACTTGGATCTGAGACCATTTGACCACTCAATTAGATGGTTGTTATTATAGTATTTTCTTGAAGCACCATGTTTGTCTATTTTGTAGGTCTCTATTTGAAGCCTTAATGATTTTCAGTTTGCATGATTTTTTGCAAGGATGATCTATGAATGAAGATTTGTATATGATAATGTGTTTTGATTGAAAAAATTATATGAAATGGTGTAATGACTTTCTTGTCTGAATCAGGAGAAGTCTTGCAAACTCAAATTGCAAAATCCGGTCACTTTTGCCAAAAAGCTGAATAAGAAGTTTGCACTGGACATTTGGGATGGTGTAACTGTCCGTGCAAGGACGCCAAATCTGAAATACTTATCTACAAAGAAGAGAAAAGTAGTTCAAACATCCAAATTGATTCCTAAGCATCAGAAGCAAATTTTTGCTGTTCGCAGCATTCTCAAGAATCATGATGTTTGTGGTCAGAACTCCGCATTTTGCAGCATGCAAGGTGATAGTCAAGCAAATCCTTGTGGTATTCAACACTCAGAAAGGCATGTTAGGTTTTCTGACAAGAATCACATACTTGGCCCAAGGAAGAATGGATTGTCTTCCTCTCAAGACAATACTGTTGGCAACTTATCTTCTGATACCTTTGTTAGTTCATCTGAGAAGGACCAGTCTGCTGACAGTAATAAAGAAGCAGCCCCCATGGAGGTAGACAGAAGAGAAAATCATATTTCAATTGGCACAGATAATGGAACTGAGGCCTGCAGTATAATTGGAAGGAAGGAATTGCCTAAAATATCTGATCATGCTGATATACCAAATTTTCTGAGGCCACATGTTACTCATCAGGAAAAAGTAAAGCATTTGCCTGATAAATCTGTACCTGCAAGTAGAGCTGCAACTGAAGATAATAATTTGAGTATGTTCGGTCAAGGCTATCCAATCACCTCACATAAACCTGCATATGCTGGCATTCCAAGATTGATATCTGCTCTAGAAGAACCACACATAAATACTCATGGAGTTGCTGTTTCCAGAGCTTTTGGTTCCAGTGGGACGATGATTGATCATATTGCACATCCTATCCATGGTGTTGCTGCTATGAGTTCAAGGGAAAATGCAGGAGCATTTCCTGAACCTTTTTCATCTAGTTTCACTTTCAATGAGATTGCAAGGGGGGGCCTTCCATTGCCTTCACAATCTGAAATAGATAAATTTAGTGATCATGGTCTGCACCGCCAATCATTATGTCCTCCCATGAACTTGATGGCTGCCTCATATCCCTTTCCAGAGTGGAAACAAAGAGCGGGTTCCTTTAGGGAAAGGTGCTTGGATGAGGATTTTATTGGTTTGCCTCTCAATTCGCACGGTGAACTAATCCAGTTGAGTCCAACAGGTAGAAGTGGGTTCAACCAGCTGAGGAAGTTGGATACTATAGCAGGGTCCTCCAGTAGCTTACCTGTGCAGAATTTTACCCAGTTGATGAGTACGAGTAGCTTACCAGCGCATAACTTTACCCACAGAACGAGTATGGAAGATTCTTTGACTGCATACAAGAAGCATTTTGTGGAGAAAGAACTTCCAAATGATCAGTTGAATTTGTTTCCTATGCAGAATTATGTTAAAGAGAATTTTAATTCACATTTTCCAGACAGGTTAGGTGTTACTTACTTGGATAGCACTCAAAGAGCAGGTATACACCAGCTTGATTTTGAGAGCAGCAGAAGCAGCTACTCTTTTCATCCGCTTGATTCAGGCCTGAATCTCATGAATATCTCTACCAGTGGATGCAGACAATTTGACCAGGTACAGAACCAAAAGACAGTGGGAATGATCCCTATGGATAATTCAGGTCACACATCGTCGAATATGAATCAACCAACAATGCGGTTAATGGGAAAAGATGTTGCAATTGGTAAAAGTAGCAGAGAGATTCAAGGATTTGAGGATGGAAAAGTTTGGACAGATAAGGAGATTATAGCAGAGCATTGTCCTTCAAGTACTGCCTTGCATAGTTCTTCCTTGAACAAGAATTTCCAGCAGAGTTGGCTTCCAGACACGGCATCAGGGAAGTTGAAAGAAACTGTAGCACAGTCTTCAGAAATTCACAGCGAACACGCCTCTCTACAAAATTTTCTGATGAAAGCCCCAGAATATAGATTTCCTCATCCTTACCACAACTGGCAAAGCAATTCAGATTTTCAAAATGGCAGCCTTACCGCCGACAGAAGTCCAAGTTCGAATTTGATCCATTTTGCTCAGTTACCCACTTCACCTGCAATGTTTAATAGGGCACCCAACTTCCCAGAAGCCTTCATATCTGGAGCTGAATCTCTACAGTTTGGCTCTCAACTACCTGTATTTTCTGCTCCACAAACTACCTGTGGACATGGGGTTTTAAGACCTGCTGAATTCAATTACAAGCAGAACCCACCGCATTTTACAAAATCAGCATTTGACTTTCCTTTCCTAAATCCGGAATGCAGAGAAAATGTCCAATCACCATGGTTTCAGAGCTCCTCCAAGGGCCTGCCCCCTTGGTTGTTACATGCAACACTACAGGGAAAACCACCAAATACAGCTTCTCAATCTTTTCCAGATGTGGGTAGGAAAAACCATCATCATACTATGCCGAGAAGTGATATTTTCACCGCGCCGTTCATGCATCATTCATCTGAATTTTCTTATCCTTACAATTTGATGACCTATCATTCACAAGTGATGAGTTCACCTAGTCCGGCAACTACATTTCTGCCTCCACATGCTCCAGCCAATACAGGAGGAAATCAAAAAGCAATGTCTGCCATCAATATGGGCTACAGAAACAGAACCAAGGTAAAAGACAGATTGAAATCAAAAGATTTTGGTATCAAAGACCCTTATCCTTGCAAGAAAACCAAGAGACTTGCAGTAAAAGCAGTTGATTCAACAATTCCTCCTAACATATTCAACTTAGAAATGCAAGAAAAGTTGAGTGCTGTTGCAGGGTCATCAAGAGGGAACTTTTTCAGTGAAATGCAGTCTACTTCGAGAGCACTTGACGTTGACTCGAGTAGGACGAAAGCAAGTGATTTGGGTTGCAGCCTATATGAAATTCAAGAGGATGGATTCGGAAGCTTTGGAATTGAGTCCTCCAAAGTAGATGGTATGGTGAAATCTGGTCCCATTAAGCTATGTGCAGGAGCAAAACACATCCTAAAACCCACTCAAAATGTGGATCAGGATATCTCCAGGCCAATCCATTCAACTATCCCCTTTGTTGCAGTACCTAATGGTTGTAGAGAACCAGAGCCTCAGAAGAAATCAACAAAGATTTACAGGTTTTAGAAGTAAGTCTTATTTGATTGAAAATATATTCCTTCCCCATCAACTTAATTTTTTAATTATCTGTCATGCTTATAAGCATCACATTTTTTGTGAATGCAACAGGATCACTACTTAGTCCAGGATACAGAAATGTTCATGTGTGAATACCAGCATAGTTCATACATGATTCGGCGCCGTTGCACTTGCAGTGACAATTCGAAACACTTTTAACTTGCAGTGACAATTCGAAACACTTTTCCAATTATAACTGTCGAAAAACTTTGTATTTTTAACATCTGTTTCTTCAGCAATGTATTCCCCACATGGCTTCTGTAAAATATGACATTGCAGTAGTGGCGTATGTGCTTATCTTACAATTCAAGTTCTTTTCAGACTACATCATTCTGTTTCTGGAATTCTACAAAGTGAAGTGATTATTGTTTTCTTCATCATATGAATTTTTTGAAGTCTGAATATCCTAATATCCTTTGGTTAGCAGGGAATTTATCAGTTTTTTTTATACCTTTTTTTGGCTTTTATTAGCATATTCTCCAAAACTCGAGAGAAGTTATTATATATACCAAAGAAAGAAGATTAATCACAAGAAACAGAAAATGTAGGCCTCCATGACATAAAACACAGCGCATCAAGAACAAGTGCTGTATTTAATCCATGCATATATATATTATATATATATATATATCATTGAATTTCATTGTTTCTTACAGTTTTCACATTTACATATTATATAATATAAAAAAAAGAAAAAAAAAAAGAAGACCAGATGTCTTTGCAGCATCTCCTCAGTACTTCCTAGCTTCTTTTTCAGCCTGAAAAATTTGATCACGCACTAATCAATTTAATCCCATATAGAAGGCATGCATAAATATTAACTAATGGATCATGATTAACATTAATTTATACGTACGGCTTTGACGACTCTTTCGAAAGCATCAATACCATGTTGATCGATGAAACGCTCAACGGACCTCCTTGCATCCAGGCTCATCATTTGGAGGACCTTCTTCTGACCCTCAGGCTTGTTTGAGCTCACCATATACCCTCCAAGCTTCACATATTTTCTCACAATGTTCTCATAAATATAGGCTGCCCCATTGTAAAATGGCAACACCAACCACATGCAAAACAGCAGCTTCATATACGGCCATATTGGGATCCTACACACACATAATACGTTGAATAAGTCTTTTTTATACGAGCGATATTTAGGGGATGGAGGATCTCGAGTGTAAGGTTTACTGCGCACTTTTGAATTACAAACCCCTTGCATATATTGAATATATGTCAGAATGTATGTTTATATATGCATGCAAAATTAAAATTTTGACTTACCAAGCCAAGACTTTCCAGCAGGATAGCTCGAATAATGTTATGAAGGAATATATAACCCAATACGTTAGCCACTGTTGATCGTCTAGTGCAGAAGGGCTCTCGATTGCTCGCATTGATGCATACCTGTTCATGATCCACAAATGGAGAAACATATTTTAGTTAGCTCAGGTCTTTGCTTTTGTTGCCCTTTTTAATTTCTCTTATTGCGAGATGTCATTTACTTACAAAGGATAAAGAAGCATCACTCCTGGCCTGCAGATGATCAAAAGAAAAAAAAAATCTCAAGATCAGTTCATTCTTAAGACTTGAAAAATGATGACAATTTAATTATTTATTTGGTTTAAAATGAATCATCAATTAACAAGTTGCAGTTCTTATGATCAAACATTTTTTTTGGGTAGATTTCCAAAATATCCACATGAACAATCTTGGAAGTTATAAGATGGTGATCAAAACATTAATGTTAATATGCAACAAGCTAGGAGTATTATAAAAAATGAAGGTAAACTTTAGGGGTTGTTACAAGCAAGTACCCAACCTTTAGGGGTCATTACAAGCAAGTACCCAACCTTCTAAATTTTTTAAGCACATATCTGAACTCTTGGAACACCTAAAAATTAATCACGCTGTCCTTTATTGGAGTCGTTAAGTGATTACGTGGCATCAGGCAATGTACGTTTTATTTATTTCATGCATCAGACAATGTACGTTTTATATGCAATCTAAAGCAAATCAAGATGTCATCTATGTTATATACAGATGAAATTCTGTGTATGGAAGTTGACATTTTAAGAGAAAAGCGCCCTTCATACAAGACTTTTTCCACTTTTTGCAGAAGACAGACATATCACATCCGTATACAGTTATAAAATATGAAAAATATGCACCCACACAAAAACAAAAAAAAAAACAAAAGTTTAGGTGGGTTTTCTGCTAATTACCCGATTAATGTGTCCAAATTTTTAGCAACGGCTGCAAGAACACCCATGCTTTCTGATGATTCTGATGATGAAATGCTATCTGACTGCTCACAAATTAATTCCTGCAATATTTGGATTGAGATATGTGGGGTTTTTGGGAAAGCGTGAGGAATGTGTGCCCTATAAAGGTTTCTTTGCCCTGTGTGAGAGGTTGACGAAGGGCTGAAGCCAAGTAAAGGATTTTTGCTACCAGAGGTTTTCTGTTGAGAAGAAACAACGTTCTAGCTGTTCATGAACTGACCACATATCTCAAGGGCATTAGCATATATACCTTACCTTTCTTTCTCTCGAAACTTTTCTCCTTTTCTTAAAGGTGCTTTTACGTTGGCATCTCATAACATATTTAATTTCAGTTTTTCTTGAACATAAATTAAAGTTTTACTTAACGTATATAAAAAAAATGCCATGGATGTTAGAGATATGATTCAAAACATATAGAAAATAACTAAATTAAGATAAGAAATAGTAATTAAAGGCATGCTTAGGTGTAAATAAATGAACTTAATTAATTAGAATAGAATGCATGCTTATGAGAAAAGAAGATGGGCACACCTACTTTTTGAAAAAATATTCTTGAATACGACAAATGTAGTTTTGTCACATTCACGTTTCATGATTACAATCATGTCTCATATATATTAGTCGTTATATGATAAATTAATATGAGAAAATAAGAAAGAATTCATTCTCGATATATACATTTGATTTATATTTACCGTATGAAGGAAAGAGAGACGAATGAGAAAAAAAGAAAAAGATAAAAAGTTGGTAATTTAAAAAAGAAAAAAAGAAAAGTAGAAGCAAACCCTAAAGGTGGTGGTAACAAAAGGCAAGAATGAATCAAGTCAAGGCATGTGAGACAGGTAGGGCAGGGTACAACTAAAACACTTGATTATTTTGTGGTCCAGAAAACAGTAGCCTTCCTTAATAATTCCAAAAGCTTTCATCATTACATGTACTTTGTGCATTAACTTGATGCATCCCCAACATGTTATGTAAAAATGACCTAACCTAACCTAACACAACGAACACATCAATTACATATCCCGCTGCACTTCTACTGCGTGTGGTTGCCATGCTTGGTAGCTGCTGTGACAATGGAGATCCTTTTTGGTCTGTTAACTTAAATGGAGTTTTGTGTGATTACATAAAGTTAAAAAGAACAATCGTCTAACATGCGTGTGATCATATGATATATTTTATTACGAATATGCATGAGAAGAGTTAAAGATAGTTATTCATGTGAACGTGAGCAAAAGCTATCGTCAATGTAACATGTCAAGTGTCAAATTCCACGGACTGTAAAACTTTGTACCCGTTTTGTAAGTGCAACAATTGTATTAATCATGAAATCATATGTAGTTAATATGGGAATAGCACGTATTATCATGCTAGGATAGCAAGTTGAAATAAATCGAGGACTATTTGAATTCCCCCCAACATATTCAACTTACAAAAATAGTAGAGGCGAGCAGCTATTCTCGGTTTTTTTTCTTATTTTTAAAAAAAATAGTATTGCCGCCGGCTATACTCGTTCTTCCCTAATTTTTTTATAAAAATAGTATAGCCGGGTGGCTTTGTTGTTTTCGACACGTGGCGCCTTAGCTCTAAGCGGGTCCTTTTAAAAAAAATCTAGTATAGCTGTCAGGGTATACTATTTATATTATATTTAAAAAAAAAAAAAAAAGACGGACCTGCCTTGCAATTAGGTGCCCACGTGTCCAAGTACGTATAGCCGTGCGGCTATACTATTTATATTAAAAAAAGAGGACCCACCCAGCGATTAGGTGCGTATGTGTGCAGGTATTGCTGTACTATTTAATAATAAAAAATTATGAAAAAAGAAGGTCCTAGTTGCATTAGTTTATACTTTATAGATTTTAATTTGCTATTTCAACTCTACAAACTAGTAAAACTTAGTTGCATAATAAACCAACAGCCCGTAAGTTCTTATTTTCGTATTCCTTTATTGATCTTTTTTTATATAATAAAAATGTGTATAATACGTGAATTTTGTGTGTATTATTGAAAATTTTATAAAAAAATACGTGTATGAAACATTAAAGTGATAAATTCTTTATATGGGTAATAACTCTAGAAAAGTAAAAAATGAAAAGGAGACAATAGAGACTCAGGTAATGGCCTAATAATAATGGATAATGCTCTAAACTACTCTTATCAATAAACGAAAATCGGGGAAATTTTTTGAAAGAAAAAAAGGATCCCAGTATATATATAAAGTGTATAGCGTATTGACTATACTATTCTTTTATAAAATTTTTTTTTGAAGAAAAATAGAGAATCCCCAGGCGGCTCATCTATT
>NC_024129.1:13871866-13894379 GCF_000346735.1 Prunus mume
GGCCGCTATACGGTTTTAAAAAAAAAAAAAAAAACCCCCGAGTATAGCCGACCGGCTATACTATTTATATTAAAAAAGAGGACCTTGCAAGTAAGTATAGCCGTGCGGCGAACTGGGGGACATTTTTTGTTTTTTTATAATAAATAGTATAGCCGGTCGGCTATACTGCATTTTAATTTTTTTTTTTTTATAAAACTTTTATAGCCTCACTGCTTTATTGGGTTTTTCTTGTTTTATTATTATTTTTAATAAATAGTATAGCCGGCGGCTATACTCTTTATATATATAGTGCAATCCTTTTTTTCTTTTAAGTTTTTTTACTCGATTTTTGTTTATCGATAAGAGTAGTTTAGAGCATTATCTATTACTATTAATCCATTACCTGAGTCTTTATTCTCCCTTTTTTATTTTTTACTTTTTCAGAGTTATTACCCGTATAAACAATTTAGCACTTTCATGTTTAATAATGTATTATACACATACGTACATATTTTTCAATAATACATCTGTGTTCTGCACCCGTCTTAAAGACGCGGTAAAGTTCACATTTTTTTAAAAAGCAACTGCACAATACTAGTATTATATAGGTACATACATATTTTTCATGTTTATTACACTTATTTTTTACAAAAATTTCAATAAGACACACAAAATTCATATTATACACATAATTATAACATATTACTGAATAAAAATAATACGTATTTAAAAAAATTTCAGTTTTTCCCTAATTGTTTTTTAATAGTATAGCCGTGCGGCTATACGCGTTTTTTAAAAGTTTTTAAATATAAATAGTGCAGCCACCCGGCTGTACAAATTTGACACGTGGCGCATAGGCTATGGGCGGGTGTATAAAGAGTATAGCCGGCCGGCTATCCTAGATTCTTCCTGAATTTTCTTTAAGAAATAGTATAGCCGCCCGGCTATACTCCTTTTTCCCAATTTTGTTCAAACAGTATAGCCACCCGGCTTTACTGTTTTGACACGTGGCAACTATGCTTTGTGCGCGTCCTTTTCTTAATATATAAATAGTATAGCCCCGCGGTTTAATCTAGGACAGGTTTTTTTTTTTCCATTTTTAAATATAAAAGAATTAGTTTATTCTGTTTTGTTTTTTGGCCTTCTTCTTTAATAAAACATATGTAATTGAGCAATATCTTAGCCTTTTTGAATTACTTTAATTAGTGCTTATATTTTAATTATTATTTAATATAAAAAATTAAAGAAAAAGTACACCAAATAATTAATTTATATTTACTAAGTCTTTTGTGAAATCGTTTGGGTGTCTTAATTAAATTTTTCCAAAGCCCAAGACCTTATAGTACATTTTATTATAAGAAGAAGCATAAATAACATTAGTATAAATAAACTAATTACTTACAAGTTGTCATATGTTCTATTTTCTTGTAAAATTCAACTTCATCATCCGTGTGACTATACTTTGCGGTTTGCGGTAACCGCAAGTTTTGAAAATCAAATACCGCAACCGCAACCGCAAATGCGGTTCGGTTCTTAATACCGCAAATGCGATTCGGTTTACCGCGATTGCGGTTTCATTGCGGTAAATTATCGGTTGGTTTTTGCGGTTTTTCGGTTTTTCGGTTTAAAATGCCACCCCTATGTACAACGGTGCAGCTGTACTTGGATTCTTTATATTAAAAATAATACAGCGCCCAGCTATACTAGGTTTAGTATAGCCGTTCGGCTATACTCGGTTTTCCATAATTTTTAGTATAGCAATTTAAAAAAGTATAGCCGGCCGGCTATACTCAATTTTTTTTAATTTAAAAAATAGTATAGCCGCCCGGCGCTACTGGGTTTTTCTTGTTTTAATTTTGTTAATAAGGAGTATAGCCGAGCGGCTGTACGCTTTATATATATATAGTGGAATCTTTTTTTCTTTTAAATTTTTTCCCTTATTTTTGTTTATCAATGAGAGTAGTTTAGAACATTATCCATTACTATTAGGCCATTGTCCGAGTCTTTGTTGTCCCCTTTTGATTTTTTATTTTTCCAGAGTTATCACCCGTTTAAACAATTTTGCACTCTATAATGTATTATACATGTAAGTACGTATTTTTTAATAATACATCCGTGTTCTACACATGTCTTAAAGAGCCGGTAAAGTTCACATTGAAAAAAAATATATATACAATACGCGTATTATACATGTACATTTTCTCGTTTAATACACGTATTTTTTAACAAAAATTCAATAAAACACACAAAATTCACCTATTATACACAAAATTCTCACATATTATTAAATAAAAATAATATATATATATATATATATTGGCATACACGAATATTTAACAGTTTAAAACAAGGGCAATGATTTCTCCACTCCTATTTTATCCACTTACACTCATTTTTTAGTAGGGAAATCACCACTCTAAAACAAAACAATTTAGGGTTAATTTCACAAATGATACCTGAGTAACCCAAACCTTTAAACCGAAGCCTGTTAGGCGCAGCTATGGAAGTCAAGCTAAAACCCAGTCATAAAGCACAAGTCACGCTCTCCTACGCAAGGCTCTGCATTTCGTCAAATAGGGGCTTGACATGTGGGATAGCAGGGGACCCACTTTATATCACCAACGAATACATGGCCTGATTTCTTCGCTCCATTGATGGTTTTAACTCTGATGCATTCAACAACACTCATCAAATTAAAGGACAAACCGTGTACTTCGCAGAGCTCCAAGCCATGAAAATTAGAAAATACCAAATGGAAATGAAAAAGTAAATAATTTTAGTTATAAGCTAGTGAAATTAAAACCTATTGGGAGAACAGCTAACATGGTCTAGTCTAGTGAAAAATGACATTGACTTGTAGAATAATGATTTAAGGTTCAAACGTCATGACATCTTATTAGTATGTGTGTATGAAAAATCTCCTTGGTTTAAACTATCGCTTGTTTTTTTTTGTTTTTTTAAAACCTATTGGAAGAACAATGAAATCTTTTTTCTTGTGCGTTACTAATAATATGAATAAATTTAATTGACAAAAAAATGTTTTTAGAACATTTGAATAGTATTTAGCATTTAGTGGAATAAAAGAAGAAGAAAAGAAATGGACATATAAAATATTTTCCTCAATCAATTTAATTTTTAATTTTTCAAATATTAATAAACTCATAGAATGTCAAGAATCATATTGTTTAGCAAGTAACATTTAAAAAAAACAAAACAAAACAAAAAGAACAAGTAAACATTCTATCAATCTCACTCATTCCCCACCCCAATATTAATTTTTTTAAGGAAAAAAAACCCCAAAAGAGAAAAAAAAAATCCTCTTTTTCGCAGAAAGGGTACATTAGTAATTGAACAAAGTCATTGCTTCGTTACCTCTTCCCTCTGCTGCGCGCCTTGTTACCAAATTGTTCTCCCGCTTCCATATTTACCCCACAGTGCCACTCTCTCTCTTTCTCACTCTCGCAGAACACCCTCAAACCCTAACCCTAGCAACCTAAACTCTCTTCGTCTCTCTGGCAAAGTCGGCTTTCGTTGAGCTTCTTCCTTCACTGTACGGCTTCAACCCCTATTCTCATTATTTATCATTTGTTAATTTTGATGCATTTCATCAATTTAATTTGATATTGTATTTTGTTACGGTTTGAGCCCTAAAATTGGCTTCGGCTCCGACTCCGAATGTTATTGGGGCTTTGTTTACGTATGCGTTTCTTCTGGATTCTTTTATATTTATACGTTGCGATTCCGATCCGAGAACCGCAATAGGGTTTAAAAGTGGGCCCTTTGACCCGATTTCTTGCGACCCGTTTAGAATCGGGTTGGGTCAGGCGGGTCCTGGCCGCTCTTATCCGGTACCGATCCGCGGCGAGCTCCAGAAGCTCGTCTTGCCCAAACTAATTACCTTATTTTGAAAAACCCGACCCACCTTCCCTCTCTCCAGGCATGGACCCGGGTCCGATTCGGGTCGGATTTCCAGACCAAAATTACATTTTCTTTTTTGTTATTTCTTCAATGGTCTTTGCTTCTGTAGAGCAAAAGCTTCTCAGACATTGAAGAGGATAAAGCTGTCTTTTTTTTTTTTCGTCCCTCTCTTTCTTTCTTTTGGTTCTCCTAAAAGCATAAACAAAAGAGTTAATGTTTCTTAATCATCTTAATTTACTTGTCAATTTATCGCTAACCCGTAATTAATTTTTAAATTTCATAAATTCGCTGGGCCATTTCTGTAGTTTTGTTGGCCTTGGCATGGTAAATTCTCTAATGCATGCTTTCTGTGTGTATTGCAGTACTTGTAGAATGATATTCACGAGTTTTATGACAACCCTTTATCCATTCTTGTAGAGAGTGAGTCTGCCTGCATTACATTTTGTATGTTCTACAAAAGTATGCAGTTTTGACCCTTAACTCCTCTCCTCCTACCCAACTATTGTTATGTGTTTTTACTTAGATGACTGTGTCCAAATTTGTTTTCAAGACAAGTGGTGGATAGTAAGTTTGTAAAATTGTGGACTAAGCCTTGCTATTATAGCCACTTTCTGCTGAAAGAAGTAGAAATTGTGTCTAAGGGCTTATTTTCAATGATTCGTGCTCTTTTTACGTAGTGATGGATCAAATCATGTTTCTCACATTGGTCATAACTTTTCATATCATAAGCCTACTCCATTCTGTTAACTGCCTTTTGTTTTGGCATGTCTAGGTCTGCTTCTTTGAACTGGGTGATGTTGCTTTTGAGTAATTTGTTACTTGGAAGCCCGCATCACTTATTACTCCAGTAGTGTCTTTTTGTACCTGCACTGTTGGATATGAGTGTCCTGTTGATTATCATCCAACAATCCACATGGTTCTCATCTCACCATCAATTTATAAGCAAGTCATTCCCAACTGTTTTGCCTAAATTTTGGAAGTTTTAACCTGAGAACCGTAATTGGACTGCCATTTTTGGTTAGAATCAACCTAAGCAGATTAGAAAATCAATAGGTTTTGATGGAATAACTTTTGAGTGTAGGGCATTTGGATCATTAGTTTGCAAATCTTTAATTCAATTATAATTGTAGCATCATAATTAGCTAACTTTTAGGATTCAGAGAGATGTGTGTGCACTATTTGCCTCTGTATAGGCAGGGTTTTTTGAAGCCTGCTATGTACTTAATGTCAAGACTTAGAACTTAAGCAAATGTATAAACCAACTGTAGACTCTAGTACTTTAGTGTCTGAAGCAATAGTGACACTCAGATAAAATTGATCCTTGCCATAATCAAGGAACTTAGGTCCAGGAACCTTCTATGTGATTGATCCTAGCCTAACCATGATTAAGGAATTTTGATCTGGGAGTCTGCTTTTTACTAAGTGATGCTTGTGGCTTGCAATCTTTATCTTTCAGCTTTAATGAAAGAGGAACCTTTCCACTCGTGGGAATATACACTATAACCTTGCTGACTTCGCTTCCAACCTCCCTTATTTCTGTTCCAACCACTTGCATTGTCACAAATTAAAAGCACTCCCTGATGCCCAACTCAAAAGACCACAAAAAGAAAATTAAACTCACAAAAAAATCTTGGAAATAAATCACAATTCAAGGCAGGAACAACTTAGGAAACAATGAAGTGTCGCCCTTCCTAGGAAACTGTAGTCTTATGTACAAAAGATTGACTCATTATTAATGACATGAACAGATTTTTGGTTGTTTTTTTTTTTTTTTGGTTAGGAGAACAGATTTTTGGTTCCGAACTTGAAATTTTGTTTTTCTTGGGATTGCATATACAAAAGCCTATCATATAATTGTGGGTTATTGTAGATACTTTTTCTGGAGGTTGCCAATCTTATCTATGAGCCTATTACCAATTCTTTTAGATTGCTTCACTGTCTGTGATGTAAAAATGCACAAACACATGTAACTGTTTACTGATAAAAAACACGTGGAATTGTTTTCTGTCCTTTTTATTGAGGGCTAATTGATAATTTAAGGTTGGTAGTCATGTATGCGAATCTTCTTCTTGTTTTGGTGCTCTTCTGCATTCTTTTTTTCCTTTGTGGGTTAATAATCCTACTAATGATAATGTGCAGATACTGGTGAAGTACCAAGTCAATGCAATGGATATGTCTGATGCGGTGATTGTCAAATCAACTAGATTAAAATCTGTTGTGTGGAATGACTTCGATAGGATTAAAAAGGGTGACAAATGTATTGCTGTGTGTAGACATTGTAAAAAGAAACTCAGTGGATCAAGTACCAGTGGGACATCACATTTGAGGAATCATTTAATTAGGTGTCAGCGAAGATCTAATCTTGGCATACCTCAACTCTTTGCAGCAAGAGAAAAGAAAAAGGAAGGAACTTATTTAAATTTGGATCAAGAGCAGAAGAAGGATGAAGCTTTTAACCTTGTGAATATCAGATTTGAGCAAGAGCAGACCAAAGATGACATCATTAACTATGGAAGTGGTAACTTTGATCAAAGGCGGAGTAGATTTGATCTTGCCCGAATGATCATTTTACATGGTTATCCATTGGATATGGTTGAGCATGTTGGATTCAGAGTGTTTGTCAAAAATCTACAGCCATTATTTGAGCTTGTGACATCTGAAAGAGTTGAGGCTGACTGTATGGAGATCTATGGGAAAGAGAAGCAAAAGGTGAAAGACATGTTGGGTAAATTGCCTGGTAAGATCAGCCTTACGGTGGATATGTGGGCTTCTTTGGATGGTACTGAGTACTTGTGTTTGACAGCACACTATATTGATGAGTCTTGGCAGTTAAATAAGAAGATTTTAAATTTTATTGTCGTTGATTCTTCTCATACAGAAGACAAGCATTCAGAAATTATAATGGAATCTTTAATGGATTGGGATATTGACCGTAATTTGTTTTCCATGACATTTGATAGTTATTCCACCAATGACAACGTAGTATTTAGAATCAGAGACAGGCTGTCCCAGAACAAGCTGCTTTCTTGTGATGGTCAGTTATTTGATGTACGCTGTGCAGCAAATGTTATTAATATGATGTCTCAGGATGCTCTGGAAGCACTATGTGGGATGACTGATAAGATTCGAGGAAGTATTCGGTATGTCAAAAGTTCAGAAGTAATACAAGAAAAATTCAACTCGATAGTTCACCAAGTTGGAGGTGAGAGTAGGAGGTGCTTATGCCTAGATAATCCATTGCAATGGAACTCAACATACGTTATGGTTGAAATTGCTTTGGAGTACAGGGACGCATTTGCTCTTTTGCAAGAAAATGACCCTGTCTACGCCATGTGCCTGTCTGATGTCGAATGGGATAGGGTGAACATCATTACTAGCTACTTAAAGCTCTTTGTTGGGGTTACCAATGTTTTCACAAGATTCAAGTCTCCAACTGCAAATTTGTATTTTCCTGAGCTTTGTGAAGTATACTCGCAGCTGAATGAGTGGTGCAAGAATGCAGATGATTACATTAGTTCTCTGGCTTTGAAGATGAGAAGCAAATTTGAAGAATATTGGATGAGATGTAGCTTGAGTTTAGCAGTTGCAGTCATGTTAGATCCTCGATTCAAGATGAAACCGGTAGATTATTATTATGCCCAATTCTTTGGCAGTGGTGCTCCAGGCCGAATTTCTGATGTTTTTGAGTGTGTCAAAACACTATATAATGAACATTCAACCTGCTTAGCTTATGTTGATCAAGGTCTGGCTTGGCAAGTAGGTGGTAGTTCTCGCTTGCCTGGTTCTGGAAGGGACTTGAGGGATAGGCTGACTGGTTTTGATAAATTTCTGCATGAAACTACTGAGATTGATGGGACAAAGTCGGATTTGGACAAGTATTTGGAGGAGCCTCTCTTTCCTCGCAATGCAGAGTTTGACATATTAAATTGGTGGAAAGTTCACGCACCTAGGTACCCTATCCTATCTATGATGGCACGCAATGTGTTGGGAATTCCTGTGTCAAAAGTTTCAATAGACTCTACGTTCAACACTGGAGGAAGAGTGCTCGATCGTGATTGGAGTTCAATGAACCCAGCTACCATCCAAGCATTGATGTGTGCACAAGACTGGATACGAAGTGAACTAGAAAGTTAATTTAGGTCAGTTTTGGTTCTTTTAATGAATTATCAGGATTTACATCGTTCCTGTAATTCTGGTGCAAATTGGGAAGCCAAATTGTATTGGTCTTCGTTTCAGTTTCTCTTATATATATTTTGTAGGTCTTTCTATCTCAATAAACTCTTCTCCATAGATTGTTCCAGATATTGTACATACATAGTTATTTTTTCTTAATTTTACAGGGCTGCTGCATTAGCATCTTTAGCATTTCTAGTAAAATTATATTTAACAATTTGTGTATGCGTGGATGATTGTTGCAAAGTGAACTTGGCATTTCCAGTTTATTCAACAAAGAAGAAAAGATTATTTGAATCGGAAGATTTACTTGTGGAGAATCTTTGATCAATTTTCTTGTAGATTTTCTTTCTAATCATGCCATGTTTAGTGTGGATGAAAGGTTTACAATTTGGCAAGTTATTCACATGATAAAGTTCCTTCTCTCAGATACTTTCTGTGCGCAGTTAATACCCAATTTTACCGCATTGTCTGATATGTTAATACAATTGAAGTTCTCTGGTAATTTTTTTCTTCTTCCAGATTACTGTTTTACCTTTTAACTTGTGTTGCAGTTGAAGTTCTGATGGAAGAAATGGGCTTTTTTGAAAAGCATTCTGTCCATACTTTGGAACTTGGTCGCTTTCTGTTTAAAGCCAAAAGAAAGGGAAAAAGTGAACAGATTGTGGTATGTTTACCTAGTTTATGGGTAAGAATATATTCAATCAAAGATTAACAACAGTACAAATTCAAAAGCAGAGCCAAAAAACAACAGAAAGTAAAGCTCAACCAAAACCTGGTCTACAAGAAGAAAAAAAGAAAAAAAACAATAAAAGAAACTCTAATTCTAATAGCTTGAGAAAAAAACCATGAAGAAAGCTTTGTTTTAGAGATTCCCAGGGCACTAAAAATCTGTCTCCCAACTTTGAGGATAGTAGGTAAGCTGACAGCCCTCAAGTACTCGTAGGCAGCAGCATGCGACAAAAGCTGCATTTAAAAAACAAGTGGTCTCTGTTCATGAAGTTTGACAGAAGACACCCAGCAACCTTCCATTGAAATTAAGCCCAATGAGCCCATGTTTCAGCAACCTTTCAAAAACTTGTGGTTTCTATCAAAAAACTGATTTGCTAAAGCGGTTAAGAGTATTTATCCATACACTAGAAGTTCTAAGATTAATTCCCCCTTCCTCCATAACGGTTGTATCGAAAAAAGAAACAAAACCTTTTTCAACCCTTTTCATGTTTTGGTTGGAGAATTTAGCTGACGTCAAATTGGAATAAATGCTTTATGTTGACCGTATGTTATTTGGGCTACCATTTCCTCAGCAAAACATAACGATGTGGTCATCACTATCACCGCCGGCACCATCAAATCTTAAGAATGTGAAATGTTTCACATGTTTACTCAAAGTTTCTAATTTTTGTTAAATGGTTATTGAAAGTTGATATTACCACTTTCATTTAAAAAAAAAAAACCTAAAAATAAAAATTATAGAGTTGGGATTTAATAATTCAATGCAATAGTTGAATCAATTGTACTATTTTAACATCTATTGAATTAAATTGCATTTTCACTTGCAATGGTACAGTTCAATAGCTTTAGATCAGTAGTTATATTTTCTTATATGTTTTTTTTTCATACTCAAATAAAATAAAATGGATAAATTTAATAACACTAAAAATTTGTACGACCATTAAAATATTCTCAAAGAGATCTTTAAAAAGAGACCAATTTTGAATATATTTAAAATAATAATAATAATAATTTCATGCCAATTAACTTGTATATTTTGGATTATTATTATTTTTTAAATAAAGGCAAAGAAAGGTATAATGAAATTCAATAGAGATGTGGATCTCATGGTTAGCCTATTTCAATGAATTAACGGCATAATGCATTAATTGCTGTATTTTTTATATTTTTAATTGGCAAGTGGATCCCATGGTTAGTCTATTGCAATGGCAATAGAGGGTTCAACACATAGCACTCTCCATTACAACCGCATCTATTGCGAAGAACTAAATCACAATTGCAAGTGATATTTTAGTGTTTTAATTAAATTTCATGCAATAAAATTGCATTGATCTTAACTATTGCAGATGCTCTTAGGCATTGCTCATTTATATAAAGCAAGATATGCGTAATTTGTTAGGAAATGTTCAAACTTCAAACCCTACCCAGTTGCAATCTCATCATACATTTGTACCAAGGCCATATGCAATATTCTGTCGTGCACATGAAATTATCAAAATTAGAGCAAAAAATCACTAGTGTCCTTTTAAGTATGTTGTCACATATAGATTATACTCCAAGCATTTCAATTCCTATTATGTGGAAGGAATGTGACAGAGGGTATGTGGCATTTATTGTATTAGGTATAAGCATTGAAAACCTGCCTTCTTTCACCATCATCATTTCCAAAGTTCAAATGGAACATCATTTTGTGGTCCCTCCTCACCCCTTCACAATATGGAATATAAAGACCATTAATTTTGCAATGAATTATGGCTTGTACTTCAGATTAGGTCTCTCTCACTTTCTCTCTGTCTCCAATGCTTCCAAAAGAAAGCAAAAGGTGATTTTATTTAGAAATGCATCGATCCTATTCAGCTTTGTGTGCGTCAACTTTTGCTTTTGCCCACAACTTGCACATAAATTGACATGGAGGATGCTGTGGATGTATCTCTCTGGAAAAGACGCTTACCCCTTTGTGATTTCACACTTTGTTGTCAATTTTGTTCCGTTTAGTCATGCGCGACCTTAATCTACGTAACATTTTCTAGAATTTTTGAAGGGTCTCTTATGACTTCAAAGTTGGTCAAAAAATTTCTACAATTCGGGCAATTTGCATAATTGCAATTAATTTAATGGTTTAGTATGCTCTTGTTGTTGAAGGTAAGATGAGCTTGAACAAGAAAACAATGTAAAATGAGAAATATCAAGATTCAGCCCAGCTTGTGTGTGGCTGTGTTGCACTTGTGCATGTTTCCCGTGGATGTAAGAAAATTCACAGACTAGCAAAAGTGGTTGATCCACAAAAGTGTAGAGTTCTCCACTAAGGCTGTAAAAGAAATGGATTCCATTAATTGTTATATCACATCCCAAAATCTTTCTTCTTCTTTCGGCATCCAACTCATCTTTGGTTGTCTTTACCATGATTCATCAAATATCAATCTTCTACATGACTCATCTTTTGGAATTTTTACTTAAAGTTGAATTGTTGCAGCTCGATGAGCAAGTCTTTGCCATAACAATTTCATATGGGAAGTTATAATATCTCTCTTTTTTCTCTTTTCTTTTTGTGGTTTGTCATGTGGCCGGTCTTCAAGTTAGAACTCAGAAATTATCATGAGCTTTCATACATAAAAGATTTAGGACACTGCTTCCCTTCTTATCTGGAAGGAGGCATTCCTACTTCCTGCAAATCAAAATTTGACACATATGCAAAAATAATTCATAAAAAACACAAAAAGAAGAATATCAGTGCACGCATGTCAAACTTAGCAGAAAATTAGGAGTTCCTACTTTCAAGAAAAGAGGCAAGTATTTTCCAAAGATTTATTTAGATATGGTTGATCAAATCATGATATCTAAGTCATGACATTTCACTTCTTGGTGGCCTGGCTGAAACACCTTTAGGATAGGATGGTGGCTATATATTAATGCTCGGAGGAAACATCTGATATATTCTTACATGTATGTCTGTTAGCATATAGAATGCCTACTGATCAGGTCCACGGTCGTATCATAGGAGCTAGCTAGGTAGGCAGCTAGGGCTAAGGTCCCTTGGGATACATAACATGATATCCTACGAAATTCGGCACCGTAGAGATGGATATATAGTCTTGCCGTCCATGTCAAACATGTCAAATGCATATGTTTATTTTACAGACGAAACAAATTCGAATATTAATCAACTCATGAGTTTAACCTCAGGAGACCCAATAGTTGTTATATACATTATGATATGAATTTGAAGTGGCATACGAGATAAAAATATGAAGGAGAGATGAACATATGTATTTGGGAAAATAAAATGGGGAGAAAATAACTGAATGTTGGACAAAAACATGTGTGGAGAGATGCTCCTGAGCAAAACCCTGTTTAAGAAACTTACTTTGAATAAAAACTGCAGTTATATAATAGACATTCCTGGTGCTTAACAGTCTCCTTCAATCATGAACAAGTAATATTTTTAATTTTGGGTGACCATGGATTCTTATTACATGTATAATCTCTCTCTCAAGGCGACCTACATTTTGTGGCTTCAATATATATACCAGATTGATGTAAATTTCAGGTAACACAAATGAATCAAAGGGCCTGTTCCATTCTTACCATAAATGAACTAAAAGATAAGGGATTGTCATGAACACTTCACAGGACATCACATGGGAGTCTTCTTCTGTTACGTCACTACTACCCTTGTAAGTAACTATATGTTCTAATAATGCAGGAGAGAGAGAGAGAGAGAGAGAGAGAGAGTGAAATGAAAACTTTCAACAGCAGTGAGGTCATAAACAAATCTAGAATAAAAGGCCAACTCAAAAATCCAAGAAGCAAACAACATGGGAGGTCCTCTCATTTTGTTTTTTCTCTTCAAAAGACCATGGCCTTCCCTCTTTCTTTCTTTCTTTCTTTCTTTTTAAGAATTGAAGCTCTTGAGTGCAACTTAGCGAAGGGTCCCATTAATTCAAGCTCTGTTCATAATAATAAGTCACTCTCCAAAAGACCTTTTTATCAACATCACACACACACACCTTCCCCTTTTCCCCATACATGAAGAAATGGACGGCTCATGAAGCATGAAAGCAAAACACCCCAAACCCTCCTCTTCAATTCAATCTTCTCCATCCCTCTTTATATATATGTTCCTATACTCCTAAATTCCTACATAACAACCTAAAGCTAGCTAAGGATACATATTTGGTATTCTAGACTATCCTTACAAAGCAAATAATAGAGGGTGTTGGGTGATGGTTGGGACGTCTATTTTCTCTGTCCTTAAATATCCATCTCCTTAACCAAACCCACTTGCAACTTCTGCAACTCTTCCTGTTGCCATTTCAACCAAAAGATCACTCAACTCAACAAGTAATTCTTCTTTTGCATATCCCTAGCTACATGCTTTGTTTTGGTTTCCTTTACTAATTGGCTATTGGTGGGCTTAATCTTTGTCTATTACTTATTACCAATATGGTTGTCACAATTGCTCATACCTTTTAATTGGACAGTGGTGTTTTTCTTTGCTAGCTAACAGAAAAACCAAAATTCAACTTGGGGGTTTTTGCCATTTTTTTTTCCCATCTTTGCAACAATGGAGTTCCCAAATCAAGCACCTGAGAGCTCTTCCCAAAGAAAAATTGGAAGAGGCAAGATTGAGATTAAGCGGATTGAAAACACTACAAATCGACAAGTCACCTTCTGCAAGCGCCGCAACGGCTTGCTTAAGAAAGCCTATGAGTTATCTGTTCTATGTGATGCTGAAGTTGCTCTTATTGTCTTCTCTACCCGTGGCCGCCTGTATGAGTATGCTAACAACAGGTTTGCACTCAAATTTTCTCTTCTTTAATTATTTTTGTTTTAGTACTTCAACCTCTCTCTATAAGCCTATTCTTCTTCTCCTTCTTTTGATCTGATCTCTAAGTCTTTTCTTCAGTTCACTCAATGATCTATATATAAATAAATAGCTTTACTTTACTATAACTTGTTTATTTTTTTTGGTTGCTCAAATTCAGTTCTGAAATCTCACTAACAGCTCTCTTCCAAAGATTGTTTCTTTGGATTTTTTGTAGCAAATATGAAGAGAGAGTCTATGAGAAGTTAAGATTGACTTGTTCTTTCTGATTTTGTGTCTAGGTGAAGCTTGATGAGTAAAGTGGCCCTAGAAAAAATCCATTAGTCTTTACTTTCTTCTTTCTGTTTGTTTTCCTTTATGAGCTTTGAGGTATATTTCACCTATCAACCTGAAATTTTAATCTTTCTAGCCAGTTCTTTGTTTGACTGGATTGCAGATCTGTTGGTAACAGATAGAAACAGAAGTAGTAGTGTATTATGAGAGCAAACTTAGGGTTGCCAAGAGTTGCAGGTCTGTTATAGATCAGCTTCCTTGTATCTCCATTGTTATTAAACTCAGCCAGGTCCTCTCTCTCTCTCTCTCTCACATGTCATCCGTCACTCCATCATAAGTACGTCTGCCTCACAAAGCTGTCCAGCTCTCATTAGCCAGTTCCTTTCATGTCTTGACTTTTCCTAAGTAATATGTCAGCTCAGCTAGACAGTAAAAGTAAGGACCCATCAAATGGAAGCTTAGGGGTGAAAAAAACTGAAATTAATGTCTCTTATTCAAACCTTAACCAGTTTGCCTGAACTAAACCTCATCACCTTTATAGTTAGAAATCAGCCAAACCATGCTTCATCAGTCGGCTGTAAGTCTGAAAAAATAGGTTCATAGCTTAATAGTCTAAAGTTTTGTCTAGATCTTATGCTTAGGGTTTCAAAAACCCAAAATCCAGTGGGTGTTATTATTTATGACCAATCTACCCTTTATTTAGTACATATAACAAATTTGGAGTTGGGATATATAGGGGAAGCATGTGCCTAGGGTTTCTTGTGTGAGCTGTGTAGTTACAGCTTACGAATCTTTGGTCACGTCAGACATGATGTTTCTGTTCTTGATCAGTCCGGACAAAGAAGCCGTTGTGTCATGATGATTCTTTTTCTTCAATCCATCTTCTCTTCTACCATTTATCCAATATCTTCACTTTGTTTTTTTTTATCTTTTAAGTTGATGTGGTGAAAAAACAGCATTATTATTATAATCTATGGACAGAAAGAGAAAAGAGAGTCATGACACATAGAGTGCCTTTCATCTATGTGGAAACAATCTCCTCAAGAATCATAAAAGAGTCTTAAACACATGCTTCAAATTTTGATGTGTCAAAAAACCCATTGTTTTATGGTTTTTACAGAGCCAAGAAAAGTTATTAGTGACTGCGACTCTTGTGAAGAGAGAGAGAGAAAGAGAGAGAGAGAGGTTTTGAATGAATTAAAGTCTGAAATGACTGAGGAATGGAGGAGGAGGTACGAGCCAATAAGAGGGAGGGCTTGCATAACCCTTTTGGTGAATGATAAAGATAAAGTGTGGGAAGAAAAATGCCAAAAAATGGCTGCCAAAACAGACATCTCTGTCTCTGAGATTTCAGAGACATAAAAGGAAATAAATTCTTTTCAGATCTTTGAATAAAAAAATACAAATTTATAAATAAACCCAATCCTAGACATGTATTTATAAAAAAACCCAAGCACTATTTAAACATAGAAACACACCCAAAATTAACCCCAAAGTCAACTTTTTGGGTGTATTTATAAATGGATTTTGAGTGTGTGTAATGATGGGTTTTGGGTGTGTTTATATGTTTAAATAGTGCTTGGGTTTTTTTATAATTTCAACTCCCATTTTGGGTGTTTTAGTGAAACTCCCATAAAAAAAATCACTTGTTTAATACCAGAGACTTGGTAATATTTACGGGGTCTTTTGGGGTTTTGGGATCATCGAGGTGAGTATGAGACTGTTCCTCTGGGTATTGCCCACTGTGTAATGGGCTACTGACACGTGGTGTTGATTAGAGGCTGTGAGAGGCGAGCCAATCATATTTGGGGATCTTCTGCCAGCATGGCAGAGGCAACCAATCACTGGCTCGACGAAATTAAGGTAACAAAGTCTCCAAGAGTATAGTGAAATACTTAATTTGGTTCAGTTCTGTCGTATAACATCAACTACAGGACTATATTAACTGTTGTGGAGCCACGTCTGACCATGACCCTTCAAAAGGTTTTAATACCTTTAAGAATACATTGTATTTTTGGGAAGTTTTATATAATATGTAAACATTTTATCAGGAGTTTTTGAGTGTGACGGTCATACTGTCATGTGATGTTATGCATTCATGTGTTATAGCAATTTTATTGTGTTATTCTCTAAATAAAATAATTGGTCATACTGGTTTTGTTTTTGTATTAATTTTATTAATGAATTTTTTTAAAGATTTGTGCTATGAGACAAATAGCAAAAGAACTAATATTAAAAAGGTTCTTGTTGTGACCATGAAAGAGAGAGGAATGCACCCTACATAAACATTTATTTATAAATTTCGAATTTCACATGCTTAATATTGTATTTTCTGGTGAAGAATTATATATAAAGATATAATATGTATAATTAATTTAGGAAATATCTATTAAGGGGGAGTTAGTTTCAAATTGAGACCTCTTCCAACATTGAGTAAAGAAGTACCACTAAACTAAGAGTTAGTTGGTAGTTCTAAATACATCCCAAAATCCAATGATTGGGAAATTTCATGTTAGTGCTATGTTGGAATATTATTTATGGAAGTGTTTGCATATGCTTGGTGCATAATCTTCTAAAGAAGTACATTATCAAGATGAATTCTATCTAAGGAAAACTAGTGTAAGTTTGTTGAAGTTGGAAATTGGACTATTGACAATCAACTCCTGTTATGTCATGTTTGGGTCGTGTCATTTTACAGTTGAGAGGAGTATATATCTCCTAAACCATAAATTAATTAAAACTAAAACTTTCTTGTTTGTTGACTATATTCATCATTCTTACATCCCATTAAAAATCACTCAATTTATGAAATGCATTAAAAAAAAAAACAAACCAAGAAATAAACCAGCAATTCTATAAGAATTCATAAAGTATGAGATCAAGAAATGAAAGAACAGTGACTTCTTTCATATAATATCAGTTAAACATGTTTATCTCAGGAGAGCATGTGAAAAGTAGGACATGATCAAATATGGTTCATTATTAATATTGTTGAAATAAGTTGTTCTTCAAAGTTATATGTCAAAACTGCTTAAAATTATGCAAGAAAAAAAATATTCTTTCCCATAGTTTGAGTTGAAAATCCTTGATGGTACAGCTTTAAGCTTGCTCTATCCAAAGCAGCGGAGAAAGTTTCAACTAAAAATGGAAACTATTATGGTGTACGTATATGGGCTACAAATTCACTGAAAGACATAGAAAGAAATTCAGTTTCTTGTTATGCTCTCCAATGGTGCTTTTGTCTCTGACTGTTTGTGTCTTTGGGTGGATGTGTGTGTGTTTTTGGAGCTTTTGATTATTTTGCTGAATTCTGAGACTTTTTCTTATTACTAACTTCATAACAAAAGATCATGTTAGTTCATATTCAATACTGTGTATAGGGCATCCATATTTACTGTTCTTGATTATTTGGAACAATCTATTTAGTGTATTTAATTTACTCTCATAAAAAAGAAGAAAATGTGTAGTTTACTTATTCGTCGGATTATGTTACGATCGGCTTCTAATCTCTTCATGAGCTCTAAAGGCTAGCTAGTTAGGGCCAGGATTTTGTGTGTGTGTGTATGTGTATGTGTCTAGGGTAAGGTTTTAATGGAAAGAAGACAACACATATTGGAATCTCAATTCTTTTATGAGATCCAATAACATCTAAAATACAGATGAGGATGTTAAGAATTTTACCTTCATGAAAAGCAATAATCTTTGATCTTCAAGAACCAAAGTCCACAATTGCTCTCCACACGACCAAGCCTCAGAAATCCTTAAACCAATAAATTTGTTTTGGCTCCTATGTTGCTTGAAAACAAGGATGTGATGATGTTTCATGAAGAAAATATGTAAAAGCTTCACGGATTATTGGGGTTTTTTGTTTTGTTTTGTTGTTACACTGCAAATTTGCAATCATGCATGGTGAGACTAATTATTGCACAAAAGAGAGAAGAGAACAAGACAATAATAGGTTTTTGGTGTCTCTGGATGTGTGCGGCAGCTATCTTTGACTGAAAATGATGTGTTATGGTTGGCCTCTAGCGTCTAGCTTATCCCTTTGTAGGGCAACAATGCTTAGGTGCCACTAATTTATGCATCTAATTGCTACACAAGTGCATAATTCTGTACAAATATGCTTGAATAAATCACATTCATATGTAACTATATATGAATTTTATTTTCCAATTCATATTGAACAATTCTAACTTGAAGTTCATTGGGATTCTGTGGCATTCCTTCTATATCTAGTTTGAACTATCCTTCATTTTATTAAGGGTGCCTTTGAGGATAAGCAATTCCGTTGAAAATCATAATGTTTTTTAACCAAACAAAATGATTGTAAGGTTTTAACTTTCTTCTCTTTTTTCTTTCACTTTGCAGCGTTAGAGCAACGATTGATAGGTACAAAAAAGCATGTACTGATTCTACGAATGGTGGATCTGTTTCTGAAGCTAACACTCAGGTAAACTCTATTTAGACAATGATTTTTATTTTTTAAGGGTGTATGTTCCAAAGAAGATATGTTCTAGCATGCTTGCAAGAAATTTTCATATATTTCTTGAATGAAACCCTAATAATCTGGCTTCTTACAAACCCATATTTAGGCCGAAACTTTCTAGCATCAGTCTAAACTAGTAGTTTTTATATAAATTAATAAGCTTCCTTTTCTCCTATATAGCTAGATGATTAATTTAGGATGGTTTGATAGAGTATAACCCCCTTGCCAATCATTTTAAGAAAATGTTTGAAACAGTTCAGTTAACAGGTTGATTGTCAAACTTGGATTTATATATGGGTTTTTCTAACGCTGTCACAACATGCATGGCCTCACGAAGACAGATTCGCGAAATCCAGAACTCAAACCGGTGAACTATGAATAATTTTATTAAGGTATATGTTCATCTAATATCTGCAATGTATTATGATAAAATAATTTATGTTGTCTCCAGGCATATACTGGGTGAAGCTCTTAGCACTTTGAACATCAAGGAACTCAAGAACCTAGAAGGAAGACTGGAGAAAGGGATCAGCAGAATAAGATCCAAAAAGGTAGTGCACTTCCCTACTTTGATTTGAAATTTGTTGAAGTTTTTCACTTTTTATCTACACTCAGAATCTCAACTGACGTGATCGAATGTGTCCCCAGAATGAAATGCTGTTTGCTGAAATCGAATTTATGCAAAAGAGGGTAACTTTTGTCTCTCTTACTCTCTAGCATGAAGTTGCACTACATTATTTCTACAATAATACAAGACTCTTTTTGTGCAAATTCTTAAAATGAAACTCAAATCCTGCTGTTCTGAAAAACCAATATTATGTGCACATTGTGCAGGAGATCGAGCTGCAAAACCATAACAATTATCTGAGAGCAAAGGTCTCTCTCTCTCTCTCTCTCTCTCTCTCTCTCTCTTCAACCACGTAATTAAGCCACACTAAAAAATTAATTAGACTACTTAAGATGCTTAGTTTATTGATACGAATTATTAATTAAGGTTGCATGCATGGTACATACAGATAGCTGAAAATGAGAGGGCACAACAGCAGCAAACAAATATGATTCAAGGAACTTCTTATGATCAGTCAATGCCTTCACAGTCATACGACAGGAACTTCCTCCCTGTAATCTTGGAGGCCAATAATAATAATAATAACCATTACTCTCGCCATGACCAGACAGCTCTCCAACTTGTGTAAGATCTTTTATTTCTTCCGTCTTACATCTTCCATTCCATTAACTTAAACTTAGATTATTTTTTTTCAAATACTGATCATAAGTTTCTGTTTATATTGATCTTTGGATGCAGTTGAAATGCCGGAATGCTGTCTGATGTTCCATTCTATCCTTTGATCTGTTTTCCATAAATCTATCAGATACTTGACTGTAATTTATGTATATGTTTGAGAACCAGCTTGTCAATGTTCTCACCACTCAGTTCAATCAGAATTTTCTGCATTAACTACCTATGATGTACCCAAACTCTAAGATAATATATTAAATTGGGTATAATAGTGATTTGCCCCCTGAACTTATACCTAACTTTCGATTCACTCCTTATCTTTTTCTTTTTTTTTAATTATAGAAAATTAAGGATATGAACTTCTTTTTTTGGCTAATTTCCCCCCGACCGTCTAAATCCTCAACATTTCATCCACTTTTCAGTTAAATCATCTTAAAAATTTATTTTTTTTGAAAAAAAAAGGGAAAAAAAGAAGAAGGAAAATTGACAACAACCCAAAAAAAAAAAAAGAAGAATAAGAAGAAAAAGACACTGAACCAAACCTATCGCCAACCCCCCCTCCCCCAGCTATATCTCCTTCAGCAACCTCATCAACCCTAAACCCTAAAACCCAAGTTGAAACCCATCCCCACTCGAGATCCATTCCAAGCCCTAGCCGAAACCCATCCCCAGACTTTGCCCCCAAGACCTAAACCCATCCCATCCCCCAACTTTGCCCCCCAAGCGCAAAGCCATCCAATGCCCTAGCCCTTGCCTGGTGAAATTTGTCAAACAAAGTAAGGCAAATATTCAGTTATGCTAAGATACGCTCATATTGGCTTATATTGACTCATATTTTTATTCTTCTCCACTATAGAGGTATTTATATAAGTACAAAGATGTGTTAACCCTAAATAAAATAGGAAATATATCTAAATTACAATAGGAAGTAAATATAAATTATAATAGAAAATAAATCTCAATTATAATATGACTAGATAAATGGTAAATAACTAAAATCCTAACATAGTAAGGAACCAAAATCCTAACTAAGTAAGGACTGGCCAACACTCCCTCTCAAGTTGAGCAAAGATATTTCGTAGGCCCAACTTGACAAGCGAGTCACAGAACACCATACTTGAGAGCACAAATTGTAGAGAAGGTCTTTTAGTCAACCACGAGTGAAACAAGTGACAAACTAAAGCAAAGTTTGCAGTGGAAACACAAGAGCAAACCCTAAAAAATAGGGCACATAGCAGAACACAGAAACCCTGTGAGCACGGCAATAGGTAAGGCAGAACACAGATACCCTGTGAGCATTGCAATAGATAAGGCAGAACACAGATACCCTGTGAGCACGGCAGTATGTAAGGCAGAACACAGAAAAAATAGGGCACATAGTAGAACACAGAAACCTTGTGAGCACGGCAATAGGTAAGGCAGAACACAGAAACCCTGTGAGTATAACAATAGGCAAGACAGAACACAGAAACCTTGTGAGCACGGTAGTAAATAAGGCAGAACACTATGAGCACGGCAGCATATAAGGCAGAACACAGAAGCCCTGTGAGCACGACAGTAGATAAGACAGAACACAGAAACCCTGTGAGCACGATAGTAGGTAAGGCAGAACATAGAACCCTTGTGAGCACGGCAACAGTAGTATATAAGGCACGAGCAACAATATTGGCACCATAACAGGCAGGAGCAACAATATTGGTACCACAACGGAAACACACCAGCAAAGGCATGAACACGGTAAAAGCAACAACAACAATGTCCCCAGTAAGAGACAACAAAACTGACAACATCAAGAGCAACACAAGGCACTGGCACCAGCAAGAGCAATATAAGGCACTGGGACCAGCAAGACAAGGCAAGACAAATAACTGTGGAAGCAGCAACAACAGAGACAACTTTAATTCACTCCCCCTAAGCAAACAACTGTAGTAGCAGCAACAACAGAGACAACTTCTCTTCACTTCCCCTCTCCCCTTGAAGAGAAGGGGTCGATGAAGCACATATGAGCAGTGATACTTGAGAAACAGGCACGACGGTAGCAAGGTATGCGGCAACACGGTAGCAAGATAGATAGCGGCGGAGGGCTAGGATTATAGGCTAGGTGTATAGTGCAACAGAAATAGGTAGTGTTTAGGGTTAAGGTAGAGACGAATCAGAACACAGCAACAACAACATCAATGGTGATAGTAGTGGCAACGGCAACAATAAATTCTTCCATATAAACTTTAGCAAGTTCACGTAGACATAACTTCTCTTCACTCCTCCTATTGTGGCAATGACAACAATAAATTCTTCCATTTAAACGTTAGCAAATTCACATAGACACAACTTCCCTTCACTCCTCCAACCAAGAGATAACCCAACCAAAAAAATAAGCCCAAATCAGGAGGCCCAATGTTTCACAAAAGGCCCATTTGCTTAGGCAACCATCTTTAAGAGAAGGGGTCGTCAGAGTCAAGAAATAAGCAACATCTTCATGGGAATATGTCAAGGTAATTGGGATATGTCAATAAACATATCTCTTTCACTCCCCCTCCCCTCCTGGGGAGGAGAGTACTTTAATTTCAAAGAGAACGCAAGAATAGATCACAAGAAAAACCTAGGCTCTTATACCATGTTAAACAAAGTAAGGCAAATATTCAGTTATGCTAAGATACGCTCATATTGGCTTATATTGACTCATATTTTTATTCTTCTCCACTATGGAGGTATTTATATAAGTACAAAGATGTGTTAATCCTAAATAAAATAGGAAATATATCTAAATTACAATAGGAAGTAAATATAAATTATAATAAAAATAAATATCAATTATAATATGACTAGATAAATGGTAAGTAACTAAAATCCTAACATAGTAAGGAACCAAAATCCTAACTAAGTAAGG
>NC_024129.1:13894389-13906084 GCF_000346735.1 Prunus mume
ACCCCCCCCCACCCATAGAATCTAGCCCGCACCCCCCCTAAGAGAGAGAGAGAGAGAGAGAGAGAGAGAGAGAATTTTCAGTTTTCTAGTATTTATTTTATTTTTCATTTTTTATTTATTTTTAACGTACAAAATGCCTATTTTACCCTCATATTTAATGATAAATTGGATGAAATGTTGCAGATTAAGATGGCATGGGGGAAATTGGCAGAAAAAAAAGGTTCATATCTAAAAAAAAAAGGATAGAGGGTAAATCGAAAGTTTGATAGTAGTTCAAAGGGCATACCCTATTTCTAGTATAATGTTTTAATTTGCTTTTCCAGTTTTCAGTTTAATTTGTGGAAAATGGATTTATAAGGTTTGCCTAGGAGAGAAGAAAGTGAGTGGTGAGTCTGTAGGGCTCGGCTGATAGGTTTTTTGACTTCATAGAAAACACTTGACGTGAGCTGCCAATACAGCCCAACAGCATTATGCTTTGCAAAAATATATATCAGCTAATAATTGAGCGCTTTTGTTTTGTTTGATATCGAAACCAACAACCACACATTAATACATTATTGTTGTGGTGGTGTATAATGTTTTCAGAATTTATAATTGCATAGTTAGGCATATTCTCAATTTTGACAAACTAGCCTCACCCGTGATTGGATTTGGTGACGAAGATATTTATCCCATTGGCAGCACTAATTGTTCTCTCTCTCTTTTTTTGTCTAAAAGGAAAAATACACAAAGTAGAGGGAATATAAACAAGAATGAATAGACAAATTACTACCAAGTTTGATCATTGATCTAAGCAATTTCAATTTTACCCGAGTAAATTTACAATATAATGTCAGAGAGATACATATATCCATGAAGAAGCTTATATCCCTTTATATGCATTAAGGTTGAAAATCCTGATTCTATGCTATATGGATTTGCATCTCATGGTACCTTCGTTCGTCTACTGTCTATTATGGACATGAATACGAACCATCTGAAGTGTCCAGAGCTGAGCTGAGTGTGTGCAGAGACTGAAGCCAAAACCTTCTTCCCTCTGTTCCCCAAACTCTGCTTCTGGATTTGTCCCAAAATGAATATCTGAGAGAGAGTGAAAGAACTTCGTCCTCTTCACCCCATGATCCTACATTTTCTAACAAACTTGTTTGAAGAATTTACATGCTTATTCCATAAGCTCCGTACCTCTGGAAAGCCAATCTCAAGCCACGGCTTTGCTGGGCCACTGAAATGAATAACGGAAGCAGCCTCCAATATATCTCTGGGAACTTCTGGGGACCGGGAACCTAACCCGGCGACATGCCATAATGGGTCAATATGATGCACATGACCCTCAAATGCAATTAAGGCAGGTGGAATTATTCCTGGACGCCACAATGTCAACCCAGATTCCTGGCTCTGTGAGACACAAATAAGATTTATCAGTATCAGTTGCTTATTATGCTTTACGAGAAAGACATGTCTTGTTTTCCTATTCTTTTAATATTTGTTTGGTTGCCTCCGAAGGGAAGATTTATGTATTCCAAATCACTCTAAATAAGTGACACTAAGTTACAAGCAGTTTCCAATCAAGAAATTACTGGATCATATGAGAATATACTTACAAGTTTTAACCAATGATGGTATGTTTCTGTTATATTGGCTCGCCTCCAAGCTTCAAGATCGAAGACATTCATACCATACAGCCACGCACAACGATTGTGATCGAAGTTGGATGAAATTATAGGGTCTGAAAAATTAAAGTAATCCTTGTATTTTCTTCCTGGGCAACAGTTGTCACCGTCCCATGAATTGACAACTGCACCAACAACATTGCCATTGAGATCGAGTTCCCACAAAGATGATATGTCATGTTGCACAACAGTATCATCGTCCAAGAACACTATCTTGTTGAGATCTGGAAACAGCTGTGTGGCCCATGAAAATTAGATGATATCATTACAAATTCATATTCAATGTCATCCATTCCATCTGTGAAAGCAATAGAGCGATTACCTCAGGGATATAAATTCGAAGAAGGTTCATAAGGGAAAGGCAGCTGGGACTCAGAGCTTCTAAGAATCTTTTATGTTCTCCATCATACTCAAAGTCCTCTTCTTTCAAATTTTTGTAATATTTTCCCCAAATCAGGCGATGGATCTCTAACATCTCTTTGACCGCAACATTTACTCCCTGAGACCACTCGTACTGGTGTAACCCTTTAACTTCCACCACTGCTGATTGAATAGAATGAATTGCAAACCATGCATGCATTGGAGTGTAAGTTTTCTTGTCAGTCACTATGTGAAAAATCAATTTTCCAGGGTTGGCTGATTTTTCGACTGTAGAAGAGATAACAACAGAAGCTGCAAGGACATTATCAGTTAGGAGAACAAGGTGGTGAAAGGAGGGATCAGAAAGTCGAGAAACATATTCAGGAGGAGGCAAGCGAGATCGAGCCATCGCATTCACAGCATATTCTTCAGCTAATTTGAGGCAAAGACAATGTAGGCTCTTGGGGACACCGTGTGAGGCTAAATGCCAGTAAATTGACTCACGCTGCCTGGCTGACTGAACCTTGTGTTCCATCCTTGATAGCTGCATATCAAGTAACAAACTACTCTTCAGTTAATTAAGCAGTATATTGACGGAGATTCAACAAATTTCTATGGGTCATTCTACAAAGCCACATTGATCTTTTACAAATATTATGCTAGTTATCACAATTTTTATCTCAAACGGCTTTTCTGAAGATTAATTTACAATAAATACGAAAAAAGGCATATCTTAAATCTTCAACATAATTTTACTTCATGTCAAATTTAGACCTTGAAAACTGTTCACTTTTGTCCAACTAACTGCAGCTAGCAATCTGTGGCCAAAATTTAGACAGCAATTATCGAATCACTCTGCCACCCTTCAAAGTTCTTGTGGTCCCAAAGGCTTGCACACTCTAAACTAAAGGGAGTTTCGTATGAGGAACTAGGAAGTAAAGCAATCTATGCGAAAGATGCTCAACTTCAAGATTCTGCATAAAAACAACATGCAACGGAAGAAAAAAGGGGCATGGATAGTGATGACACAAATCGTCAATCAATTTTCAGTAAAAAATGACAACTTGGGCAACTACACTAGGACCACAAATGTGTATTCTGCCCGCTATTGTTAGAGAAACTTTTTACTTGCTTGAACATACGCCAAAGAACATTGTAGGCAGAGATAGTTGGGCCAGTTGGCAATGGAAATTTTGTGGCATGCAACACGCAATTTTCATTTAGGACAAATAAATCTCTGAAATTGTAGATAAGTGGGTCTAAAGAAAATTAGGTCATGTAAGTTTAGAATTGTATTCCAGTCACTAAACGAAACAAAGAGAAATGGAAATTGCTTTGAATTGAAACTGGAAGCAGGTAGCTTAAGGTTTCTACAAACTGGTTTACTGGTTTTGGACTCTTTTTTTCCTTCATATTAACCCGTGAGCTTCCAAAACTAATCCAATACCATACGAAACAAGGAGTCTCCTTAACATAATTATAGTAGCAAAGCAACAGCCCCAGAAAGAAATAACAAAATTAATAAATAAAAACAAACTAAATTAAATTAGGGGGTAGACTGATGTTGGAGATTTAACCAGACCCAGGACCAATTCCAATAGATAAGCCAGTTGGGTAGGTGGAGTTTAAAAGTTTTAGACCAACTTTTGCCAACCCGAAATGATGCACTAGACAATAGAAATGGTGGCATCACCATCATCCCTACCAGTACATACCAAAAGTGATGATGGAAAAAGAAACAAAACTAACCGCTGGCTAATAGCAATAAATGAAAAGATAAAGATAAAGCGTAGTGAAAGTGAGTGAGAGTTTACCATAGCCTTTGTTTTGAAAGCGAAGGCTTTGACATCTTGTTGCTTCAAAGTCATCTCCTGCACAAGCTGGTTGAAAGACTCTATCCCTTGCTCATTATTATCGACCTTACCATCCTTTGCTTCCAGCAGTGCTCTTGTCAACTCCTCTCTGAGCTTCATTGCGGTACATTTACATGCATCACCCACGTAAAAAAATATAACCCATTAGGTGATTAAATCACAGCCGTCTGATGTTTGATCCCACTAAACCGTGTTGACGTGGGATTGGGAAAAAAGAAGAAACAAAGCTATTGACAGTTGGTTCCACTCAAAGTTATGGATTGATGATGTAGTGGAAGCAGTCAAAATAGTTCTGGTTTGGTAATAGAGGTTTTGGGGCAATTATTGCATTTTTTGTTTTTATTCCTTTTTTTTAATTAAGATCAAGTGGACGAGAATAATATGATTGCATACAACTAGCCACGTGTCCACGAAAGCAACTGATGGGGAGTGAGGCAAATACCGACACACCCCCAAATGTGCTTATCCATTGACTGTGCTATTCTACGTAATTTCCTAGTACGAAAATGATATCACCTACTCTATCGTCTAACATTAAATACCATATATCAATTAGGAATCAATCAAGCCAAATATAAACAACTTTAATTAAATTCCAGCAGATAATGCGTACATGTTTACTAATACATGTATTCTTATGAAAATATCTCGCACGTGCTTTTTTATATAATAATTTTCAGTAATTTTGAGTAATTCTGATAAATAAATTAATAAAAAAACTTTTTATGCGATTCTCCATAAAATCAACTAAAATTACTTAAAATAATTATATAAAAGTGATTCTCCGTATATGTGGTACTGGAGCTGTATGCTCTAAATAAAGTTGGACAAAAATCTTTGTTTTTTCTTTTTCTTTTTCGGTGCAAAATAAGCTGAAAAATGAAAATAGTATTTAGTAAATAGAGTAGTGGGAGCATTTAGCACTTACCATAGATTCGTCGCTCCCGCTGAAAAACCTCCATCCTATACAGTCTGCATTACCAAACACAAAACAACAAAATTCCCAAATAATTAAAGTCGGAAATAATTCTTGAAAGATGGGGAATAGAACAGAATTCAAGGTACATTCAAAGTATTATTGAGATACAGAACTTGGAAGAAAAAAGCCTGGTTCACCATCAGAAATCAGAACAGAACAGCTTTTTGTTTATTATTATGCTTGGCTATGAAATTGGAGTTTGAAAAGACAAACTAATGCAACAATAGCCAACAGCTGCGTTTTAGTTAGCACAGCACTCCAAAATCTTTTTCAGATAATTTAAAAAATATCTCAAATCAATATATTATACATATTTAATTATCTTTTAACCTAAAAACTTTCAGAAAATTAAAAAGAAAAGAAAAAAGCTAGAGAGAGAGAAAGAGAGTTTGAGTTGTTACCAAGCGTGGAAGAGCAGGCAGTGGCAGATTCAAGGACAATGAAAGCAATTCGGACGAAAAGGAAGGGCAAAATTAGAGCGAGCACCAGCACCAACGGCAACACCGTCCGGCCGGAAATCCTCCGAGTCGCCGGAGAAGCCTTGCTGGCTCCGGCGCTCGATATCGTCAGCCTCTTTATCCCCGTCGTGGATATGTAGAACTTCATCTTCCTCCAAAGCAAGAAGCAGAGCAACTCTCTCTTCTCTGCAGCTTCATTAATACGACGGCGGATGATCGGGCTAGAAAGTGCAGAACGGTCTCGAGCTCATTCGAGCTCCGGCGAGATCTGACCGCACAGAGCGCGAGTGAGATCGAAAACTCGAAATGCGAATGGAATTTGGGGTTTGGGATTTGGAGGGAGGTCACGGACTGGAATTAGTCGAAGAAGGCCAGAGAGATGATGCAGAGTTTTTTTTCTCTCTTTCTGTTTTCGGGAGACGCAAAACTCAATCAGATCACGCTCTTTTTATTTATAAATTTTCCTCGCAAAAATTCTCTTTCTTTTTAATTTGGAACGTTAAAATTAAAGTAAAAAAATAAAAAAGAGAGAGAAGGGGAAAGGCCAAAAGCAAAGCCGCGTTGAAAGCCGCGGGAAAGAGAGGGAGGCAGAGTGAATGTGTGAGCTAATTAGTTAGATGGGTTCGTTTGGCCCTCGGTTTTGGAACTTAATTACGGATTTTGATCTTGGCTTTTCGCTAATATCACCGACAGACTGCGAGCGTCACTACTTATTTGTCCCTCGCTTTCTCTTTTTTTTCTTTTTAAGGCTTTGTGAGCGTCACTCAGTATTTGTGCCGACAACTGTTTTATTATTATTATTATTATTTCTATTATTCGTTTTTTAATGCGTATTTTTTCTTTAATACATATATAGAAGAGGGACTCGAACGTAGGACCTCTTGTGCGAGTGTTATGTCATGTTCTTTCATACATATACAGGAGAGAGAGGGACTTTCATACATATACAGGAGAGAGAGGGATTCGAATGTAAGAAATCTTGTGCGCATGTTATATCATGGCACTGTTAATTACGTAGAGGAGTTGCATCACTTGGCATCACTTCAATTGCCAAGTGAGAGGAGATGAGCGTTACTCTGAAATTGGACGGATTTAATTGCAATATTTGATCGGTTTTGCTTTGATGTGACAAACATTAACAATTAAGTAGCCATCAAACTGATATGGACTTTTTTTTTCTCCGGAGATAATTCCCAATTCAACATCCAAATTATCATCCATCACTATTAGTTAAGTGAGTGTATCATAAAAAATCTCTTCAACAATTTTGTCAAACTCAGTCATCAAAGTTGCGACATATTTCTCTCTCTTAAAGACTGATAAATTGACTTTGACTATTCAAAACATTTAATTTACTTTGAAAAAACAAAACTTACCTTGAAAATGTTAAAAACGTGCATTTGTTCTTTTAAGATAATAAATACATAAACATTTTGCACAAGTTATCATATTCTTCATTCTTTTTCATGATGTTGCATCAATTAAATTGAAGAGTCTATTGGAGCAAAAATTATTCAAGTAGCAAATAAATATTTTCAAATTACCACATAAGTCAACAAACTTTAAGTTAAAAAATTTAATTTACTACTACTATTGAAGATGCTCGAATAGTTTTGAATTCCAAAGTTATGAGTCTTATTACTTAAATGCCAAAGTTAGTCAAATTGGTCATTCATTTGTACCAATAAATTTGTATCACATCCATGTGATTCTGCATGTGAGACTATATATGCCATCATGCATTGCAATTTTAACTGCCAACTGCTTTATTAATGCGATGTCACCAACCCTTGTCTTTTGTGATTATTTCATTTTTATCTGTAAATTAATGCGAGATAGATGCTATTAATTAATTAATAGCTATTATTATTATTATTTTAAGTACAAGTGATAGTTTAAATTATAGAAGATGGAGTTTTTTATAAAAAAAAAATAAAAATAAAAAGCAAGAAACAATACCACCATGGAGATTCGAACTTCGAAATTGAAATGACTAGTCTACAAATCAAAGTCTTTTTCATTGAATTAGACATCGTTACCATTAGTTGTTATCTAGCCAGTAACAATTGGTAACAAATGACAAATTGTTCAATTTCTACATCAATCATGAGCATGACAAGGCATGGAGAAATGTCTTCCCTGACTTGCCGTGAAAATTGGGAAGTCCTCATTAATTTTTTGCGACTTGGTCAACATTATTTTATAGATTCAAACCCGTTTCTTAAATTCACAAAACATCTGAAAATTGATTGAACAAGACATTTATAAACACAAAAGAGTGTACTTATACACGGATGGTCCAACGAATATTGAATGAATGTATGAGATGACCTTTAAATTATTGTTACAAATTCAATTATCGATGCGTAAACTTTGTTTTTTTTTAGGATAACATAGTAAATTCACGGTTACTAGAATTCGAATCCATGACTTTTTCTTGGAGAGCAATTGTTACACATTCAATTGTTAAATTAATTAGAGTTGGGAAAACGATAACTTTTAATTCTAAAGCCAGTAATGTTCCTCCTTGCATGTGATTTTAATGTTATATTTGAAAGCTGGGTGCTTTTTTCGATAGAGAAAAGCTGGGTGTTTCTTAAGGATCACTTCAAAGTAAAAACTTGCATGGGTTGAATATTGCTTTTCGAAGTTTTGGTGTTTTGACAGCTTTCTCTTTTCAACCAGACAAAGGCCCCATTGTTTCCATTAGCATCTCCCTCTATAAAGTTGAAGGAAAGGTAAATCCATACTTTAAGACTTAGAGAGCTAGATTGCGATGCCTCACAATACAGGTCAAAAGAAGCCAAACCTTCCTTTTTCACAATTGAGAAGTTACTTGAAGAACAAAAAATCCATTTGTTGTTTTTCGGGTGTGATTGGTTTTACTTTTCTTAGAACTTATTCAATCACATAAGCATGATGTGACAACATTAACGTATAGTTTGAAAAAAAATTAGGCTAATGCTTGTGCAAAGGTACAACAAGTTTTGACTTGAACAAATTGGATTCTTTTTAGACATGAGTAATTAACGCTCCATCTCTTCCCACAAAAAGCAAAACCAGCAAAAAAAGTTGAATGTCCGTCCTTTCTACAAGCTATATATTGGGAGGCGAAATTGAATAAAGAATCTCTGAGTGCATGAATATAGTAGGGAGGTGGAGTCCATGATAATATCTTATTTTAAGAAACTTAAAACTAAGACAGATTATTGTCAGTCGTGAAAACAAGACTAATTGTATTGTTGATTTTATATCGATAAGGTGTCAATATCATTGTCGATGACATGTCAATAACAAAACGTAGCAAGATATTATTGATACATTATCACCAGTATCAATTCATTTTTAACAAAGGACGAACATCTTGCACGAAGAATCTTTGAATGAAACTAAGAAGACTACATCTTTTTTGGTCGAAATCATATCTCATTTCATTAAAGTGCCAAATAGGTGTACAAAGCACAAACCAATGGCACAATAGAACCGTAACACAACCGGGAAAGAACATCTAAACTCAAACCAAGTTTAGAACAAAGTTTGTACACCCAGCATAATAACAAAAAAAAAAAAAAACTCAAAATAAAACAGCACACATAGTCCAGTGGCCCACCCCCAAATACAATCAGAGCCTAAAAATAAGCATACAGCCCAGTTCATACCCAAAACTAGAATTTTGGAAAACCCTAGCCTAAGCACACAAAAGCCGCCACCGTTGACAAGAGAACAGGGAGCGCATCACCTCGGCAGAAAGTGAAAGGAGACATCACCACCGCACAAAATAGTATAGCTGCACACAAAAGACCCATAAATCTGCCACCAAGACTAGAAGTTCCATAAACCACAAAGCCATATCAACTCAATGACATCCACCCATGAATCACCAACTCCACCAAGTTTGAACTCGCCTATGCCCCACAGAGAATACAACAACCAATCAAAGCAAGACCAAGGGAAATGAAAACCTGAAGCCCAAAGAATCAAGCGAGTGGAAGGTGGTGGTGCAAGCACCAGAGTAAGAGCTATATACACCTTCTGATGGGGACGCGAGATCGCATTTTGGATTAGCTTCTATACCTTGCAAGATAGGCCACATCAAAGAGGGAGAAAAGGAATCAAAGGGGTAGATGAAAGATGTTTGGACAAAATTGGATTTAAAGAGAGGTTGAAGGAGAATTTGGGACACATAATTAAAATAAGACATATCACTACTACAAAAATCGAAATAGACGACGGGAAACCACCGTTGTATAAAAAGGTTTTCCAACTATCGTGAAATCGACTGCCGTCTATTTGGGTTTCAAACTACGACGACTTTTCACTGTCGTTGTTTATCTATAAAGACGACGGTTTTTAAAGAAAATCGTCGTTGTTTAGAGGTAAAGATCGTTAATTATAGGAGGAAAGACAACTGTTTTTAATAAAACCGTCGTTTATTGTATGTAAAGATGACGGTTTTTTATGAAAACCGTCGTGGATTGTTTATAAAGACGACTGTTTTTTATATATAAAAAACCGTCATCTTTACATACAATAGACGACAATTTTTTTTTAAAAGGTCATCTTTACCTATAATAGACGACACTTTTTTATAAAAACCGTCATTAATTATCTGTAAAGACCATGATTTATTATAAAAAACGTCGTCTAATAAGTTTCCAAACTGCTACATTTTAGTTATTTTTGATTTTCTATGATGCTATACAACGATTTTAACTAGAAAACCAACCATAATGCTTTATTAATGAATATATACACAAATAGTTTCTTTCATAAAACTTGAAGATTCAATAGTTATTATATAGTTAACCAATCTTTATTCTACAACAAACATAATTCCTAACAATACCTAAGTACTCCTAATCCAAGCATTCCTCATCCAAACATACAAATGATGCACAACTGAAGTCTCCTCCATCATCCCTGTAAATAAATCAAAATGACAAAGAGAGAAAAAAAGCTAAGATTATAAACATAAAAAATTAGGTGGAAGATAAATTTTACCATTGATCCATATTTCCATAGAAAACTTGTAAAATGAGCAAAAAAAGACCATCGAGAACCTGCAAAAGGAAAAATATATAAATAAAATGACGGTGAAAAGAGAAGGCAACAAATTTTCAACAACAAAAAAACATACGACTCACATAGAAAACCTACAAAAAAAAGAAGTTATAAATCTACAAGCTTCCTCATCATCTCTTGATAACCAAATCAGAAAATCTAAAAAGAAACCAGAAATATAAAAAAATATGTAAACAAACCAGACAAATCAAGAGAGACAAAATCTAAAATTAGGGAGACAAAGAACACACCAGAAACGCAAAGAGACTAATCCAGAATTCATTAGCAAGATATAGAAGGGTATTTTAGAGAGTTTCATGAGGGTGTTTTAGAGAGTGCAGGAGGGTTTCAAGGAGGGAGAGATAAGGTTTTCAGAGACGGAGGAAAATCTGAAAATTTGTCGAGCCCGAATTCACTTAAGTAGCTTTTTTTTTTTAGTGTGTTTTAAAAGACGACGCTTGTTAATGAGAGATAAAGTTTTCAAAGACGGGTGAAAATTTGAAAATTTGTCCAGCGCGAATTCACTTAAGCGGTCATTTTTTAGCATGTTTTAAAAGACGACGCTTTTTAAAAAAAGATCGTCATCTTTACAAATAATAGACGACCTTTTTAAAAAAAAACCCGTCATCTTTACATAAAATAGATGACCCTTTTAAAAAAAAACTGTCGTCTTTACTTCATAAAACAGTGGAAGCAGAAGGGACGTAATGGTCGTCTTTACCCAAAAATAAAAAAACCGTCATCTTTACTTTCAACTCTTTAAATGCGTTTTTGGAAGGTTAAACGACCTCAAATGGCCAAAAACCACCATATGTCAGCGCAAAGTCTGATTCCTAGCTTCATTCCCTTTTCAGAAAGGTATCATGGACCTCAATCAGAGCTCGGACAACAAAACTGCAAATTCCCGCTACGTCCCTTCTGCTTCCACTGTTTTTATGCATCTGTTGAGACCCAAAAAAATACATGGTTGGGCCCGAATAAATTATCAGCCCAAAACGACGATCCATTAGGAACAAACATAGAGCAGAGTGCATCGAAACCTACCATATGCAAATTACAATACACGTGCCACGCTAAATAAATAAATTCGCTCAGGGTTGAGATAAAATATACTGTGTTTACAGGCCCATGCAAAAATAAGCATTGCAGGACGATAAATTAAAACATGCCAAGCAATGTGCCATGTCAAGCACGAAATCATTATCGCACCCCCAATCATGCTACAAGCCTAAGTGGGCCCAAGCCACTCAAAAACCGGGGCTTGCTTGAGTGGGTTGTGGTATGGACGGTGAT
>NC_024129.1:13906100-13917064 GCF_000346735.1 Prunus mume
GCCTTTAGAAAAACCCAAAATAGCCCACAAAAGCTTCAGCTCTTTTGAAAAACAGAGAACACGTGAAGAAGGAGGTTGGCAGACTCATCAAGCAAAGCTGCTGGGAGCAAGTTCCAAGCCAGAGACGCCCAAAGAACCAAGAAATGCTGGCCTGCACCCTGTCAAAAGCACCCCTTGGACCAGCATATATTTTCACTTCCTTTCCTTCATCAGATTCAGCCAAGGCAGGGGGAAGGAAAGAAGAAAAAACAGTAACCAAGAAGGGAAGCTCTCACTACGTAGCTGCGGGAAAGGGGGGACATTGAGCTCCCAAATTTCCTGAATTCGAGCAAATAAACAGAGGCAATTTTTGCCAAGAAAGGGAAGTCAGAGAAGAGGAAGAGAAAGGAGGAAAAAGCTTGGCCAAAATAAGTAGAAGCCATTAGGGTTTCTTGAAAAATGGTGATTTCCAGCAGCTATAAATTGAGCCTTCCCTTACCCAACAAAAACAACCCACAACCTTCAGAGAGCAAGCTTTCTCTCTAACTTGCAAAAACTCAACAAGCTCGTGCACTGTTCACCCCAAATTTGTTTTTCGGGGAGCTGCCAGAAGAACTCTCCCTTTCTTTCCCAGCCAAAATCCCTCACAAAACACCTCATTCCTTACCTTAATACTCCATTTTCTCATAAACCAAGCCTAATCTCTCTCTTAGTGCTAAACTTATGTTGGTTTTGCTCCCATGCCACATGCCACCCATGCTGAGCTAAAAGACTATCTGAAAGCATGCCAAAATTATCTGTAAGTCACCATTATTCTCATTGGTGAAGATTATCCAAAATATCTCCTAAGGTTTTGCTGTCCTTTCGAGGTATTTTGGGGCTTAATTTTCGAACCTAAACAAAAAGGGGCAATCTCCTCAGTCTGCCTTTTGCAGCAGCCCAGCTCATTAGCTGCAGGAAGAAAAAGTCCCCTACAACATCAAAACCGGATAACAGCCCCATACTAGTTACATGCCTCTTGAAAACATTATTTGGTAGCCCTTTATTGAATGTAACAACCCCATACTAGTTACATACATCTTTACATATAATAGACGACCCTTTTTTTTTTATTTAAAAAAAAGGGTCGTCTTTACTTCATAATAGACGACCATTTTTTAAACAAACCATCATCTTTACATATAATAGACGACCCTTTTTTTTTTATTTAAAAAAAAGGGTCGTCTTTACTTCATAATAGACGACCTTTTTTAAAAAAAAACTGTCATCTTTACATATAATAGACAACAGTTCTTTCAAAACAACCATGTCTTTACCAAAAAAAAGACACTTAATTTTTAAAAGACGACGCTTGTCATACCTACTGTCGTTGTTTTTTGGTCAGATTTTAATTATGAAGAAAACCTTTTTAATAAGACAACGCTTTTTTATTTGTGTGCGTCGTTATAAAAAAAATATTCAACAGTACCTCCGTTTTTTAGTTGTTTAAGTCACTTATTCACGACGGTTTTTTCTTCTACCGTCATCTTTTTCTGGTCGTCTTTTTCACTTTTTGTAGTAGTGTATTGTCTCAAATCCACCCACAATAGTGGAAAGAAATCACCAAAGAAAGCAAAGAGGGAGGAAATGGTGAGAATGTTGGAGTGTTGAGAATGGTAGAGGGAAGAGAGAGGAGAGATGAGGAGAAAAGAGAGGGTTGAGATGATAGTAAATAGGATAGCAGAGGGAAGGATAAGCAATGACTTCTTTCTCCCCCTTATTGAGAAAGGGGCGGCTGGTTTCCTAGGGTTAGTTGAGAGAGAGAAAAGGGGCTAAGCATCATAGTTTAAGAAGACTACATCAATCATATATGTTGATGCACAAAAATAGTCGAGCACTTTTGGGCCCAACTTAGAGATGTTGCGTCACCTTCTGCTTCATTGGGCTATGTGGCAGATGAGGAGAATTTGCAAGACAAAGAGCTCAGAGAAGACCTTGGGCACCGGTCGAAGGCTCTATAATGCTTAAGTTAGCTTAAGAGCAGAGTGAATAGCAATTTGGACAGAGTATGAGCTAAGTAGCCGAATGAAACAGTTACCTCATTTTGAGGACTTGCGCCCCTTTTTATATATCTTGGGAGGTGTGCACCTTGAGTGAGATTTTAATGTGGGACTACGGGCATTGTCTGGGAAACTGCCACATGTCCTTTGTCCAGCCTAATAAAACATGAGTCTTTTTTGGTCGGATCAACAGGTTGTGTTGCCAAAGGCTCTCATTATCGATAGTCGTTTTATGGGCCTCAGTGCATTATTTGAGCTTTATAAGTCCTTTTGTAAGTCTTGTATTCCACATGTTGAGGAAGAATTGGCCGATCATATATAGTATAAATAATATATATATAAACTAACCTAATTGCAAACACTCAACCTTCCATTTTCCGGGTATGAGCACAAAGATCCAAACCATCGACAGTGAAGTATGATACATTTTTCTACTCGATCGTGACATTTTTCTACTAGAATCTCATCCCTAAAGATTCATTTTCTTTCTTCTAATTAATAATTTGGGCACGTTATTTCTCATTTGACACCTCACCTTATAAAATCTTGGTTGAAATGATATGTATGCCCCAATTTTGAGGAACCAGAAGCTTAATCAGCACATGAAATCGGGACCTACAATTTAGGGCAAGAGCTGATGTGACCGTACAGGCTCAGGTTGGCTCTGAACGCACATGGACTTTGAGCTAATTCTCTTGCTAAAATGAAGGAGTTAGATGGTGTATGTGTACCTCTCACAGTGTCATTGGGCCCACAAAGTTTGTGTTTTCCACAAACTTGAGCCTGGTAACATGCAATTTGGGGCCCCTCTTGGATCAAAGTGATATCCACAGATATACACGCGGCATGATTCTAGTTTTCTTATGTCAGGAGTGAAAGAGAGTCTTTGAGACAGATGATGAGAAAAGTCACATCGGCTAGGAATTCTAGTTTTGCTTAAAAGCACTTGTGAAATGAATGAACACTAGAGTTACGCTTGTGAAATGACTAAATCACTATGATAAAGTAACATTACAGTTAATCCATGCAAAATTCATATAGGTGTGAAATATATGATAAAAATCGCGAACGAGAACGACTGACTTTTATAAAATTCATATATGGTCACAAATATAATAAAAAATAACTGTTATTGGCACTCTAAAATAATGATCATAGGCTAAAACATTATCAAGAAACATCACTACATATACGTCTATTTGTTTTACTGTCATCACCTATTCAACCAAAAAAATTTTGAAATTTTTTTATCCTTTTTCAAAAATATTTATTGTGTTACTTCATATGGCATTTCTTTATTTTATTCTATAATTTTAACTAATCCATCTTTTTATAAATCACAATAATATTATGTACATGGATTATGAAGTCAAAATATGACAAAGTTATACATACAAAAATCTGTTCAAAGGTACACTAAACAAAAGCGATGTCCATATATGGCACCCTCGCTATAGAATTTCGTTGTCCATATAATAATACTAAGCTACCCTAAAGAAGTAGTACGCTGATGGTGGTCCTCATCGGCATTAGCTCCTGAGATTGCTGCACTAGCTTCCTGGAAAGAAGTTATAATCAAAACGTGTTATTACATACTAGGCAATAGCACTTAGCAGGTGGTGAATCCTGTAATACATTATCTGTTAAAAGGGCAACGATAACAGTTTCAATTGAAGTTTTTGCTCTAATTTCAGTACCTCCTTGTTGGCTCAATTGATTTATAAGGTCCATGGAAACGCTGAGATTCCGAAGCTCCTTGTTAGCCCTCGCATACTCTTCTGCCAAGGCATCAGGCTGTCTACAGGTCACCATTTGAATTCCAAATTTTTGTTTTCATTTCTATAGCAATCACAAACATAGAGAACCTGGTTTATGAGATTATGAAGACAAGCACTCCTCTGCTGGATAAGCGGTAGCCTTTGCCCCAAGAACTTAATTAATGTAGAATATAAGCTTCCTAACTTGCACACAAGGCAAGCATAAAAAAGGGCTTATTGTTCCAATAACCAACAAAGTTAATGATCCACAGAAAGCAATGAGCCTGCATCCAATTTTGGCAGAAATTTTTTTAAAATTCCAATCCATGTGCGAAAAAATCATGACCTACCATCCTTAAAACACACCATCTGCAGACCCAGCCTGATGATGGGAGGCTTAGCACCTCAATGGTATAGGTACACCCTGTCCGAAATCAAGACTCCAACGTTTCAAAATTAGCTACAGAGAGAAGAAATTAGCTAAAATTTTAGATGTAAATGCAACATTTAAATTCATAAGTTAGAAGGTTTTTCATGCAACTATGCAATCATAAGTCTGGAAACACAACACATCTTCACTTATCCATCACAAACTAGAGAACAACAAATACAAAACATAAACAAAGTTAAGAATACGCTCTAAAGCTCATATTACTCTTTCGTACGTAGCACTAAAAACCACAGCTACCTACTCATCACTAACAAACATCCATCCCCCCTTCTGCATAAAAGGAAAAATGAAATGTTGCTAAACTCTTTAGAAACAACAATGCATTCTATCCCACAAGAAGTATATAAGCTCACAGTTACATAGTTACGTGCGCTTAATCGCCTAGGCGAAATGACTGATCACTTGATCAGAGTAACATTACGATTAATTGACCATGTGAGTAGGTGTGAAATATATGATACAAATCGTGAACGATTGACCAAGATAATAAAAAAGTACTATGATTGACACTTCAAAATAGCGATAATGCACGAAAACGTTATCAAGAAACATTACTACATATACCCTTGTATTGTTTTACTGTCATTATAGCATCAATCTATATCACCTATTCAACCAAAAATTCATCTCATTAATGGTTCAAAAAAATTTGTAGCATTTATATTCATACCATTTACTTACAAGCTCTAAATCTCAACCGTTTGTATTTCTAAATTTTCATCCAAACGGTTTGAAACAATGCTTAGAACCTGGTTTGTTATCTATTAAAAGACTTGATCAAGTGCTTCACCATTTGTGTGTGATGTATATTACTTTCGTGAAGTGATGAAAAAAACGAGTTGGCCCTTGTTTTGAACTTACATAAGGGCTTAGCATCTGATTAGAAAAAAGGATTTAGTACTGGCTTTCAATAATGTGATAGGCAAATTGCTGAGTTTATCACAAGCCTTTCTCTTTAGCGTTTCCCTCGCTTTCTTTAGCTGTATTAGGCCAAAATGAAATGTTGATACAAACAATAATCAGCATTTTCGAGAGAACCAGACTAGGGAGTAGGAGGCCACCCTCTCATTCGATTCAGTCACAATATCTGAGATCAGGAACATGATTATCCGCAACAAAGAAAAAGATTTCCTGTTATTTATTTGAGAATCAACCATATACTTAATAAGGACAGATACAAAGGAGTAACTGGATTTTGATGTTTTAATATCAGTTGCTTACTCGGAAAGTGCAGTGATCTCTCAAGACCTGTCGAGCAAGATCAACTGCTCCACTCTTTTTGTATATAAGATGCAAATTAAAAGCTGCTTCTCTGTGAAGGTCACAGTAACCCGGTAATCGATTTTCAACAGACTCTGGCTTTTCATGGGGAAGTTTTGGGATGGGGTAATCCTTCACGTGCATTGCAAGAACTTTGTCATAGTGCCAAGCTGCCAGCGTCACAAGACCGACGTGATGGTATGCACTGGCTATGTTGAAAAAAGCCTCTTGGCTGAATTCACAAAGCTGCAAATGTTTGTAGAGGAATACTAAGCCTTGTGCAACACACTGGTGCCTATTCTGAAGTCTGTGTCCAAGGGCCAAGTTGATTAAGGCAGTACCGACACACAGATTAATCAGGGGATTCTCTGGCAATAATTTATAAGCTTGAAGGTATTCTCTCGCAGCATCTTGATGACGGCTCTTTTTAGTAAAATGATGCCCAGAAATGATACTCGGAGGTGCACAGTCTTTGAGTTTGTCTCGCTTACCACGTAGAAACTTATAATGCCTCGCATACCAGTCATCTAATCTGGTAATTACTTTGTAACAGCAGTTCCAGGCAGCATTGCTGTATGGATGCTGGTCTGCAATGTATTTTACACAGTCAACCCCATGCTCAGGATCCGGAGTGTGCATGCAATTTGAGCTCCAGGAGATCGGAGTCCCTCCGCAACAGAACACATGTTGCGAGTTGATTTCAAAGCAAGATTTATAATCTCCAATGCTTCGCAATATCTATATGCAAGGAAGCCAGTGACTTGCACAAATATATTATAAGGCCATGATTCTCTTTATCCGTGAGAAGATCTGGCAGGGGAGGTTCTTGGTGTATTTCTTCTGGAGGATCATCACCTGAATCATCACTTTGCCAGTCAACTCCAGCAGCCATTGCCTCAGCTCTCCTTTCTTCCTTTACTTTTGCCTTCTTTTGAAGCAACTTCTTCGCTCTGGTAGCTTTCAGCAGATCTGATGCAGGAGCTACTGGTCTAGATCTGCATAATGGGTTATCTGTTTGGTGATCATCCAGGACTTTCGCTCTTTCTAACAGAACACTTTTTGTGTGCCTCTTTTTCACTTTCACCTTCTGCTGAAGTGATTCGATGCGTAACGACTCATGTACCAAAGGATAGATTGCATCCACAAATTCCTTGCGCATCCCTTTAGCTATGTAAATGTAGCAAAGCTTCAGTTTCACTTTTCCATTACACCACCATGGTTCTGATTTATTTGTTTGGGCTTCAAAGCGATCTAGATTTTTTGGAGGAGATAGCAACAAAATGGCTTCATCTTCTCTGGCTTCCTCAAGAAGAATAGAAGCCAATGTTAATCGGGTCTCAATATTATCTTCAAGTGTCTTCACAGCTTCATAGAACCACAAAATTGCCTGTACTCTGTCATTCAAGGACAAATGACATCAAGCAATTTTTATACGTAAAAAGCCTTTATTATGTTTGGTGTTTCCTTTCAACATGAAATAATACTTCAATGCAGAATTATAATGCCCAAGACTCATAAATGAGTCTGCGACTTTAGCAATCAAGTCAGCATGATCTGCACTCTGCTGTTCAAGAGCACTAAAGAGTTTCTGCCTTCTCCATATTTCCAAGGTAAGCATGGCAGATTCCTGCGTTAATTTTCATTGTCAAAGGCATCTCTTTATTTGAACAGAATACAAGTTGTGCACGCTCAATATGCAGAATTGCTTCATTATGTGCATTATTTTCCATAAGTATGGAAGCTAGCAGATCAATGACACTAGGATCAGTTTTGGTTGGATGATCTCTGAGATAAGCCTCCAGAATATGAATAGAATGCTCATGCTGACCACTTCTGTCATACATCACAGCTCCTGTCTTGAGTGCTTCAACATTATCAGGACAGGCTTGTACTATCTGTTCATACGATGCAGCAGCTTTATGATAGTCTCCGAGCTTAACATAGAGTGACGCACGACCCAATTTCAGATAAATATTTTTAGGATCTGCTGATATTGCTCTTGAAAGGCAATAAATGGCTTTATGAGTGTTGCCTTGTCTATTGAACCAGCCAAAGAGCAGTTCCCAAAGAGCTGGATTTTTTGGTGCTAAAAGTGCAGCAATTGTGAAGCAATTCAAGGCTTTCAATTCATTACCAAGATTATCATGGCCAAGTCCAAGTGTATGATACGTCTCGGGCAAATCTGGTGCCAGCTTAACAATTTCTGCCAAGATGGGTATGGCCTCTTCATAATGTCCATGTACGTAGTGAAGAGTAGCTTCACCAAGCCTTCGAGTAATCTCAGGAGTAAGTTTCTTCTTTGATCCTTTCCGTCTACCTTTTTTCTTGGGCTTCCTTATTCTCCATTGCATACCATAATTCATGGCCTCCATTATTTCCTCCATGCTTGCTCCAGTAACATCCTTATGCCTGGCCTTCTTAACAGAACCTTCAGGCCGACTATCCTCAAGTGCTTTTCTCTTTCTTTCAGCTAGAGCCTCATAATCCATGCCCACAAACTGCTCATAAACTTCTTCACCAAAAGCATCGTCTTCCACAAATTCCAAAGGTTTAACCCCATCTTTGAAACTGAAAGTATTCTCATCCTCATCGTCTTCGTCCACTTCCCCGTCTTCTTCATCCTATTTGTGGGAGCAAATTTCGTCCCACTAGAATATTCGCCTAAGATTCCTTCGTTTTCTCAACTTCTCTTTTCTCCCTGCAAAATAGATCGGGGTAAAAGGACCACACCCTGGGGGTGTTGGCCAAAGGCCCTCCGATGCCTAAGTTAGGTAGGGTATTTCAAGAAAAACCGGGTGACCAGAGCCGTGTGTGGTGGCCGGAGCCTTGTGTCAGAGAGAGAAATAATATGGTGGCTAAGGCTTTGGAGAAATGATTTCTGCAGAGTTTCAGTAGGAATTTAGAAGTACCTTAACCCTTGTGTGTGACCATCTTTTTATAGTGGTCTAGGAGGCTAGAGTTTTAGAGGAATAATTCCATAGATGGAAAGGAATTATTCCTCCCCGATTTGGAATTGATTTGCTTAATTAGAGATTTGATTTATTAGGGTAAATCAAATTCCTAATTGTGGTAGGTATCAAATCAAATCCTAATTTAATTAGGTAACTCCTCATTTAATTGGGAATTGGGGTAGGAATCAAATCAATTCTCAATTTAATTAGGTAATCCTCAATTAAATTAAGTAACTCCCAATTAGGTTGAGTAATTCCCAATTAGGTTAAATAATCCCCAAATAGAATGAATTATTTGACCTATGGTATGATTTAATTCGGTTCCCACAAACGCCCCATAGCTTTTGCATGACGCATGGTGGCATGTAGGAGATGTGAATTATCTGTTGGGATGTCCAGCTATAATTGGGCTTCATTCTTGGATTTGGGCTCCTAAGTGGAGGAGGTCTTTGACTTGCCACTTTGGTCTTTTGACTTGGGCTGTCCAGATATAATTGGGCTGGAGGCGAGCCGACCTGCTGCTGGAGCAGGTGGGAGTTTGGGTCGGCTTATTTGTGGTTGATCCAAACTGATTCAATTCCTTCTTCTTTTTGTGTCACGAACTAGGAACATTATGAGTCAAGGCGATCATGTGTGGAGCACGGACATGTTGGAAGTCAGTGGCAGATGGGTATGGGAGGTTGGCGACGGTCCGCTCGTTCCTCTCACCTACTGTGATGGTAAGTTGCATCCCTTCGATCTGCTACAGTTGCCATGGAATTCTTTGCTGTGAGTCTGACTGACTTTTATCTCTTGCTTGTAGAAAATGACATCCACAATAAGCTTGATCTCGGCCCGGACACCACCACTGTTCATCAAGCTTTGAACATCCTTGTCAGGTTCTGTGGATTGCGCTGATTGCTGAGTGAACATCGGAAGGACGCTGGTGGTTTGCCCCTATCCGAAGATGTTGAAAGATGAGAGCTGCATGGCTCGGACCCAGATGATCTGCCAGTTGAGTCAGAGAAGTCCTCGACCAAGCTTCCTCATTCTTCCACGAGCAAGTCTTTCATAAGGGGGTTTCGTTTGCTGAGAATGTCCCTATGGGAGTTGCTTATTCATCTGCCAGGATCAAGAGTCTCGTCAGTGCGAACAGTAAGAAGATCAATGGCATGCAGTAGGTCCGGGATATTCTACTCAAGTATCGGCTCGAACTGCCTAAAACCCATGATCTACCCTGTGAGGAGGCTGTTGAGAAGCAGAGTTTGAGTTGCTTATGCCGATTATGGGCTTAAACTGAGAGGATTGTACATCTGTCTAGCAATCACAACTCGTCTGTAAAGCCACGAATAGTCAAGCGCAGAGCTGACTCAATGTTGCAAGTTACGGCCAAGAGAGCTAAAGAGTCATCTGCTCGAGCAAAGAGTCCTTAAGTTGTGCGAACTGCCGATCCAGAAGTTGGTGATAGCTCCACTGGTCAAGTTCGACACTCATGTTGAAGCCACGGAGGCATTCAAGCATGAGATTGTTGCTAATGCATACAAGCTGGGATACTTGGATTGTAGGAATAGTGCTTCTCCTTGTTGCGCTCTCGAACATGAAGACGGTAAGCAGCTTTATCTTGAATTGCCCCCTGCTCAAAGTGAGTAGAACAATGTTGTGGATGCAGAAGCAGTTGAAGAGCAGATAGCAGATGAAACTGCAATAGAGGAAGACAACTCCCAAGGTGGCGTAGCTAATAAGGCTAGACCAGATGCGAAGGAGCAGGCATGTGAGGCCGTTGAGTAGATGGTGCTGGTTGGCCGCTTTGTTATGGAATTTTCAGTTGTCTTTCAAACTTCAATTCTCGTTATATCTCGTAAGTGTATATTCGGAGAAATAGCACTTGAAAGAGACTCCATTGAGCTTGTACTCGTGAAGTAGCTTGCCTTAAGTGGAGGTGAGGCTTGTCGCCTGCGAGCGTATTTCGGGGACATAATGCTCGAAAAAGACTCCATCGAGTTTGTGCTCGAGAAGTAACTTGCCTTCAGTGGAGGTAAGGCTTGTCGCCTGCGAGCGTAGTAGGATATCAACTGCTGCTGGTAGGCTGCGACTTGAACAATGGCCTTTTCTCATTCTTCTTTCAGCAGATCAAGGTTGACTTTCATCTGCTTACAGTTTTGGTTAAGACTGCCCACCTTAATGCTCATGGAAGGGACTGTGACGTGTGGAGGAATGATTGCTTCTGTCCCATAGACTAGGGAAAATGGTGTCTCTCCAGTCGATTTCCTTTTGGTTGTGCGATAAGCTCATAGGACTCCTAACAGGTCGTCGACCTATTTTCCTTCTGCGCCCTCCAGTCTTTTCTTCAGGCAGTCCAGCACGATTTTGTTGGATGCCTCTGCTTGGCCATTGCCTTGCAGGTATCTGAGAGTTGACAGGTGCTGTTTGATGCCATACTTCATAAAGAATGCGGTGATCTATCTACCCACGAACTGTGTACCATTGTCGGTGACTATCGATTACGGGCAATCGAATCTACAAATGATGTTCTTCCAGATGAACCGCT
>NC_024129.1:13943467-13976238 GCF_000346735.1 Prunus mume
GCACATGGCTGGGATGATTTATTCATGAGTGTGGTATCCTTTTGTGAACAACATGGTATTGATGTTCCTGATATGAGTTCTCGTTATATGATGGGCACACGTCGTTCTTGTCAACAAAAAGATTTTATTACAGTTGAACATTACTATTGCATTGATGTATTTAATGATGTGATAGATTGCATGTTGAGGGAGTTAAATGACAGATTTCCAGAGCAAACAGTTAAACTTCTTATTCTTAGCTCAGCATTGAATCTTCGTAATTCCTTCAAATCATTCAATATTTGGCATCTATGTAAACTTGCTGAGAAATTCTATCTTGCTGATTTCAGTCTAAGTGACTTAAAAGGTTTGGAAATTGAGTTGAGGTATTTTCAAAATGATATGCATCGCCTTTCCTGCTTTAAGGACCTCACCACTCTTCCTCAGTTATGTCAACAATTGGTGGAAATAACTTTGGCAGAAAACTACCATTTGCTTTACAGATTGATTCAGTTGGTGTTAACTCTTCCTGTTTCTACAGCAACAATGGAACGAGCTTTTTCATGTATGAGAATTATTAAGAATAGACTTCGAAGCACCATAGCTGATGAATTCCTTGCTGATTGCATGATTTTCCACATTGAAAGAGAGTTTGCTAATAGTATCAATAATGAAGAGATAATTGAAGAATTTAAGATTTCTAAGCCTCGTAGGGTACAATTTTAGATTAAAATAGTTTAGTTTGTGTGTTGCATTGCATTTACTTCTTGTTTTTTTTTGTTAAGCTTTTATTTATGTATAGATATGCATATTTGAGGGTAAGGCTCATTACGACTCCCCTGACTAGGTGTATCTTTTTATTTTTATCAATAAAATTCACTCGTACTGTCGAGTTTTTAAAGTAAGTTTCGCCTACCTGACTTTTGAATCCTGGATCCGCCACTGCAATGAGCCTAGGTTTTTGAGTTATGATTCACCTTTTTTAAAAGATGAATGTGAATCTTTACAATAGAATTCAGGCATTATGACTTGTGAGTGTAAGTTCTTTTGTATGAAAGATATAAAGAAAAAGATGTGTTATATATTCGTTTCATATAAGTTACTTTCGATGATTATGCTCATTAATGAATTCCAAGCCTCTACATTTATCTATTGTACATTTACTCGCATTTCGCTACATCTCAGCCATTCTAATGATTGAACCATTAAAAAGATGCCACATCATCAAGCTTTTGGTTAATATGTTTTCCCCTAAATTAACGTACGTTGAGCTGACGTTAACTTTCTTGAGCTTCCTTTTTTTCTTCAGTCTTCGTGCCTTCAACGTCTTTATCTGTGTTTACCATGTTTCTCATAAATCTTTCTCCAGCCTTTGTATACAATGGAAAATGGTTGCAAAAATCTTCAATTCCAATCAGGTCAATTTTTTTTTTTCTTTTTCAGTGCACTTATATTTTTTTCTGCACCTTTTGGGGAAGAAAGAGTGATGCACATGAAAGTTTATATGATTCCTGAGTTTGAACTTTAATTAGAGTCCCTTCTTCTTCCTCCAATGACGAGAAAAAAAAAATTCATGTTTTGATATATTTCAATCAAAAGAGGAAGGGGAGAAAATACGTGCAATGAAAAAAAAAAAAAAGTTTTACTTGACTGGAGTTGAAATTCTTGCAATCAAGGGAGATATTTCATTGAACTTCCATTGATAAAACGAATGGAGAAGGATGTACGACGAACAACAGGAGAAATATGTTCATGCCATGTAAAGACGCTCAAGGGCACGAAACTGATGGCATAATTGTTAATGTTAGTTAAAAAAGAAATTCCAAGCTTGATGACGGGGCATGTCTTAAGTAGTTAGATTATTAGGATGGCTGATATGTAACGAAATGCGGGTAAATGCACATACATAAATGTAGAGGCTCGAGATTCCTCATCAATATAAAAATTTAACTGCTCTATCGTGAGGTTAACAGAAGTATAAATTCCACTCAACCTTGCAATTTCATGTACCACAATAATTTATTTTTGCTCATCGACAAACAAATTAGTATGTGTCAAGTATAATTAGACTTGTTAAATTGAGGCACCTGTCATTTTAAGGAGAGAGACTTTGATGTAATAGGGATAACACTTTTTGCTATCTTCAGCCAATAGTGCAATGACACGTGGAATAATTTTTCCATATATCATTGCATTATTTGTCAGAGATAGCAAAACACTGTAATCCATGTTACAAAAAAGTTTTTTTGCATTTTAAATGAAGTACATAAATTCAACCCAATTGTGTGTTATAATTTGAATAAATTAGTAACTTGGACGAAGCAATCACACACAAGTTTTTTTGGGACTGAAGGAAATAAAACTACACATGCCTTCATGACAAGTTACCTTTCCATCTATCTTTATCATCAAACATGAACATAAAGCGTTTAGAATTTTTTATTTTTTAAAAACACAGCTAACAAAACATCTATGTTGTGTGCATAAATCAATAAGATCTGCAAAGGGGTTGTATCTTCTTTTAAGCCTTATGTGTATTAGGTTTAATTATTCCAATGCTTCCAGAAGTTATGTTCAAATCTCACATGGTCTTTGAAACTATGGTCAAATTTCATATTGCCCCCGAAACTTAAAGTGACCCACCAATGTTTTGTCTCTCATTTTGTCTCTTACCATTAACTCCGTTAAATAATCTATTAACTACAATGATGTGGCATGTGTGAGACCCATTATTTTGATCGAAGTACATGACATGTAAATGCCATGTGTAAAAACTAGCGGTGACATTTTAGACCGAAAAACTAAAAAATTGCAAAAACCAACAGACTATTTACCGCAATGAAACCGCGATCGCGGTAAACCGAACCGCATTTGGGGTTGCGGTTGAGGTATTTGATTTTCAAAACTTGCCGTTACCGCAAACCACAAAGTATAGTCAATTTATGTTGTTTTATTTGATCTTCTTATAATAAAATGTACTAAACTATGTTGTTTTATTTGTAGATAGCATTGATGTTCAAACAACACAACGGGGTTCTTCAAATCCACTCACCACTAACACTTGAGTTTGTAACTTTAGTTTGTAACATTGGTGCATTGCATTTTTCTTTTAGTTTGTAACTTTAATTAACTTTGAATTGGATTTTTCCTTTTAGTTGTAATTTTAATTCATTTTGCTTTGTATTTTCCTTCTGATTTGTAACTTTAAAGGATTTGGAATTGGAATGCTTGAGAAGTTTAACTTTAATTGGAATGTTTGGAATTGTAACTTTAATTTTCTTTAGGTTGTGAATGCTTGAGAAGTTGAGTAGATTGTGAATTTATATATGCTTGAGAAGTTGAGGTTGTATATTTATTTATTTAGGTTGTGAATTTATATTTTTATAAATGTTTGAGAATTTGCGGTTTTAAACTGCTAATTCGCGGTAACCGACCACTTTTTGTCCCAAAAAGCGGTCGGTTTGCGGTTTCAAAAATTACCATACCGTAAATAGTCGGTCGGTTTGCGGTTTGGGCAAAAATTCGTGGTTACCGAACCACAACCACCCCTAGTAAAAACATTATATATTTTTGCTTGGGTTTTGTGCTAAAATGATCATTCTTCACAACTCCATACAATGTCTCTTTGTTCCTATAGTGCTTCTTTAATGCAAGGGGGTCTATTTAAGAATAGAAGTTGTGAAAAAAAGAAAAAGAAAAAGAAGGTTATTTTAGCAAATTTCTATTTTTTCATTTAAAAAAATGTTATTCACTCTCCTCATTTTCACCAAAAAACATTTACTTGTAACAGGAATAATACTGTTTTGCTATTTTCGGCCAATAATACAATGAAACGTGAAAAAATTGTCTCACATGTCATTGTGTCATTGGCCAAAAATAACAAAAAGTGCTATCCCTTTGCATGAAAGTCATTCTCCATCTTCACACCCTCACATAGTCACAAACCCCATAGCTGCTATCGACTGAATTATTCAAGAAAAACCAAGGTCCAAGCTTTTCGTTCTCTCCCAGATTCAACAAATTTAAACCAAATTATCCACGAAAACTAGTGGGTTCTTCACGTTGCTTCCATGGAGCTAACAAGAAGGCCATGCAAACCGTCCTTCAATGGGTTTTTTTTGTTTGTTGTTGCCATGATAATTAGAAGGAAATTTAAATACAAATTTATAAATAAACCCAATCCTAGACATGTATTTATAAAAAAACCCAAGCACTATTTAAACATAGAAACACACCCAAAATCAACCCCAAAGTCAACTTTTTGGGTGTGTTTATAAATGGGTTTTGAGTGTGTGTAATGATGGGTTTTGGGTGTGTTTATAAAGTGTTTTGGGTGTTGGGTTTTTTTATAATTTCAACCTCCATTTTGGGTGTTTTAGTGAAACTCCCAAATTTAAATTAAGTTTTGTTCTTACAACTTTAACAGGGAGGTCTGTGTTTGGAGAAATCTAAGAAATAAATTTATGAAGTTCTGAAGTTTGGGCACTTTGCTTGGGTTTGAGCCACAGGTTTGGAATAATTAAAAGTCCTGAAATATTTTGTTCATTCAAGTGAACCATTGTGGTTGTCTGTGAGAGAAGGAAGAAAAACAGGGACCTTTGCTTTACCCATCAATCAAATAGTTCCAATTTCCAAATGGTTCTGAAGAAGGGTGTGCTCCTGGTGGGTTTGGTTGGGGAAGATAGGGTTGTGTGCTAGAGGTGGCTGGGATATCAAGATGGGGCTATGGGGTTTGGTCTGGGTGGGAGTTGGGGAGAGGATCACCTGCTGCATTACAGGCAAAAATGGCAAGCTTTTTCTCATGAATGGTATTTTCTTTTTCCAGTGAGAGAAAGCTAAGTTTTGCCGAACCCGACATTTTGTTTTAATGCATCTGAAGATACTCTCCGCAGCTACTATTTACCTCTGCAGTCGAAACAACAAAGAGTTGGGAAGGGAAGGGATGACCATTTGGGCCTGAAAAGTTAAAGACCCCAACCCTTTCTCCCCCAATAGACATGACCCACATTCCCATAAGAAAAAGAAGACATGGAACTTTTCATACCATCAACAAATATTGAAGCAATTTTCCAATGATCAGGATGATGAGTTGCATGAGTGAGAGAAAAATCACTTTCCAAATTCGGATTGCAAACACTGACAACTAAAGGCATTTCTGATAGGTTTTGATAAGATAAAATAACTTTAAAACATGCTTACGAGTCATACAGATGCTTTTAAAAAACAGTACCAAATACATTTTCACGAAGCACTTGAATTTTTAATGAAAATTACAACCAGCTAGAAAAATGTTTATGAGCAAAGATATATATCAATCCAACTACCATTGTAGAAAGATGATGGCAGTTAAGGAATATGAAAAAGGCAACTGTAAAATTACTCTTCCAAAACAACCAACATGATTTGACAACACGTAAGAATGCTCCAATTAACTAGAGCTATGAGGTTGATTCAGTAAATGAGAGATGTACCATCTCTCAAAAGGTTCAAATGTCATTGTCAACGTCTGTAGAATTGGGCAATTCAATCCTGATCACAAATGAATTAGCCAATTTCACATTGTGGATGTCCCTTTTTGCTGATGTTTTGCTTTTGAGCATGCTTCTGATCTTCAATTTTCATAGTCCATGTCTTATGCCAATATAAAGTGATAGAGCCTTTTTTCTTTTTTTGACATGGCAAAATATGCCTTGAATTGCAATGTTACACATTTCTCAGTTCAATTTTATTTTTATAATTGATTAATATTTAATTAATAATTGATTTGTAGTTCAAGTGATTAAGAGGGTTTATCTATGAATACGTGGTCCTGCCTTAAATTCCTCTTCTCCATAATATTGTTTTTATCATGAGCGATCTTACCCTCAGGGCAGGGTAGGCAGCCGCCTACTCCATTTTTTGCCAAACCAAAAATTACCCAATGCCCAATACAATCAAATTTCTTTTGCATACTCAAACCCAACCCACCAGGGGCGGTCCTACCCTAAGAGCAGGGTAGGCAGCATCACGCTCCATTTTTGGCCAAACCAAAAATTACCCAATACCCAATACAATCAAATTTCTTATGCCTACTCAAACCCAATCCTTTTATTTATTTATTTATTTAAAAAAAGGTGTAAAATGGTGATGGGAAGGGATTTGTATCGTTACAACTATTACCCATGTATTTGAGAAGACTATTTACTCATATACCTGAGGTCTTAGATTCGATTCCCTCTTCAATATCGCTTGTATCAAATGAAAATGTGATATATGGTGGTTGGTTCATATAGAACAATTGTTAGGTTTATTGTCTATGGTCGGTTGTACTACCCAATTTAGGTTTGGGACTTTATGTTTTTTGTGTTGCGGCCATCTTGCTTTCTTTATTGAATTTTATATTCGGGCAAAAGGAGAGTTGAGGATAACCACAAGGTGTGGTGCGGTTAGCAAATTGCCATATCTAGTTGGCGAGTTACCTGGTGCCTCAATGGCAAGGGTTCAAACCTTTGGAAACACTTTGTGGCCAGGGTCAAATCGAACCCCAAGCGAGGATTAATCTCACCCTTTAGGTGTGGGGGCATCTCGTGGTATTTACCAAAAAAAGAAGAGTTGAGGATGGTTGGGCCACTGAATTTAAGTCCTCGTAAAACCATCTCGAACCATGTTAAAGCTAAACTCAAAATTCTACCCTCCAAAATACAATTATTCATATATTGTCCAGACTCAAATTACTTTTTCCTTCAACTATGTAGACTTATAATTTGAGTCCACAACTTTATTAAATTGTTTTAAAATGGTTAACCTTCATTTTTGTTTTGGCGTTTCTTGACATTATTTTTGTTTCAACATTCATGATTTAATTTTATGAACATTTTAACATAAAAAAATCCAAAATCCAAAACATAAATATTTTCACTTAAAAATAAAAACGTATTAAAATAAACGAAAATTACAATTAAGATACATGACAATTACAAAATTATTTGGAATTAGATCTGATTTGAATTAACTATAAAAATTATTTTCAACGTTGGATTTAATTCAGCACTTGAATGTGAAAATTTCCAACTGAGATTGCGTAAAAATGATCCTGACAATTGATTAAATATAGCCTTTGGAATTTTTAGAAAGAAAAATTGAAACATCAACCTCAAGTCAACGACTCTTGCATTTCCTTCAGTGACTCGTCAGGAGCTAGAAAAGGAGTGGGCAACAATTTGCTGCAACGTAGGGCAAGCTACGTATTTCCTTTACGCGGCCTTGCTTGCTGGCATGCTGGGCTCCATAAAATTACCAATCCATGCAATATTCAAACTGAAATTCCGCCTAAGATATTGCATGGCCTAAATTTTCACGTTCAAATACGTGGGTTGGAAATGGAATTTGAACTAAAATGTCTACTTTTCAGTTTTCACCCCGTTGGAGATGGTCTAAGATTGTTGTTTGTGATTTACGAGTGAGAGAGACCCACACACCTAAATTCATAATTATAATATACTCTATTAAATTCACTCATCCAATCATAGCAGTAGTAGTAAATTAATATAGCCTAAGCCTAGTATGTGTCACGCAGAAAGGGACCCATCAGCATTCAAAAAACTTTTATGTTCAATTCGGGTTGCCCTTGGATTCCTCATTTTCTTGAGTTTGAATCACCCAAATATGGTCTAGTTTAGTAGAAAATGATATTGACTTACAGATCAGTGATCTTATGTTCGAAATTTCATGATACTTTGACAGTATGTATGAGAACCCCCTTATTAACTTTGGGAATATAAAGAAAAAAGAATCATCGACCTATTTGTATATTGCCCACAATGACCCTTGCTTGTTTTGAGAAAAATAAATATTTTGTTGTGACAGTTATATCCACTGGCGGATCTGTGCAGGCGCAAGGGGGTGCACCTGCACCTTCGGTCGTCGGAAATCTCCATTAGAGGTGCTGGAGTTGCACCTCTGCTTCAAACTAGCAACGCACATAAGGTGTTCGATGAAATGCGCAAGTGACTGGGCGCGCATGTTTTTTTTTAACCAAGCCTGGCCAAAACGACGTCGTTTTGGACTAGGGTTTTTAAATAATAATAAAAAGTAAAAAAAGCAGAAACTGATGTTGTAAACGTGGGCCTTTTTGTGGGCTTTTCAAATGATTTTATTTCCTTACTTAATTGGGTTTTAATTGAGAGTTCTCTTTATTTAATTGGGTTTTGGGAATTCCTTAATTAAGTAGGATTGAGGATTCTCTCTATAAAAGACCAATTTAACATCACCCAATTTCATCAAAGTGTGTGTGCATCACAAGATTCCTGCGTTTTTTTTCCTTCTTGAGTAGGCCAATCCAAAGTAAGTTGAATGCATTTTTTTTTTCTTTGGGCAAACTCCAATTTTGTTTATTCTTTTGTGTGTGTGTGTGTGTGTGTGTGTGTGTGTGTGTGTGTGGTTATTTAGCTCTCTCTGTATTAGTAAGATCAGTAGCAAATTCGAGTGAATACTAGGCTACGTGACATGTTATTCGAGGTACAATTAATTTTTATTTATTTATTTAATTGATAATTTGATATTGATTGATTTATTTAATTGATAAATTATAGTCAATTAGTCACAGTAATAGATATAAAACCCTTATTTTGTTTTAAATGTACAGTTATGGAACGGTACTTTCAGAGAAAGAGTTTAAATCCTCCTTCAAATAATCCGAGTAGTTCAAATCCTCCTTCAAATAATCCGTCAAATCAACCTTCAAATAATCCGCCTACTTCACACCTCCCTTGAATAATTCGGGTAGTCCAAAATGATCGGAGGTCACTGAGTTGGATGAAATATTGGCTAATCTTCCTGCAGACCCTGGACTTAGACCTTCAATGACTTATTATAATCCCAGTTTTCGAGAACAAATCTGAAGAGCCTATCTGTAAAAGGGTCCTTGTCAGCCAAAACGACATGCCTCAAACACTTATGGGGGAGAGTAATTGACGTTTTCTTGTAAAATGGTTTGATTCATTTGTTTGGTTGGAGTATAGTAAAGAGAAAGATGTTGCATTTTGTCTTCATTGTTATCTTTTTAAATGCGACTTTGATAAACAAAGAAAGACTGGAAGCGATGTCTTCACTGAGAAATGGTTTAAAAATTGGAGGAAGGGACCTGAGAATGTCATGTTTGAGTCCAGCTTATAATTTTACAGCTTTTGACAAACAAAAAATACTTCGTTTTGCTAAATTTTATCCGCAAGAATTTAATGACTGAGACCTCATGAAGCTTGAAGATCAACTTGGGCTTTATATTGTTGATATGCAGAGCAGCACAGAGTTTTCATCATTGAACGAAATTACTGATCTAGCAGAAAAATTGGTGAATACAGGAAGGAATATAATATACAACTATGTGTATTTACTTCTTATATTGGCTTTAGTTTTACCCGTTGCAACAGCTTCGGTTGAGAGAGTTTTTTCAGCTATGAATATTGTGAAAACACCATTGCGTAACAAAATGGGAAATCAATGGTTGAGTGATAGCTTGGTTGTTTACATTGAGAAAGATGTTTTTTTCTTGTATTAGTAATGCAAATATAATGCGACATTTTCATGATATGAAACCTCGTCGGCAACAATTGTAGGTTAATTGTAATGTTATTTTTTTAATTAATATGAATAACATTAGTATTGTTTAAATGATAAGGATGTTTAGTTGTCCTTTTTTTTTTTTTTTTTTTTTTTTGAGTTCTTAGCTTTTAAAAATTGCACCTCTGCTGAAAAATTCCTGGATCCGCCGCTGGTTATATCGTTATGTGATGTTATTTAAATTCATGTATTATAATGTAAGTTAATTAGTAACATCACTCCACAAAAAGGTCAACAAGAAGCCAATTACCCCTTTCACGATTCCTAGAATTTGGCTCATGGTGCTCCATCTCTCATGCCAGACTGATACAGCCTTCGTATGGATAGCCAAATGTAATGAGTTTTTGCGGTTTAACTTCCAAAACCTCTTCTTCTCTAATTAAGCTTAATGTTTTAGAATTTGAGATTATAATTTCACTAAAATCATATCCTCATACTTACAACAAGAGTTCGACTCTCGCCTTCTTATAAGAAAGTAAACAAATAAAAAAGCACACTAAATAGTACCATGGTATCTGACTACACTTGGAAATTTCTTAAGCATTACTTAGAAGAGTCATTCCAGATATGTTTTTCTTAATAGTAGTAATTTAATTTTAAATGATATAGTTTGGACAAAAGTTTAATTGAAACGATCCCGAGCCGTCATGGGCTGAGCTCAAGCTGGCCGGGCCCAAAACCCCTTTCAAATCCATTGAAAACTGGGCTAAGATTGTGCACATTCAGTAACGCGCATGTATTAACGGCGTCTTCTACAGCATGGCGACTGCAACTGAAGAAACCGCAGCAAATTCTCAGAGCTCAGCAATCTAACAGCTCACTTCCAGAACTAGATCCAGAGTTCTAACGGGTATTTTTTAGTTGTTTGCATTCTGAATTAGTGCATTTTCGTATAAATTGTTTGGTTTCCGAGAAAGCATGGGAAAATAAAGTTTTAGAAAAAAATTGTATGTTAACTGTTGTATGCTTGGCTCGATTCAAAACAAAGTTCTCTGTTTTCCCCTGCATTTTCTTACCAGCCAAGGTTAAAAGGCAGCAATTCCTTCTCAAAGATTGTACCTTTGATATGCTTAGAAGTTATTATTAAATCCGCTGCGGTGTTAGGCTAGATTATTCTGAAATGTGTATGCAATCAATTAGATATCTTAGATTATACCTTTCTGGCTTTACAAAATGGATGGGATATTTCAGAGTTGACAGAAAACTTGGACACAGGTTGTAAATGTTCATAAAATGGTTATGTAAATACGAGCATTGCATAACCATTGAAAAGTTTTATCAAGCCTAGAGATTTTGTCTGGCAGAAGTCCCCAAATTGAGACTTTTTCTGGTGTGAAATTTAAATTTTACATTTGTTTAAAATGCTTTGATGCTGGATTTTTGAGTTTGGCTCAGGTTATTGCAGTCTTTGTATTCTCAGGTATTGAACAGTTAAATCAAGATCAACAAGATAGGACTAAAAAAATTTAATCTAGTATCCTCAGTAACTAAATGGGGTTTATGGAAAAAGAAATTTCAATTACAATGGATTTCGTATATATTCTCAGCCAATGTTTTTGCTAAATTTTGTTTTCAGTAATGTTGAACCGCGGAAACAGATCGAAGGCATGGAATGGGCCTCAAAACCATTTGGCTGGACTTGTGGTAGTGTCTGTTACAGTGTTTCTTCTCATTTTCATATTGTCAGTTGGCAACAATGATCAAAAGCCCAGTTCATTACTTGAACTTCCAAAGGAAAAGTGGCATAGCTTTAAGTCACTGGTGCAACTTTCACCAACCTTAGAGTTTCGAAATGGAACTGATGTAATATGGCAAATACCAGATTCGCCTAAAGCAGTTCTTTTTCTTGCTCATGGTTGCAATGGTAGAGCTGCTCACTTTTGGGACAAGTCTACTCACTGTCCTAACTGCATTGGTTTGCCAGAAGAAAGACTAATTGCTCTTCATGCTCTTGCTCGAAAGTTTGCTGTCCTTACTATATCAAGTGCAGGGATATGCTGGACTCTTGGGGAAGAGATAATTATTGTTAAAGATATTATCAAATGGTGGGTTAAGAAGAACAAGCTTGAAAAGCTTCCTCTTGTTGCTATGGGGGCCTCTTCCGGGGGATACTTTGTTTCTGTGCTTGCCACCATGTTGAAGTTCACTAGTATTACAATTATGATTGCTGAAGGGAAGTTTGATAAAATGGATATAAAAGAGAGCTATCCCCCTACCCTTTTCATGCACATGCCAAAGGATATATTAAGAAAGCAAAAGATAGATGAGTATATGGAAATTTTAAGAAATAAAGGGGTTGATGTTGCAGAGATTGAATGCAAGGAGTTCCCCTTGTCGCCACATTTCTTAGCTGATAGAATCCCAGGTCTTGATCTGTCTGTTTCTGCTAAGCTATTTGAACTCTTCCGGCACAAGGGTTTTATTAATGAGAATGGATATATGAAGAATGATGGGCGTAGAACACGTTGGAAAGAAGCTGTCAGAGAGAGTAAAATTATTTTCCCAGACAAGCATCTGGCCCATTACATTCAGGAGGAGTTAAATCTGGCATTTGCATACCATGAAATGACTAGCTTGCACTCTGACAGGATGTTTATATGGTTTGAATCTCATATGAGGTAACTGCTTGTCAAATTCTCCCTTCCTCTGCCTTGACCAGTATGGTGGATCCAGCCCAGAATCTGAAGTAATTTAAATGTATTTCACTCTCCATTTTGAGGGAATGGATTTGAAAAACACATGTAGAATTGTTCTTTTGCATCATTCAGAAATCAATTGGCTCTCCTTGAAGAAAAAGCTGTATTGAGCTGGCTGAAGTACTAGATAAGCTTGAAGGGTGCATGCTCAAGAGTATATGATGGATGTAAATCAGATGTTAGGTAAACTTTCTGTCCCTAAAAGGAAAGAATTCAATTGTAAACCAATCTTCCTATTCACATGATGTTGAAGTAAGAAAGAATTACAAAAGTAGTTTACTGTTCAATGATCTTTGCATGGGTTCCAACATTTTCATTTCTTAGACAAAGACAGAGACACCATCTGTTTCTTGTTCTTCATGGAGAACTGAGCTCTTTTTAAGCTTACTCTTTTCATTTTGGCCTTGCATTTGGTATATTTACCTGAAACTAACATGCTAACATTCATCTTATCTCATATTTACTTTTATATTTTCTGAGTGTTGATTTTTAGGAAATTGTTGCCTTAAAAATTTTGAGGTGCATGTTGCAATTAATGCTTGTTGTACCGAGGGAACATGTATAACCTTGTATCATCGTGTCCATGTTTTTTATAATGAGGCATCAAAAGGTCTTCTGAAGCTTATTAGTAGGCAATGTGAATAGGTGCATCTTGGGACAGACATCTGTGGGTTGCACTAGACAAATATCAGAAGCACAATGCTTTAAGTAAATAGAAGATGGCAAGTTGCCTTGACCCCTAAGATTAAAAACTAACCTACAAACACATTCTAGGTTGGACAATGGATGAACATTCAACTGCTATCAGAAAATCATTGCTACACATTTCGAATTGTAGACTCATCTGTCGCCCCCTCTTTACTCATAGTCTCATCCCATCCCTTTTCATACAAGGGTTTTTCTACAGAGCGAATTCATATTGTATGCGAACACAGTTGTGGTCATTAGATTGACAGATTCAACCATCTCAAGTACTGAAGATGCATACTTTCACATAAATTTTCTCATCCCGTCCAAAAAAGTTGTTTGAATTATAATTACCATTATTTCTCAATTATTATTTTTCAATCTCACTAAAAGTTGTTTAAATATTTTTCCTATATTTTATTTTTGTTGGTTAGGTTGGTATCCATTTATTATTATGTTTAATGCTTGATTGTACTATTAAGTACATTTAAGAAATTGGGCTGTGTTTTCCTAATTGAGTTTGTCTGGGGCATGCCTTTGACTCAATTTCAATTATCTACCACATTGTCTTTGTCATTCGCCTAGCTCATGAAAGTTTATTTTTGTTTGTATAATGTCTGTCCTTGTGTTTACATTTTTCTACTGATTTATAATGTAGAGATAGTCAATATTGAAGATTTAAGACGGTGGGCCTTGTATTTTTTGCTTTTCTGCAACATGCAACTGCCATGCTAGTAAATTTAATGCACTCGATTTTACAAGACCAGTGGCACGAACTGACCTTTTATTATAATAACTTTGCACCCTGCGATCATGCAATATGACCTGTAAAGATAGTACAATGGTTTTAATTTTTATGTTACTTTCACATTAAGAGCATCCACAGTGGGGGATGTAAATTCAGGAGTGTAAAGTTACTTTTACATCCCTTTTACACCTCCGGGGGTGTAAATATGTTTTTTGCTCCAATGGGAGGGGTGTAAATTATGGGGTGTAGCCGTGGGTCCTAGCCTTTTATGTTGACTTTTCTTCATTTTTCTTCTTTTTTCTCGGGTGGGTCCCACCTGCAAGGGATGTAAAAATAGATGTAAATATACATTTTATTTTACATCCCCATGGTGGTGATGTATATTTACATCCATTTACATCTCTCCATTGGAGACGATTCCGGTGACTCGGGGTGTATATTTAACATACACCCCCCACTGTGGATGCTCTAATTAAGTGTCTAAAATTTGGGATTTTTTGGTGGTTGTAATACTGTTGCTTCTTTTATGCTGGACATATATGCTGCATGAGATGTGGTTCAATGAAATCTGAAATCTTATTTAAAACTAAAACAACATAAGCTAAGCATTAAATTCATGTAAACCCAGTATCCATCTTAAAATGCTGTAGCATTTTAAATATAATTCGGCACTAAAGAACACAAATTTCTAGAACAAAACACACTCTGAAATAGTCTTAGATATAGGTAAAGAACTCGTAGTCATGATAAACTGTGAAATGAAATGAAAGCAAATGATGATGTGATTGAGATCAGGCTCTAGGCTTGAGTTTTCCTTCATTGGCCAGCTTGAACACACGGGCTTGAGATGCTGCAGCTTTGTTTGATCCCAGAGCTCCCACAAAGCTGTCCCTGACTTGCTTGGTTGTGAAATGGAACCTGTTATCAACCATGGAATTCAGCAAGGCAGCAGTTCCTTGTCTGTAGAGTTCACCAAGCCCATCAGTATGTGTATTGGAAAGCGCTTGCTGCAAGCTCATGGTGCTTGAGCCAAACCCTGGAAGGCTATTCACTCCAAATGCATGGCCCAAAGTTCCCCACCAGCCTAACAGACCCCATATCACTGTGGGATGGTTCCTCCAGTAGCTGCAAAACATGGTAATAATTTTGTGACTTAGAGATGGCATTGAAGTTATATATACACACACATAGCTTCAGTTGAGGGATCCCTTGTGGGTTCACTCCGCATTGTATTTCAATGACCCGAACAATATAACCATATATGTATATATCTGATCAGTTTTGTGATTAATTGGAACTTACATGCATGTAAACGGTGGAGAGTTGGGATCAGGAAGAAAAGGGGGTGTAGGAATGCTAGGAGTGTTTGGGTCAGTTGGTGGGGTTCCAATGTATGGGATTGGGGGGCTAACAATGTCTGGTGTGGGAGGGGTTAAAACGTCTGGTGTGGGAGGGGTTAAAACGTCTGGTGTTGGTGGGGGGCTGTAGCCTCCTGAAGTTGGTGGAGAGTTATAGTAGCCACCACCACTTGGAGGAGTTGAGGGTGTTGATGGCTCGGATGGAGTTCCAGGGTCGTGTGATGGAGTTGGGTTGTGATATGGTGGGGTGCCACAGTTGGAAGGTGGTGATGATGGTGTTGGGTGGTGGCTTCCATGAGAGGGGGGTCTGTGAGAGCCACCACCATGTGATGGTGGATCGGAAGGAGTACTGTGTGAACCTGCATTAATAAAAGACGTGTTAGATATTACAATGTTACTGACTTGATCATCATCCTAAAGCATGCTATGACATAGTTTCTGCTATATGCTTGCTAGATGTTTGTGATATAAACCATATTTTACAATTTGAACCCAAAACATGTTTGTTTACTGTGATGAACTCACATATTTAGGTAAGAAAAGTAGCATTTTGTTCTTGTAGTGTAATATTTTAAACTGGTAACTGAAACAATCAACTTTGCAAGAATATCAATCTTGAAGGACAAAAATATATAGAGTACAGACAAAATGTGTGTGTTAAACAGATCAACAATGCACGTGTTAAGACCAGAAACGGAAAGAAAAAAAGAAGAAAAAAAAACAGAAATAATGTGTGTGTTCTGTGAAGAAGAGAGAGAGACAGAGAGACCTCCAGGGGGGCTTCCTGCATGTGGGTCTGGAGAGTAGTAGGTCTTCTGGCCTTCAACAGTGGAGGACATAACAGGGATGACCAAGTTCTGGGATATCATCCCAGCAACCAAAGTCCATATGAACAAAGAGGCAACTCTGCTTCTCACTCTGCCCATTTTTTTCTTCTTAGAATACACTGAGGAAAGGAGGAAGCAGAAGTGAAGGATGGATTGATTCCAGGAGGAAGAGGTGAAATATATAGGGTAGATGTAGAGAAGTTAATATTAGCAGGTGAAGGAGTGCTGTAGTTAGTTGATGTGCTGCAGGTGCATTTATCATCCTATTTACTCTTGTGTTTTTACAATAATGGTATCAAGTTTTGAAGTAGCTTTGAGACACAAACCACATAAAATCAAATGAAAGGTCTCTCTCTCTCTCTCTCTCTCTCATATAATTTGTGTTCTGCATTACTTATGAAGTTGATTGAATCATGTGGCATGGGCTAATATGGGTGTTGACATATAATATTGCTTGTCATTGGTTCTGACCTGGATAAATGGGATTAGGGAGCTAATTGTTTTTTTTAATTTCTTGATGAAGCCTCTGCTTGGAAGCAAATACCTTTCTAGTTTAGAAAGCATGATATATAAAATGTGCCAAGAAAGGACAAATCTTCCCTCCCCAGCCTTGTGCGTTGGGATAATATATGGAAACCAATGCATGATCTGCCTTCAACTGGCTGTTTGCAAGCTTCAGCCTTCAATATGAATGAGACACCACTAGTGGCTGTGGACAGGTGGCAAACCAAATTTTTTCAATCATAAGTTTGTGAACTCCATCTTGCTCTGAGATCCAAGACAATGACCCCAGAATAAGCATGAACCCAATTTAAGTTTGTCTCAAAACCAATCCAAACCTTGACTATCCTGTCATTATGTCTTTGTATTAAAATTTGGACTAGGATTAGATGTCCTAGTCCCTATTCAACCTAAATGGAATATTGTGTTAGATATGAGATTATTTAGAAATTAATTACAATATGGTACATGAAGTTATTTCAATCCCTTGTCCAAGATTTGCCTGTATGCTAGATGTAGAGCCCCGAGCTAGTGGAGCCAACCCATATATTTGTGTAAATTGTGATGGGCCATGTGAAGATTTCTCAGCCTTAATTGTATAAAATTTTCAAGTACGGCTAGCATCCATCTCCTCTCTAGCATCTTCAGCTTCTACATCTTTGTGGGTTGGAAATGAACCAAACCATGTATGAAGAAGATCTTTTGTGGTTGTTTGGGTAGGGAATTGAAACTGAACCAACCAACATCTTGTCGGGTATCAAATTTTGAAGAATTGGTCATGGTTTCGTGAAATCTGTCATGAAAAATTCCCCATTTTGGTCTCCATATAAATTTGTAACAAGCTATGCACATTGCAGATGGAAATTGTAGTTAGAACAAATATGTTAGAGATATGGTATGTATAAAAGATGGCAAATGACTCAAAATTCTGTATATGAACATAAAACTTTTATCAGACATAAAAGCATAAGGAAGGACCCCAACACCTGGTAGAAAGAGAGAGAGATGAGCCAAGAGATGCTGATCCATGAAGTGGGTTCTGTGTCAAACTTAATGAGTATGACAGAGAGGTAGGTGAGATTGAACAAAAGTGTTAGGAGGAGAGTAAAGAAGACAGCAAAGAAGGGCATTGTTTTTTGAGGTTCGTAATTGAATCACTTTCAAGTTTCAAACCCCTCTGACCATAAATTTGAAGCATATGAGAGAGAGAGAGAGAGAGAGAGAGAGAGATGTATGTCATTCAACCAAAGTTTTATGGCTGTGTAAGAGACAGGTTGGCTAATGGCCATGCCACAGTAGGTTCATGAGTTGTCACACATTGGAGAAGGTCACAGTGAAACAGTAAGTAAAATTCCGCAGTGATGGATGGCAAGGAGGCCTATGGACCTACAAGCTAGCTAGCCACTGATGAATTTAAAAATATGGTTTTGGATTTGGTGGCAGTTGAAAGCATTAATCCCATAAAATTCTTCAAGAATTTGGTGCGATAATTATACAAAAATATGATGATAAGTGAAAATGTCTACAAAGAATATTAATTAGCCTGGTCTAACTTCAATGAGCAAAAGAACAATGGTTTATAATATTAATGAATCCAAGATTAATCATAGCTCTAAATTCAAAGACTAATTTTTGAAGCCATCTGCTTATGCCATGTTTGCTGTAAAATCAGTTTTCTTGATCCAGAGACCTTTTTCCTGGGAACCCCATTAAAAGGTCCATTTCCTTTTCTTGGGTAGAGAGGGAGGAAGTTTCATTGTCTCTCTAGCATGACAAGTTCCACTGCTGCTTCTGTGGAATTTCCTAACAGAGAGAGACTGGCTGCAAATCTTATCAATGCTCGCACACAGGTCTCCAAATTGTTTTTGCTATAGAGATGTGAATTTACTGCTACAACTGTACCATTAACTGCTACAACTGACATCCTCTCAAAATAAACTTCAATGTCTGGCTTTGCATCTCCTTAAAACATGTATGATATGTGCATATCATGGATGGTGCTTGCTTTGCTAGATTTTTGGTGCTGGAAGAAGATTATGTACTCAACCATGTACTAAATGTATGACACTATGGCTACAATCCATAGAAGACATACATACCCATATACAACTGACTAATTATTTATCTCAGCAACAGAGCCACATGTAGACATAGGATGGATTTGGACGTCCCAACCTACATGTAGCTCTACGTTTTTTTTAAAGATATTTGAACTTCTTGGTCCCTTCAGAAAAAGTCTTTTGACTCTATCCCTGGGCATGAGCTTTGTATCATAAATATATATATGAACCTTATCTTTAGGAATGATGAATAATATATTCCACACATAGATCCACAAATTTTGGTCCCTAACATGGCTGTTGGTTAATTTATGACCGAGGCATGCCCTTTGCAGGATGATATATATTTTATATATACTGCGTTTCTTAGCATTGGTTTACCCCAATATTTATCCATTATTGCAACATACACATATATGGCATGGCATGGTTCCAAGTTCTCTTCTGTTATTGTTGAAATCAGCAATGAGGCGAGAGGGAAAAGATTCCACGGTTTTCATCATGTGTTAATTTTTATGTGAGAGAGAGAGAGAGAGAGAGAGAGAGAGAGAGAGATTGTATGGTATCAGCAGCCTAACCAGATCTTTTGGGATTTCTTTTGTGATTAAAAATTTAAGAATATTTGACTGGTCGGCAGCAAGAGATTGTATGCTTCTTCTAGATATACATTTTTATGCAACATTATATGGTGATCTTTGATTATGTGTCATTCTCTGGGGCGGTGGACTTTTGATCCTTAGCTCAAAAGCACATGCAGGGTCTGTGGTCACTGCTTTCATACCCACTAGAAATATGGGAACTTAACTTTGAGTCAACGTAATTGGGATGATCTTAGCTGTTGATTTTGTAGAAAAAGGATATAGAATTTGTGGGACGGTCAGGACTTCATGATTGGTTGACTTTTCAGAAATCAACAGGGGTTTGACTTTCTGGTTTTTCCTTCTATAAAGCAAACAACAATCTGCTCACCTGATACTACATTATTATTATTTGAACTGTAAAATTCCAGCTTTTTTAGTCCATCTACAATATCAAATCATCAATGGCTAATGAAATTAGCCATCTTTGTTTTTGTTTCTTATGCATTTTGGCTGCAATGGTCTTTATCATCATTTTCTTGAAGCACAAGAAACACTGTAACACAGACAAGCAAAATCTGCCACCTGGGGAAATGGGGCTTCCTTGGATAGGCCAGACCATGGAGTTCTACAAAGCTCAACGTAAAAACAGATTGTTTGACGATTTTGTACAACCCCGGATTACGAAATATGGCAAAATCTTCTCAACACATCTCATGGGATCACCAACTGTGATTGTAAATGGAGCCAATGCTAATAAGTTCCTGTTGTCCAATGAGTTCAAGTTGGTGGTGAGCTCGTGGCCTTCCGCGTCGGTTCAGCTGATGGGGAAGGACTCCATCATGGAAAAACAAGGAGAGAGGCACCGCTGCCTTCGGGGGCTTATAGGCTCAAGCCTTGGCCAGGCAGGGCTTGAGACTTTAGTGCCCAAAATATGCAACTCTGTGCAGCTGCATTTGGACACGAAATGGAAAGGCCAGGACAAGATTAGCCTATATCATTCGACGAAAATCTTGACGTTTACCATAGTGTTTGAATGCTTGTTGGGGATCAAAGTGGAGGCTGAGATGTTGGAAACCTTTGAGAGAGTTTTGGAAGGGGTTTTTGCAGCACCAGTTATGATTCCTGGGTCCAGTTTTTGGAGAGCAAAGAAAGCAAGGAAGACGATAGAGAAAATGCTGGTTGAAGTAGTAAGAGAGAAGAGGATGCAAATGGAAGGCAAGCTAGAAGAACAAGAGGAGCAGGGAGGGATGTTACTGTCGCGATTGGTGGCTGGGATGATTCGAGGAGAAATTACCAAAGAGGAGGTTGTTGATAATGTGGTTTTGCTAGTTTTTGCAGCTCATGATACTACTTCCTTTGCCATTGCCATGACATTCAAAATGCTGGCTCAGAATCCTTATTGCCATAGTCTCCTACTTAAAGGTATATAATCTTTCATGCAGTCCAAGTTCATCTAACAGCAAAAATAAGTTTAATCTGTTATCCGAGAAACTCCGCATTCAACAAGCTTATCAGTGAGGTTCATTTCATTTCCCATCAGAACATGCTGAGATAATGAGAAGCAAAAGACCAGGTGAAAATCTGACATTGGATGACACAAAGAAGTTGAAGTATACCTGGCAGGTTGCTCGTGAAAGCATGCGGCTCTTCCCTCCTATATTTGGCTCTTTCAGGAAAGCCATTGCTGACATTGAATATGAAGGCTTCACCATTCCCAGAGGATGGAAGGTACATATGTGTTCTGCTTTGGCCACACTACAATTTTATGCAGGTTTATACTTACAGGGTTTGGACTAATTTTTAGTGGTTTATTTTATTCAGGTTTTGTGGACAACATATGGAACACATTACAATTCAGAATATTTTCAAGATCCTCTGAGTTTCAATCCAAGTCGATTCGATGAGTCTGTTCCACCGTATGTGTTTCTTGCATTTGGTGGAGGGCCAAGACTGTGTGCAGGGTACCAACTGGCCAAGTTGAATATCCTCATATTCGTGCATTTTGTTGTTACTCTTTACGATTGGTCTTTGCTCTATCCTGATGAGCCTGTAACCATGGATCCCCTCCCATTCCCTTCCCATGGGATGCCTATCAAAATGACCCCAAAGTTATTTTGAATAGCACAACAACCAAAAGTTCTTGCAGCTCATCACTTTATCAGTAACCAGGAAAACTCACATAATCAAAGATTTATGCCCCCAAGTTAGCTTTTGATTGAATCAGTGTCTCGTCTACTAGATGTGAAGACTCTATTTCAATTCATATTCCAGACAAGTAATAACAAACAATAGGCTGACACGAACTTCGAATGCCTACAATGTATTATTGTTACATGTGAAAAAAAAATTCATCAGTATGATAGTATGACAGTCATGGCATCAAAAATTGATTTGACTTTGAACCCAAGGTTCCTGAGAGCTACTATTATAGACATTAAACATGTGCGGAAGAGGGGGTGTAATTTGATTTGGATAAATCATACACACAGATTTACATTGAAAGAAGCTACCACAGATCCTAATCAAGAATCATCAGCTAATCTTTTCTAATATCTTTGGCAGAGGAGTCCTTCAAAATAACAACTCATTGGAAATTTGTTGCATGGTTGGTCGAGATTGTGGATTTGTTCTCAAGCATGCAAATGCAAGGTTTAGAACAGTGACCACCTTTTCAACAACATGATTTCCAGGAGGTGAGAGGCGGGGGTCCAAAACGTCCTTGAGTTGTATAGGTTGGGCTGTTGATGTTAACGAGAGTGACAAAAAATAGGAGATGAGATCTCCAGGATGCTTTCCCATGATCACTTCTAATGCTACCACTCCAAAACTATAAACATCACATTTCTCATTCGTTTCCATTGTGTATGCCAACTCTGCAAAACAAAGATGAATTCATGATGGGTAAAAGCCTATCCATCATATTTCTGAAACATGCAGCAGGCCATGTATTATAGACAGAAGACAAGCAGGAAATAAGTACCTGGAGCACTGTATCCAAATGTGCCTGCAAACGAAGTCCAATTCGAAGTGTCAGCCTTCAAGAGCTTAGCTGTACCAAAATCCGAGACATAAGCCCCATACTCTAAGTCCAGCAAGATGTTCTTGCTCGATATGTCTCGATGCAATATTGCAGGTGAACAATCATGATGCATATAAGATAATGCATTAGCCACATCTTTGACAACATTCACTCTCTCAATCCATCCAAACTTAATGGCATGGTTTTCGTCGGTCAATATGTTTTCCAGGCTTCCCCCTTCTATGAAATCGTAAACCAAAAGAGGGTGTTGTGGATGTGAACAAAAACCATAGAGCTTCAATATGTTGCGGTGACGAATTTCTGAAAGAGTACGAACCTCACTCTCAAAAGCCTTGAAATTTGCTACTCCACTATCTTGTACAATGTGAAGTTTCTTTACTGCAACAATCCGACCTGTTTGCAGTTCAGCTTTATAAACACTTGCATTCCCTCCCACTCCTACACAATATTTGGAGTTGAATTCCTCTGTAGCTTCAATGATGTCTTCATATTCCAATCTTCCATCATAGCTCCAAACTGCAAATTGGTTTTCATTTTGCGCTTCTTGCGAATAGCAACGCACCCAAAGAATCCCAAATACTACAAATGCAAAAAAGAGGATGGCTAAAACAAAGACTATGATGAATATAACTGATTTGCTGCCCTTTTTCCCTCCTCTTGTTTCAGACGGGCAAGCGTTCAAACCAGTGGCGTTACCACACAGGCCTGTGTTATTCTCAAAAGCTACAGCTGAAGCCTCAAGGAATGCTTTGTTGTTGGGAAGAGGACCCTCCAAATGATTGAAGGATAGGTCAATAACTGTCAAGCTCAACATATTATCAAAGGTATATGGGATCGAACCAGAGAGCTCATTATGGGAGAGATTCAATGCTTCCAACTTTACCAATTGTCCAAGCCGTGGCGGTATTTCCCTAATCAGGGAATTTTGACTAAGATCAAGAACTTGAAGAGTTTGCATGCTTCCCATCTGAAGAGGAATGCTCTCACTGAATTTATTTTTGCTCAAATTCAAGTTCAGTAACTCTCTGCACCCATCTAATTGTTCCGGAATTGGTCCATTGAAATCATTGGCTGCTAAGTTAAGTTGTTGTAGATTGGTTAACATTCCAATTTCTGGTGGGACACTACCCGAAAGTTTATTATCACCCAGGTTAAGGTTGAACAAGGATGTCAACCTCCCTAGTTGCCTTGGGATTGTCCCAGTGAGATTATTCGAAGAGAGGTCAAGTATATGCAGCTGAATTGATCCCTCAAACTGAGGAACTCTTCCGGAAATTCTGTTGTTGCTGAGCTTCAAGCTTTGTAAGTTTTGACATTCTCCCCAGTTTTCAGAAAGTTCTCCATAGAATCTGTTATAACTGAGGTCGACATAAGCTAATTTCGGATAAATGCCAAACTCTTCATTTATGTTTCCTGTTAGCTGGTTTCTTTCAAGCCTCAATCTAACTAAGCTGTTGCAGTTTCTCAAGCTGTTAGGCATGAGGCCTGTCAACTGATTGTTATGTGCTGTAAACATTTCAAGTAATCCACCACTGCATAAATCTGGGGGAATATTACCAGACAAGTTGTTGCTACTCAGCCACAGGTCCTTCAAAAATTTAAGATTACTCAATTCCAAAGGAATGGAGCCATTTAGTCTGTTATCTACCAACCCTAGAAGGGTAAGAAACTGAAGCTTTCCTACTTCAATTGGAATGGTTCCAGTTAATTGATTACCCATCAGGTACAACTCCTTCAGCCTAGTCAGGTTTCCTATACTTGAAGGAATTGAGCCAGAGAAATTGTTGCGATGAAGACCTAAAACAGTTAAGTTTGACAGGTTTCCAATTGATTTTGGAATTGAACCTGTGAGACTGTTTTTCTCTATATGAATCACACTGAGTGAATTCAGCATACATATTTCCAGAGGGATATTTCCAGAAAGTTCATTGTTATGAAGAGAGAGAATAGTTAAGTTTCCCAACAAACCAACTTCATGGGGAATGGACCCATTAAGGATATTTTCAGAAAGATCGAGGATTAGAAGACTTTTCAGAAAACCTATTTCTGCTGGGATTGTTCCAGAAATTGAGTTATGGCTCAAGTTAAGGCTTAGGAGACTGGGGAAAGATGAGAAACTGAATGAATGAAGTGTACCTCTTAAACCAGAACCAGTGAGATTTATATGAGTGATGCTTCCAATATTGTTGCAACCAATCCCATCCCAATTGCAAGTGCTGTTTCCAACCCATGAAGACAAGAGAGACAGGCTTGTGTTGTCAAGGCTAGCCTTCCAATTCAGGAGAGCCTCTGCTTCCTGTCCTGCAGATGAAGCTGAAGGTGCTAAACAAGAAGAAACCAACATGAGAATAATAGCCATTAGGATGACTTGAAGTGAATGCTGTGAAGCAGCAGCATTAGCAGAAAGTGGTTTCTCTTCTTGGGATGCCATGGTTTTAAGCTGTGAATATGTCTTGGTTACTGCAAATCAAGAGATGGCACCAGAAACCCATCTGCCAAAAGTAGATGGTTTGGTCATAAGGAAGAGTGTGGTACTTAAATTTGGCTCAATGTGACTTGCACACAGTGCAGGCTGCATACAGGCCCCCTCGTAGCCAAGGATATGATTGAAATTCCATTTTCTTCAGTCGTGGACTTTATTATTGTTTTATTACAAGTAAGACAAATAAGACTTATTCTTAATGAAAAATGCTTTCCTCCTTACTAGGTAAGTAAGAGCTCTTATATTTATGTCAACATAAGTTTTTCTTTTTGCATTTTTTATGAATTATTTTTGCGTATGTGTCAAAATTGTAATTCACAGGAAAGAAGAGCATCTCCTTATCAGGTAAAGAGGCAAGTAGTATTCATATTTGATTGTTTAAACTTTTAAGTAGCATAAGTTCATGCCTATGAATTTTGAGCTAAGTGTGAACATTAAACAGATCAAGTTGTCCTTGGAAGACCTGAGGTAGACGCCAAATCTTTTGGTGACTTTAAAAAAATGTGTGTTTGGCGTGTCGGTACAAACAGAGAAATCCAAGGCTCCAAATTTAAAAATGGAGAGTTGAAGCCAGTGGATGTGGCAATCCATAGCCTCCCCATTGAGCCATTGCATTCAAATTTTAGCCTTTTAGAATTTGTCAGTTGACCTTTGACCTTGTGTCGAATTAGTTGCCAAATTCTAGTATTCTACCCATATTCTTCTCTCTCTCTCTCTCTCTCTCTCTCTCTTTATCTTACAAGAAAAGTAAGCATTACTTGCACCATCCAAGCTCTTTCCAGAGTGTGAAAAGAGGATGCAGGTTCTTCCGTTTCTTTTTCCAATAGAAGTTTCAAGGTTCTTGAAAGTTGGAAGTTTGACTCTTTGCACATTCAACATGCACGAGTCACGACTCTTTTATCTGACCTAAATCGACCATCACACCCATCTGAAAATGTGTCATGTTTTTAGGGATTAGCCAAAGTAACGGGTGATGCTGTGTGAGGTTTTGCTAACTCGAAAACAACCCGTTAAGCTATTATGTATAAAAATGTGAATAAGAACAAACGACTAGTAAAAATAACAAGTTACACAATACTAAAAATTATTTTAAAACATTTTAAAAAGATATATATGCACATTTGGAACATGTCTCTATGGAGTGTGGATTAAATTGTTGAACTCAAATTAGCCATCCATGGACATGCGTCAACTCTGAAGGTACACCTTTGTCTTCTCTTATGAAACTCTAGCCAATTAGTTTCTTGAAAGTCATTGCCTATGTCAGTAAATTATTGTTAGCTTGATATGATGGGATGCACATGATGTCTTCCACAGTCACTCCTTTGTGTCCTTTCCAGGTAAAGCCAATATGATATGACTTGCTTTATTAGCATAAAGTTTCGTCATAGCTATTAGGGTTTTGCCTTTAAATATTTACACGTGCCCCTTCTTTAGTGATTAAGCCAGGATTTAGGGGGATTATTCCAAGTCGTCCAACACATGAGATTTTTATCATATCCACTGCCCCAAAGATGTGCTAATTGCAATTCACCAAACTCTGTACGCAAAAGATGATAGCCATCTTTAGTCAAAGGTTGAATTGGGGTTATCAAATTTTTTCAACCATCTATATTTTATTTTCCTTTTTCTTTCGTTTCCCTTTCACGATGAAGCCAAAGCCAAATTGTGTTAAGATATTACCCAATTGACAGGGGTAAAGAAAAATAACATTATTTCTCTCATTGCTTTGAATTAAGAAATGGTAAAACCATCAAAATCACTGACAGCTAAAAGTTTTTTTTATTTCTGAATATATCAACAACTTTGGCCTTTCAAGTTCTTGAGATAAATTATGATACAGTAAGACAAGGGTGAAATCAAGCTTGGTTAACCAGCTGTCTCATGGTAATTTTGTCAATTGTGAGCGGTAAAGATATCTTTGGAATTTATATCTCCTGGGAGACTTGTTGCATGGTTGGCCGAGATTGTGGCTTGTTTTGCAAGCGTGAAAATGCAAGCTTCACAACAAGCACCAGTTTCTCTGCAACTTGATCTCTAGGAGGTGAAAGCCTTTGGTCCAGAACGTCCCTCAGCGGTATATCCAGCGCAATTGGTGCTGTCGAAGAGAGAACGAAGATCAGGAGATCTCCTGGACGCCTTCCCATGATCACTTCTAAAGCTAACACTCCGAAGCTATAAACATCACAGTTCTCATTCACTACCATTGTATATGCAAACTCTGAAAACCCAAAAAGCAATGAGAGGGCAATATTCATATTATTCAATGCATGAAGCTAACTATGAGACAAATTAATCTCTTATTTGGTAACATAATATTCAAAGATGAAGCCAGCCGTATATTTATGGACAGTGTCAAAGCTATACCAACTGGAAATAACAACCTGGAGTAGTGTATCCAAATGTGCCTGCAAATATAAGTCCAATTGGAAGAGTCAGACTTCAAGATTCTAGCTGTGCCAAAATCAGAGATGTAAGCAACATGCTCTAAATCCAGCAAGATGTTCTTGCTTGATATGTCTCGATGAACGATTGGAGGCAAGCAATCGTGGTGCATATAGGATAAAGCGTCAGCCACACTTTTGACAAGGTTTATCGTTGCAGTCCATTCAAACATAGTTGCTTCTCTGTCATCCCTTAGTACCCTTTCTAAGCAACCTCCTCCTAGGAACTGGTAAACGAAGAATGAGTGGCGTTGATGTGCACAAAAACCATAGAGCTTCACAATGTTGCAATGGCTGATTTCTGAGAGTGCTCGAATCTCACTCTCAAAAGCCTTAGAATTGTTATTCCACCCTCCTGTAGCGTGTGAAGTTTCTTCACTGCAGCAATCTGGCCTGTTTGCATCTGCGCTTCATAAACACTTGCATGCCCCCCTGCTCCTACACAATGCTTAGAATTAAATTCCTCTGTAGCTTCAATGATGTCCTCATAAACCAATTTCCCATCATAGCTCCATATATCAAATAGATTTTCCGTTTGTGCTCCTCTTGACATTTCCTGTGATTCCCTTATGGTGATGGCTGTAATCAAAATGATCTTATTTTTACTCTTTTTCCTATTTCTTGTTGTAGATTGGCATTACCACACAATCCTTTGTTACTCTCTAAAGCTTTGATTGGAGCCTCGTTGAAAGCTCTAGTGTTGGGAAGACGACCCTACAATTGGTTGTAGGCGCCACATGTCAAAACAAGTATAGCCGTGCGGCTGTACGGTTTTAAAAACAGAACCCTCTACCGATTAGGCGTGACGTGTAAAAACAGCGTAGCCGGGCGGCTATACCCCTATAGCCGCACGGCTATACTATTTAAATACCTCTTTAATTTATAATAAAAAAAGACCTAGTTGCATTAGTTTGTACTTTATAGATATTAATTTGCTAGTTTCCACATATCCAAAGTAGATATATTATTCTTATCAATAATGTGTGAGAATTATTTGTATAATACATAAATTTTGAGTGCCTTACTAAAATTTTTGTAAAAAATACGTGTATAAAACATTAGAAATACATATGTACATGTTGTTAAGGCCCAAAAAATCTATGACTGGGCCCAAATATATTTTTGGCCCAGTACAACACCAAGCGGAAAATTCTTATTTAAGCAACATGACACGCTACAAGCTTAAGTGGGCCCAAGCTATGCGAATACCTGGGGCTTGCTGAGCGGTTTGTGGTATGGATGGTTACGAATATTCACGAGGCTCATTGATGGTCAAAGGAGTGGAAGTTTTGGGCTACTTGGGAGCATCAAAACTCAAGCTCATTCCTTGAGTCCAAACATATGGGTAAACATGAGAAAAAACCCAATAGTCAATCACCTTAAGAAAAGGCCCAAACATCTTAGAAAAATATCCAATAGCCATAGCCCATAAAAAATCTCACATCAGCCAAAGCTTCTAGTAGTCTGACGAAATCAAAGGGAACTTACAAACCGCTAGAAACAAAACAGCCCAGCCCAGCACCTTATAAAATATCCAACGTCGTGCATATTTGTTAAAACCATATCACAGCCAAACCACCAAAACCAAGCAAACCTATGTGCTGATCGCCTTTTTGACCAAGCACCCTTACCCATTCTTTCCTCTTCAAACTTTGGTGAGAAAACAAGAAACAAAAGTAGGTGGCTCCTCACCCACATGGAGAAGTCTAACTGCCTGAGGACCTTGGAACTCCAAAAAGCTTCATGCCTACATGTTTAGGCTAGGGAAGTTTCACCAAATAGGATGAAATGGAAGAAAGTGAAGGAAAAGGGGAGAGGGCGACCTGATAAAATTGAGTCTTCCAAGCGCCTATAAAAGGAGCCACTTTCTTCCCAGCAAAACAAGACACAACAAACCGATCGAAGGCAAGCATCCCCTCTGGAATCCTTCAATTTCATGCTTTGTTCTTCTATCTTCTTCCTTTCTTTCCATAAACACACATCCAGAGAGCAAGCATCATCTCTCATCCCTGAAACCCCTGCAATTTCGAGCCTTACTCCTCCATCTCTCCCTATTTTCTCTTCTGTCTTGCAACCCAGGAATCTGCTAAAGCCATCCATGCTTCTATCTTCTTCCTCTCTTTCCGATCGAAGGCAGGCAACCATATCCAAAGAGAGCAAGCATCACCTCTCATCTCTGGAACCCTTCAATTTCAAGCATTGTTCTTCCATTACTCCTCTTTTTCTCCTATGTCAAGCCAATACAGAGCCTGACGAAGCTTTCATCAAGCTGTTGGAAAATTACCCCAAGCACCTGTTCATCCACCATAATCTCTCTCTCTCTCTCTTTTTCTTTCTCAGCAAATCCTCACGAAATCATTACTTCAAGCCTTTGTTCCTCATAGGAAACCTAAGCCTTCTCTCTCTCATGCTAAACTCACGAATGCTCAGCTTTCATGCTACAAGCTTCTCATGCCAAGCTAAGAATTTATCTGTAAGCGACTGTTGGTTTCATTGGTGAAGAATACCAAAGTGTTTCCTAAGGCTCAGCTACCCTTTCGAAACACTCTTGGAGTCTGATCCTTGAACTCATACTCAATGGGCAATTTCATGCACGTTTCTCTTTTTCGGCAGCCCAAGCCCATTTGTCAGGCTACTGGAATAAAAAGACACCCATATGCATATACAATACGACTATTGTAAGTTTATTTTCATTTTTTTTTTAAACGTGAGATGTGAATAGAACACGAATGTATTATTGAAAAATACATATGTACATGTACATAATGAGTATTAAACATAAAAAATGCTAAATTCTTTATACGCATAATAACTCTAGGAAAGTAAAAAAATAAATATATAGCAGCAGTACTACACCTCCAACGTGTAAAATAGTATTGCCGAGCGGATATACGTTTAAAAAAATTAAAAAAAGACTGAATATAGCCGATTGGCGATATTATTTTTTATATTAAAAAAAAGAAAAAGAGGACCACAGAGATTACGCGCCACGTGTCTAAACAAGTCTATTTTTATTTAAAAAAAATAAAAACACGGAGTATAGCCGTGCAGCTCTACCCTTTTTTTTTTTTTTAAAAAGGACCCTCTAGTGATTAGGCGCCACGTGTCAAAAATCAATGTAGCCGCTAGGCTATACTGTTTAAAAAAAATAAATCGTAGTATCGCCGCACGGCTATACTATTTATTGAAGACAGTAACGAAACAAGTAAAGCCGCCCGGTTATACGACTTTTTAAAACAAATTAGAAAATAATCAAATATAGCTGATCGGCTATACGGTTTACTAAAAAAAAAAAAACAAAGCAGCCGCAGAGTGGCTAGGTGCCCATGTGCGAAATAGTATAGCATTGCGGCAATACGGTTTCGGAAAAAATTAAAAAAACTGGGTATGGCCGATACGTCAATAGCAGTCAAGTGAAACATATTATCAAAAGTGGATGGGAATGAACCAGAGAGATTCAGTGCTTCTAATTTTTCTAGTCTGTGGTGGTATCTCTCCTCTGAGTAAATTGTTGTTAAAATCTAGAAAATATGGAGAGAAGGTATTCCTCCGGAAATTCTGTTGTTGGAGATTTTCAAGCTTTGTAGACGTTGGCACTGCCCCCACTTCTGATAAAATTCCCCATAGAAATTGTTATAGCTCAAATCAATGTAGTTCAAGTGTGGGTAAACTCCAAGGTCTTCGGAAATGTTTCCTGATAACTGGTGTTTGTCAAGCCTCACCCTGTATGAAGTGGAACAATTTCTGAAGCTTTTCGGAATGGAGCCAATGAAATAATTCTCATGTGCTGTAAAATTTACATGTAACCCACCAGTGCAAATGTCTTGGGGAAAATAGCATGACAAAATGTTGCTAGACACCCCTAAATTTTGCAAATTTGTAAGATTCTTGAATTCTCCAGGAATGGAGCCATTGAGATTGTTTACAAACAATCCTAGTTTGAATAGCAGTTTGAGCTTTCCTATTTCTGGTGGGATGGGGCCACTCAATTGGTTTTGCTGCACATCTAATAAGGTGAGCTTGGTCAAGTTTCCTAAAGTTGAAGGGATGGATCCATAGAAATTATTCTCAAGAAGTGCTAAAATAGTTAAGTTGACAAGGTTTCCTATGGATGCAGGAATTGGGCCAGTTAGGTTGTTAAATTGCAAGTGGAGCTGGTTTAGAGATTTGAGATTTCCTACTTCTTGTGGCACAGTTCCAGTAAGTTCATTTTTGAAGAGATATAGTAAGGACAACTTGCCCATATTCCAAATGGAGGCTGGAATTGGACCTGTGAGGCTGTTTCCACTCAATCCCAGCACTTTGAGTGAGCTGAGTGATCCCATTTCTTCAGGAATGGATCCATTTATGGCATTATCATCTAGATAAAGCTCGTGAAGACTTGTCATAAGGCCTATCTCAGATGGGATTCTGCCAAAGAGTTGATTAAAAGACAAATCAAGGTAGATGAGCTTAGAAAGGTTGCCCAAACTGGAGGGAATGCTACCATAGAAAGAGTTTTGGTAGAGATTAAGGCTTAGGAGAGAAGGGAAAGATGAAAAGCCAAAAGCATAGAGAGTACCTCTTAATCCAATGCTGCTAAGGCTAATATTAGTGATGCTTCTGAATTCATTGCAAGCAATTCCAGTCCAGTTGCAAGGACTTTTTCCTAACCATGAAGACATGAGAGATTGGTTTTGGTTGTCAAGGCTATCCCTCCATTTTAGAAGAGCCTCTGCTTCTTGTCCTTCTGGTGATCTTGATGATGGAGCTGTAAAAGATGCAGAAGTAGCTACTTTGAAGGAAGAAACCGAAACAAGGGTCACGACGACAAGCATGAACAAATATATCTGTTTTTCTACTGGAGACACCATGGTTTTAAGCTCTAAGACTCCCTCTGGGCATGAGCTTTGTATCATAAATATATATGAACCTTATCTTTAGGAATGATGAATAATTGATTCAGGAGGATCTATTAACAAAAATAAACATAATATAATATAATTATAATTAATTATATTATATTATTAAATTATTTAAAACCATAAAAACTAATGGTTTATAACGAATTGTTATAAACCATAAAAAGTTAATGGTTTCAAAATGAGTATGATTTTAGGCCATTCATTCTTTATGGCTTAAAATAATTTACTATTTTAGTTTAGATAATTTTAGCAACCGAACCTTGTATAAATACGTAAGTTATTTATCGAAATGTATCAAGCACTTCTAAAAGCAGAACTCAAAGCAGTTCCTTAGCTTCTTCTTTTTGTTTCTCTAATTGTCTTAAAATTCCTTTCGTTCCTTTATTCCTATAAACTAGGAATTCATAGTTTTATTGACTAGAAGTTTTGGATCAAGTGGTATCAGAGCACCAGATCCGAGTGGGTGACGATGGTTTATGGTCTCAACTCGCAACCAAAGCAAAGCTTCTGGAGAAGAACTTTTAGGTTCTTTGCTCGTACACCGAAAGCCAAGGTCCAAGAGAGACAATATGATTGGAGAAAACAAACAGGATACATCTAGTGATGGCGATCGCATCACTAAACTTGAGCAACAAGTTGAAAACTTGTCTGCATCAATCTTAAACTCGTGGAGAGTTTGAAGACTGGAAAATCTTCACGTCCATCAACTTCATCTGAGCTTGATCAAAAGCTCAAGAAAAAGGTTGTTGAGGATAGCGAAGATGAAGACGACATACAAGCTGATCCAACGAAAAAGGAAGCTGAATCAGGTGACAATAAAAATTCTATTGATACCTTAAAGATTGATTTTAAGGTTGACATCCCTAT
>NC_024129.1:13982624-14015094 GCF_000346735.1 Prunus mume
GGGAATGATGGATACCAGATTGAAAAGAAGTACTGCATTTCATCCACAGACAGATGGGCAAACGAAGGTTGTAAACCGGACTATGGTACACTTATTGAGGGGTTACAATTCAAAGCATCCAAAGACTTGGGATGAAAGTCTCCCTTACTTACAATTTGCTTTTAACCGAGCAATTCATGGTTCCACACTCAAATCTCCATTTGAGGTTTGTTTGGGTTATTTACCCCAGAGTCCTTTTGATTTAGCATTCACTATGAGTGACCAACCATTAAGTGGGAAAGAAGAAGAAGAACTATTTGAGCACAAAAATTTCTCAAACGAGTCAGGAAGATTCATATTGAAGTAAAGGCACAATTGAAACGTTCTCAGCAACGGTATAAAGCCCGCCATGATAAACCTCGTGTGCCATGTAACTTCAAAAAAGGTGACCTAGTATGGTTACACCTTGAAAAGGAGTGGCTAACCGGTGAAGGCAAGAAACTGAAGCCTATTCGTTATGGACCGTTCAAGATCATTAAACAAATTGGTGATAATGCCTTTCAACTTGACTTACCACCATACATGCATATGTACTCAGTCATAAATGCCGAGAATCTTAAACTTTTTGAGCCATCTCTACTTAATGATGATCCCGAAGAAGACACTCGTCTTCCATCAGTTGACGACTTGTGGATTGAACGAGAAGATCCTTTGCAGGAGGATTGTATATTGGAACAGAATGTTCGCGAGACCAGACATGGAAAGTATGAGTATTTTCGTATTGGCAGTAAATGGCAACTTCCCAGCAAATCGAAATGATATATTCGAGACAAGGCAAAAATAGAGTTTCCTCATCTCAATTTAGCTTGACCAGAAGCTCAAGCATCTTAAATTGGGGAGCCATGATCCAGGAGGATCTATTAACAAAAATAAACATAATATAATATAATTATAATTAATTATATTAAATTATTAAATTATTTAAAACCACAAAAACTAATGGTTTATAACGAATTGTTATAAACCATAAAAAGTTAATGGTTTCAAAATGAGTATGATTTTAGGCCATTCATTCTTTATGGCTTAAAATAATTTACTATTTTAGTTTAGTTAACTTAGCAACCGAACCTTGTATAAATACGTAAGTTATTCATCGAAATGTGTCAAGCAATTCTAAAAGCAGAACTCAAAGCAGTTCCTTAGCTTCTTCCTTTTGTTTCTTTAATTGTCTTAAAATTCCTCTCGTTCCTTTATTCCTATAAACTAGGAATTCATAGTTTTATTGACTAGAAGTTTTGGATCAATAATATTCCACACATAGATCCACAAATTGTGGTCCCTAACATGGCTGTTGGTTAATTTATGCACGAGGCATGCCCTTTGGAGGATGATATATATGCGTTTCTTAGCATTGGTTTACCCCAATATTTATCCATTATTGCAACATACACACATATGGCATGGCATGGTTCCAAGGTCTCTTCTGTTATTGTTGAAATCAGCAATGAGGCGAGATGGAAAAGATTCCATGGTTTTCATCATGTGTTAATTTTTATGAGAGAGAGAGAGAGAGAGAGAGAGAGAGAGAGATTGTATGGTATCAGCAGCCTAACCAGATCTTTTGGGATTTCTTTTGTGATTAAAAATTTAAGAATATTTGACTGGTCGGCAGCAAGAGATTGTATGCTTCTTCTAGATATACATTTTTATGTAACATTATATGGTAATCTTTGATTATGTGTCGTTCTCTGGGGCGGTGGACTTTTGATCCTCAGCTCAAAAGCACATGCAGGGTCTGTGGTCACTGCTTTCATACCAACTAGAAATGTGGGAACTTAACTTTGAGTCAACGTAATTGGGATGATCTTAGCTGTTGATATTGTAGAAAAAGGATATAGAATTTGTGGGACGGTCAGGACTTCATGATTGGTTGACTTTTCAGAAATCAACGGGGGTTTGACTTTCCGGTTTTTCCTTCTATAAAGCAAACAACAATCTGCTCACCTGATACTACATTATTATTATTTGAACTGTAAACTTCCAGCTTTTTGGGTCCATCAACAATATCAAATCATCAATGGCTAATGAAATTAGCCATCTTTGTTTTTGTTTCTTATGGATTTTGGCAGCAATGGTGTTTATCATCATTTTCTTGAAGCACAAGAAACACTGTACCACAAACAAGCAAAATCTGCCACATGAGGAAATGGGGCTTTCTTGGATAGGCCAGACCATGGAGTTCTACAAAGCTCAACGTAAAAACAGATTGTTTGACGATTTTGTACAACCCCGGATTACGAAATATGGCAAAATCTTCTCAACACATCTCATGGGATCACCAACTGTGATTGTAAATGGAGCCAATGCTAATAAGTTCCTGTTGTCCAATGAGTTCAAGTTGGTGGTGAGCTCGTGGCCTTCCGCGTCGGCTCAGCTGATGGGGAAGGACTCCATCATGGAAAAACAAGGAGAGAGGCACCGCTGCCTTCGCGGGCTTATAGGCTCAAGCCTTGGCCAGGCAGGGCTTGAGACTTTAGTGCCCAAAATATGCAACTCCGTGCAGCTGCATTTGGACACGAAATGGAAAGGCCAGGACAAGATTAGCCTATATCGTTCGACGAAAATCTTGACGTTTACCATAGTGTTTGAATGCTTGTTGGGGATCAAAGTGGAGGCAGAGATATTGGATACCTTTGAGAGAGTTTTGGAAGGTTGCAGCACCAGTTATGATTCCTGGGTCCAGGTTTTGGAGAGCAAAGAAAGCAAGGAAGACGATAGAGAAAATGCTGGTTGAAGTAGTAAGAGAGAAGAGGATGCAAATGGATGGCAAGCTAGAAGAACAAGAGGAGCAGGGAGGGATGTTACTGTCGCGATTGGTGGCTGGGATGATTCGAGGAGAAATTACCAAAGAGGAGGTTGTTGATAATGTGGTTTTGCTAGTTTTTGCAGCTCATGATACTACTTCCTTTGCCATTGCCATGACATTCAAAATGCTGGCTCAGAATCCTTATTGCCATAGTCTCCTACTTAAAGGTATATAATCTTTCATGCAGTCCAAGTTCATCTAACGGCAAAAATAAGTTTATTCTGTTATCCGAGAAACTCCGCATTCAACAAACTTATCAGTGAGTTTCATTTCATTTCCCATCAGAACATGCTGAGATAATGAGAAGCAAAAGACCAGGTGAAAATCTGACATTGGATGACACAAAGAAGATGAAGTATACCTGGCAGGTTGCTCGTGAAAGCATGCGGCTCTTCCCTCCTATATTTGGCTCTTTCAGGAAAGCCATTGCTGACATTGAATATGAAGGCTTCACCATTCCCATAGGATGGAAGGTACATATGTGTTCTGCTTTGACCACACTACAATTTTATGCAGGTTTATACTTACAGTGTTTGGACTAATTTTCAGTGGTTTATTTTATTCAGGTTTTGTGGACAACATATGGAACACATTACAATTCAGAATATTTTCAAGATCGTCTGAGTTTCAATCCAAGTCGGTTCGATAAGTCTGTTCCACCGTATGTGTTTCTTGCATTTGGTGGAGGGCCAAGAGTGTGTGCTGGGTACCAACTGGCCAAGTTGAATATCCTCATACTCGTGCATTTTGTTGTTACTCTTTATGATTGGTCTTTGCTATATCCTGATGAGCCTGTAACCATGGATCCCCTCCCATTCCCTTCCCATGGGATGCCTATCAAAATTACCCCAAAGTTATTTTGAAAAGCACAACAACCAAAAGTTCTTGCAGCTCATCACTTTATCCGTAACCAGGAAACTCACATAATCAAAGATTTATGCCCCCAAGTTAGCTTTTGATTGAATCAGTGTCTCATCCTACTAGATGTGAAGACTGTATTTCAATTCATATTCCAGACAAGTAATAACAAACAATAGGCTGACACGAACTTCGAATGCCTACAATGTATTATTGTTACATGTGAAAAAAAATTCATCAGTATGATAGTATGACAGTCATGGCATCAAAAATTGATTTGACTTTGAACCCAAGGTTCCTGAGAGCTACTATTATAGACATTAAACATGCGCGGAAGAGGGGGTGTAATTTGATTTGGAGAAATCATGCACACAGATTTACATTGAAAGAAGCTACCACAGATCCTAATCAAGAATCATCAGCTAATCTTTTCTAATATCTTTGGCAGAGGAGTCCTTCAAAATAACAACTCATTGGAAATTTGTTGCATGGTTGGTCGAGATTGTGGATTTGTTCTCAAGCATGCAAATGCAAGGTTTAGAACAGTGACCACCTTTTCAACAACATGATTTCCAGGAGGTGAGAGGCGGGGGTCCAAAACGTCCTTGAGTTGTATAGGTTGGGCTGTTGATGTTAACGAGAGTGACAAAAAATAGGAGATGAGATCTCCAGGATGCTTTCCCATGATCACTTCTAATGCTACCACTCCAAAACTATAAACATCACATTTCTCATTCGTTTCCATTGTGTATGCCAACTCTGCAAAACAAAGATGAATTCATGATGGGTAAAAGCCTATCCATCATATTTCTGAAACATGCAGCAGGCCATGTATTATAGACAGAAGACAAGCAGGAAATAAGTACCTGGAGCACTGTATCCAAATGTGCCTGCAAACGAAGTCCAATTCGAAGTGTCAGCCTTCAAGAGCTTAGCTGTACCAAAATCCGAGACATAAGCCCCATACTCTAAGTCCAGCAAGATGTTCTTGCTCGATATGTCTCGATGCAATATTGCAGGTGAACAATCATGATGCATATAAGATAATGCATTAGCCACATCTTTGACAACATTCACTCTCTCAATCCATCCAAACTTAATGGCATGGTTTTCGTCGGTCAATATGTTTTCCAGGCTTCCCCCTTCTATGAAATCGTAAACCAAAAGAGGGTGTTGTGGATGTGAACAAAAACCATAGAGCTTCAATATGTTGCGGTGACGAATTTCTGAAAGAGTACGAACCTCACTCTCAAAAGCCTTGAAATTTGCTACTCCACTATCTTGTACAATGTGAAGTTTCTTTACTGCAACAATCCGACCTGTTTGCAGTTCAGCTTTATAAACACTTGCATTCCCTCCCACTCCTACACAATATTTGGAGTTGAATTCCTCTGTAGCTTCAATGATGTCTTCATATTCCAATCTTCCATCATAGCTCCAAACTGCAAATTGGTTTTCATTTTGCGCTTCTTGCGAATAGCAACGCACCCAAAGAATCCCAAATACTACAAATGCAAAAAAGAGGATGGCTAAAACAAAGACTATGATGAATATAACTGATTTGCTGCCCTTTTTCCCTCCTCTTGTTTCAGGCGGGCAAGCGTTCAAACCAGTGGCGTTACCACACAGGCCTGTGTTATTCTCAAAAGCTACCGCTGAAGCCTCAAGGAATGCTTTGTTGTTGGGAAGAGGACCCTCCAAATGATTGAAGGATAGGTCAATAACTGTCAAGCTCAACATATTATCAAAGGTATATGGGACCAAACCAGAGAGCTCATTATGGGAGAGATTCAATGCTTCCAACTTTACCAATTGTCCAAGCTGTGGCGGTATTTCCCTCATCAGGGAATTTTGACTAAGATCAAGAACTTGAAGAGTTTGCATGCTTCCCATCTGAAGAGGAATGCTCTCACTGAATTTATTTTTGCTCAAATTCAAGTTCAGTAACTCTCTGCACCCATCTAATTGTTCCGGAATTGGTCCATTGAAATCATTGGCTGCTAAGTTAAGTTGTTGTAGATTGGTTAACATTCCAATTTCTGGTGGGACACTACCCGAAAGTTTATTATCACCCAGGTTAAGGTTGAACAAGGATGTCAACCTCCCTAGTTGCCTTGGGATTGTCCCAGTGAGATTATTCGAAGAGAGGTCAAGTATATGCAGCTGAATTGATCCCTCAAACTGAGGAACTCTTCCGGAAATTCTGTTGTTGCTGAGCTTCAAGCTTTGTAAGTTTTGACATTCTCCCCAGTTTTCAGAAAGTTCTCCATAGAATCTGTTATAACTGAGGTCGACATAAGCTAATTTCGGATAAATGCCAAACTCTTCATTTATGTTTCCTGTTAGCTGGTTTCTTTCAAGCCTTAATCTAACTAAGCTGTTGCAGTTTCTCAAGCTTGTAGGCATGAGGCCTGTCAACTGATTGTTATGTGCTGTAAACATTTCAAGTAATCCACCACTGCATAAATCTGGGGGAATATTACCAGACAAGTTGTTGCCACTCAACACCAGGTGCTTCAAAAATTTAAGATTGCTCAATTCTGAAGGAAGGGAGCCATTTAGTCTGTTATTTACCAACCCTAGGCGGGTAAGAAACTTAAGCTTTCCTACTTCATTTGGAATGGTTCCAGTTAACTGATTACCCATCAGGTACAACTCCTTCAGCTTAGTCAGGTTTCCTATACTGGAAGGAATTGAGCCAGAGAAATTGTTTTCCCCAAGATCTAGAACATTTAAGTTTGACAGGTTTCCAATTGATTCTGGAATTGAACCTGTGAGATTGTTTTTCTCTATATGAATCACACTGAGTGAATTCAGCATACATATTTCCAGAGGGATATTTCCAGAAAGTTCATTGTTATGAAGAGAAAGAATGGTTAAGTTTCCCAACAAACCAACTTCATGGGGAATGGACCCATTAAGGTTATTTTCAGAAAGATCAAGGATTTGAAGACTTTTCAGAAAACCTATTTCTGATGGGATTGTTCCAGAAATTGAGTTATGGCTCAAGTTAAGGCTTAGGAGACTGGGGAAAGACGAGAAACTGAATGAATGAAGTGTACCTCTTAAACCAGAACCAGTGAGGTTCACATGAGTGATGCTTCTAATATTGTTGCAACCAATCCCATCCCAATTGCAAGTGCTGTTTCCAACCCACGAAGACAAGAGAGACAGGCTTGTGTTGTCAAGGCTAGCCTTCCAATTCAGGAGAGCCTCTGCTTCCTGTTCTACAGCTGAAGCTGAAGGTGCTAAACAAGAAGAAACCAACATGAGAATAATAGCCATTAGGATGACTTGAAATGAATGCTGTGAAGCAGCAGCGTTAGCAGAAAGTGGTTTCTCTTTTTGGGATGCCATGGTTTTAAGCTGTGAATATGTCTTGGTTACTGCAAATCAGGAGATGGCACAAGAAACCTATCTGCCAAAAGTGGGTGGTTTGGCCTCGTGCAAGAGTGTGGTACTTAAATTTGGCTCAATATACTTGTACACAGTGCAGGCTCCATTAGAATATATATATATATATATATATACACACACACATACACACCTACACATAATATAAAGGCCCTCTTGTAGGCAAGGATATGATTGAAATTCTATCTTCATCAGTCATGGACTTTATTATTGTTTTATTACAAGTAAGGCATATATTTGATGGAAAATATTTGCCCTCCTTACTAGGTAAGTAAGTAGGATCCTATATTCCTGTTACTAGCAGTGTGACATATGTGCAAAAAAATTTCTTCTTGTATTTTTAATGAATTATTTTTATATTTGTGTCAAATTATAATTCGGAAAAAGAATGAGCATCGATAAAGAGGCAAGTAGTATCCATATTTGATTATTTAAACTTATAGTTAGCATAGGTTCATGCCTATGAATTCTGAGCCAAGTGTGAACATTAAACAGATCAAGTTTTCCTTGGAAGACCTAATTAGGTAGACGTCAAATCTTTTGGTGACTTTAAAAAATGCGTGTTTGGCATGTCAGTACAAACAGAGAAATCAAAGGCTCCGACTTTGAAAATAGATAGTTGAAGCCAGTAGATAAGGCAGCGCAGCCTCCCCATTGAGCCATTGCATTCAAATTTTACCCTTTTAGAATTTGTCAGTTGAGTTGACCTTTGACCTTTTGTCAAATTCTAGTACTCTACCCATATTCTTCTCTCTCTTTTTTTATCTTACAAGAAAAGTAAGCATTACTTGCACCATCCAAGCTCTTTCCAGAGTGTGAAAAGAGGATGCAGGTTCTTCCGTTTCTTTCTCCAATTGAAGTTTCAAGGTTCTTGAAAGTTGGAAGTTTGACTCTTCGCACATTCAACATGGACGAGTCCCAAACACCAAACTTTTTCAACCATCTATGTTTTCTTTTCCTTTTTCTTTATTTTCCCTTTCACGATGAAGCCAAAGCCAAATTGTGTTAAGATATTACCCAATTTACAGGGGTAAAGAAAAATAACATTTTTCTCTCATTGCTTTGAATTAAGATACGGTAAAACCATCAAAATAACTGACAGCTAAAAGATTTTTTTATTTCTGAATATATCAACAGTACCTAACTTCCTATAGACTTTGAAACAACTTTGGCCTTTCAAGTTCTTGAGATAAATTATGGTACAGTAAGACATGGTGAAATCAAGCTTGGTTAACCATTTGTCCCGAGGTAATTTTGTCAATTGTGAGTTGTAAAGATATCCTTGGAATTTATAGCTCCTGGGAGACTTGTTGCATGGTTGGCCGAGACTATGGTTTGTTTTGCAAGCTTCACAACAAGCACCAGTTTTTCTGCAACTTGATCTCTAGGAGGTGAAAGCCTTTGGTCCAGAACGTCCCTCAGCGGTGTATCCAGCGCAATTGGTGTTGTCGAGGAGAGAACGAAGATCACGAGATATCCTGGACTCCGAAGCTATAAACATCACATTTCTCATTCATTGCCATTGTATACGCAAACTCTGAAAACCCAAAAAGCAATGGGAGTGGCAATATTCATATTATTCAATGCATGAGGCTAACTATGAGACAAATTAATCTCTTATTTGATGACATAATATTCAAAGATGAAGCCCGCCGTATATATTAGGACCGTGACAAAGCTATACCAACTTGGAAATAACTACCTGGAGTAGTGTATCTAAATGTGCCTGCAAATGAAGTCCAATTGGAAGAGTCAGGCTTCAAGATTCTAGCTGTGCCAAAATCAGAGATGTAAGCAACATGCTCTAAATCCAGCAAGATGTTCTTGCTTGATATGTCTCGATGAACGATTGGAGGCAAGCAATCGTGGTGCATATAGGATAAAGCGTCAGCCACACTTTTGACAAGGTTTATACTTGCAGTCCATTCAAACATAGTTGCTTCTCTGTCATCCCTTAGTACCCTTTCTAAGCAACCTCCTTCTAGGAACTGGTAAACCAAGAATGAGTGGCGTTGATGTGCACAAAAACCATAGAGCTTCACAATGTTGCGATGGCGGATTTCTGAGAGTGCGCAAATCTCACTCTCGAAAGCCTTAGAATTGTTATTCCACCCTCCTGTAGCGTGTGAAGTTTCTTCACTGCAACAATCTGGCCTGTTTGCATCTGCGCTTTATAAACACTTACATGCCCCCCTCCTCCTACACAATGCTTAGAATTAAATTCCTCTGTAGCTTCAATGATGTCCTCATAAACCAATTTCCCATCACAGCTCGATATATCAAATAGATTTTCCGTTTGTGCTCCTCTTGACATTTCCTGTGATTCCCTTACAGTATGGTGATGGCGACGAATGGTGATGGCCGCAATCAAAATGATCTTATTTTTACTCTTTTTCCTATTTCTTCTTGTAGGAATGGTGATGGCATGCCTTCAGACCTGTGGCATTACCACACAATCCTTTGTTACTCTCTAAAACTTTGATTGGAGCCTCGTTGAAAGCTCTGATGTTGGGAAGATGACCCTACAATTGGTTGTAGGAGCCACGTGTCAAAACAAGTCTATTTTAAAAAATTAAAAAAATTAAAAAACACGGAGTATAGCCGTGCGGCTGTACTGTTACCGATTTGGCCAAAAACGTATAGCCGAGCGTTTAGTTTATACTTTATAGATATTAATTTGCTAGTTTCAACATATCCAAAATAGATATATTATTCTTATTCAATAATGTGTGAGAATTATTTGTATAATACATAAATTTTGTGTATCTTACTAAAAGTTTTGTAAAAAATACGTGTATAAAACATTAGAAATACGTATGTACATGTACAATACAACTATTGTAAGGTTATTTTTTTTTTTAAAAAGAAACGTGAGATGTGTATAGAACACGAATGTATTATTGAAAAATACATATGGATATATATATAAGACTATAGTCGTTCATCTATACTATCTATACTAGTATGGCCGCCTGGCTATACTATTTTTTTCCTTCAAAAAAAAAAGAAAATAATTGAGAATAGGCGGCTATACTATTTATTTACTATAAAATAAAATAAAATAAATAAAATAAAATAAAAAACAGAGCAGCCGTACTGTGCTCCCACGTGCAAAATAGTATAGCCGCTCGGCTATAAGTTTAAAAAAATTAAAAAAAGACTGAGTATAGCCGTTCGGCTATACTATTTTTAATATAAAAAACAGAGGACCCTAGAGATTACGCGCCACGTGTCAAAACAAGTCTATTTTTTTTATATAAAAAAACACGGCGTATAGCCGTGCGGCTGTACTTATTTTTTTAAAAAAAGAAGAGAGAACCCTCCATTGATTAGGCACCACGTGTCAAAAAAGTATAGCCGTTTGGCAATAGTTTTTAAAAAAATAAATCATAGTATCGCCGCACAGCTATCCTATTAAAGACAGTAAAAAAAAACCCAGTAACACCGCCCGGCTATACTATTTTTTTTAAAAATAGAAAATAATCGAATATAGCCGCTCGGGTATACGATTTACTAAATAAAAACAAAGTAGCCACAGAGCGACTAGGCGCCATGTGTGAAATAGTATAGCCGCGTGGAGATACGGTTTCGGAAAAAATTAAAAAAACTGGGTATAGCCGATATGTCAATAGCAGTCAGTGAAACATATTATCAAAAGTGGATGGGAATGAACCAGAGAGATTCAGTGCTTCTAATTTTTCCAGTCTGTGGTGGTATCTCTCCTCTGAGTAAATTGTTGTTAAAATCTAGAAAATATGGAGAGAATAACATAATGTTTTTCTGGTTTCTTAAAATATGGAGAGAATAACATAACAGCTATCTAGCTAACAATTATGACTAAGATCAAGAACCTGAAGATATTCTACGTTGCTAATCTCAGAACGAAGACTCTCATTCAATCCATTTGTGCTGAAATTCAAGTTCAATAACTTTAAGCAGCCATATAATTGCTTGGGAATGTATCCACTGAGATTGTTTGCTGCCAAGTTAAGTTGCTCTAGATTGGACAGTCTTCCAATTTCCAATGGAACACTGCCTGAAAGTTTATTACCACCCAGGTTAAGGTCGAACAGTGACACTAGCCTCCCCAATTCCTTTGGGATAGTTCCAATTAGCTGAAGCGACTCCCCAAGCTAAGAAGGTATTCCTCCGGAAATTCTGTTGTTGGAGATTTTCAAGCTTTGTAGACGTTGGCACTGCCCCCACTTCTGATAAAATTCCCCATAGAAATTGTTATAGCTCAAATCAATGTAGTTCAAGTGTGGATAAATTCCAAGGTCTTCGGAAATGTTTCCTGATGACTGGTTTTTGTCAAGCCTCACCCTGTATGAAGTGGCACAATTTCTGAAGCTTTTCGGAATGGAGCCAATGAAATAATTCTCATGTGCTGTAAAATTTACGAGTAACCCACCAGTGCAAATGTCTTGGGGAATATAGCATGACAAAATGTTGCTAGACACCCCTAAATTTTGCAAAGTTGTAAGATTCTTGAATTCTCCAGGAATGGAGCCATTGAGATTGTTTACAAACAATCCTAGTTTGAATAGCAGTTTGAGCTTTCCTATTTCTGGTGGGATGGGGCCACTCAATTGGTTTTGCTGCACATCTAATAAGGTGTGCTTGGTCAAGTTTATTAAAGTTGGAGAGATTGATCCATAGAAATTATTCTCAAAAATTGCTAAAATAGTTAAGTTGCCGAGGTTTCCTATGGATGCAGGAATTGGGCCCGTTAGGTTGTTAAATTGCAAGTGGAGCTGGTTCAGAGATTGGAGATTAATTTCCTACTTCTTGTGGGACAGTTCCAGTAAGTTCATTTTTGAACAGGTATACTAAGGACAAGTTGCTCATGTTCCAAATGGATGCTGGGATTGGACCTGTGAGGCTGTTTTTACTCAAATCCAGCTCTTTGAGTGAGCTGAGTGATCCTATTTCTTCAGGAATGGATCCGTTTATGGCATTATCATCGAGACGAAGTATGTGAAGACTTGTCATGAGGCCTATCTCAGATGGGATTCTTCCAAAGAGTTGATTTGCAGACAAATCAAAGTAGATGAGCTTAGAAAGGTCGGCCAAGCTGGAGGGAATGTTGCCATAGAAAGAGTTGTGGAAGAGATCAAGGCTTAGGAGAGAAGGGAAAGATGAAAAGCCAAAAGCATGGAGAGTACCTCTTAAACCAATGCGACTAAGGCTAATATTAACAACGCTTCTGAATTCATTGCAAGCAATTCCAGTCCAGTCTATATAAAAACATCTCGACACATGTGCAGTACAGAAGTGATGAAGCAAAATATGTTACTTGCAGTGCCTTATTACTCTCTCTCAGTTTCTTGTCTGGCAATGTACTTGGATACCTGGCTGAAGAGATGGTATTATAGCATGAGCTTTGCCTCTTTTTTTTTTTTTTAAACCAATAGTACATCAAATTTAGGTGCCTAAATTAACTCATTTGTTTACTTAATAAACTTCAATAAGAATAATATATTCGATTTCGTAGCACAAGGGATGTTCATTTACGGATGAAATTATTGAACCTCAAATGAGCCATCCGTGTGATGACAAGTATACACATTCTTATGGAACTTTAGACATTTTCTTGAAAGTACTTATCTATCAATATCAGTATATTTGTACATATTTGCCCCGTCAATATCTCCTCTTAACCATACTTAAGTACAACACATGAGGTTTGAAAAATTTACTTAAGGCATTCATACTATGATCATATCTACTGCCAAATTGTGTTAAGATATTACTCGATTTACCGGGGGGAGAAAGATAACATTTTTCTCTCATTGCTTTGAATTAAGAAATGGGAAAACCATCAAAATCACTCAGACAACTAAAAGATTTTTTCATTTTATTTTTTATTTCTGAACATATCAACAATACCAAATTTAATCCCAATAGATTTTTTATTATGCCATAACAACTTTGGCCTTTCAAGCATGGTTAACCAGCTGTTCCAAGGCAACTTTGTCAAGTGTGAATGGTAAAGGTACCTTTGGAATTGATAGCTCCTGGGAAACCTGTTGCATGGTTGGCCGACATTGTGGTTTGGTTTGCAAGCATGAAAACGCAAGCTTCACAACAAACATCACTTTCTCTGCAACTTGATCTTTAGGAGGTGAAAGCCTTTGGTCCAGAACATCCCTCAGCGGTGTATCAAGCGCAGTCGATGTTGTCGAGGAGAGAACGGAGATCAGGAGATCTCCTGGATGCTTTCCCATGATCACTTCTAAAGCTAACACTCCAAAGCTATAAACATCACATTTCTCATTCACTTCCATTGTATATGCAAACTCTGCAAACCCAAAAACCAATTTAATATCATGAGAATGGCAATATTCATATTATTCAATGCATGAAGTTAACTATGAGACAAATTCATCTCTTATTTGCTGACATAATATTCAAAGATGAAGCCAGCCAGCCACACACACACACACACACGTGTGTGTGTGTGTGTGTGTGTATATATATATTTGCTTTGTTAGTAATATGGACAGTGACAAAGCTACACATACTGGAAATAACTACCTGGAGCAGTGTATCCAAATGTGCCTGCAAATGAAGTCCAGTTGGAAGAGTCGGGCTTCAAGATTCTAGCTGTGCCAAAATCAGAGATGTAAGCAACAAGCTCTAAATCCAGCAAGATATTCTTGCTTGATATGTCTCGATGAACGATTGGAGGCAAGCAATCATGGTGCATATAGGATAAAGCGTCAGCCACACTTTTGACAAGGTTTATCCTTGCAGTCCATTCAAACATAGTCGCTTCTCTGTCATTCCTTAGTACCCCTTCTAAGCTACCTCCTTCTAGGAACTGGTAAACCAAGAATGAGTGGCATCGATGTGCACAAAAACCATAGAGCTTCACAATGTTGCGATGGCGGATTTCTGAGAGTGCACGAATCTCACCCTCGAAAGCCTTTATATTTGCTATTCCACCATCCTGTAGTGTGTGAAGTTTCTTCACTGCAACAATCTGGCCTGTTTGTAGCATTGCTTTATAAACACTTGCATGCCCCCCTGCTCCTACACAATGCTTAGAATCAAATTCCTCTGTAGCATCAATTATGTCCTCATATACCAGTTTCCCATCATAGCTCCATATATCAAATAGATCTTCAGTTTGTGCTCCCCTTGGCATTTCATGCGCTTCTCTTACAGTCTGGTGACGACGAATGTAGAGAAACCCAACCACAATGAACCCAAGAAACAGAGTTCCTAAAATGAGGGCTGCAATCAAAATGATGTTTTTATTCTTTTTCCTGTTTCTTATTGTATATTGGCATGCCTTCAGACCTGTGGCATTTCCACACAAGCCTTTGTTACTCTCTAAAGCTTCGATTGGAGCCTCGTTGAAGGCTTTGATATTGGGAAGAGGACCCTCCAATTGGTTGTAGGATATGTCAATAGCAGTCAGGTGCAACATATTATCAAAAGTGGATGGGAAGGAGCCAGAGAGCTCATTGTGAGAGAGATTCAGTGCTTCTAAGTTTTCCAATTCTCCAAACTGTGGTGGTATCTCTCCTCTCAGTAAATTATGACTAAGATCAAGAACCTGAAGAGATTCTAAGCTGCCAATCTCTCTCATTCAATCCATTTGTGCTCAAATTCAAGTTCAATAACTTTAAACACCCATATAATTGCTTGGGAATGTATCCACTGAGATTGTTTGCTGCCAAGTTAAGTTGCTCTAGATTGGATAGTCTTCCAATTTCCAATGGAACACTGTCTGAAAGTTTATTTCCACCCAGGTTAAGGTCGAACAGTGACGCTAACCTCCCCAATTCCTTTGGGATAGCCCCAACTAGATAATTCGAGGAGAGGTCAAGTACTCGTAGCTGAAGCGACTCACCAAGTTGGGGAGGTATTCTTCCGGAAATTCTGTTGTTGGAGATTTTCAAGCTTTGTAGACTTTGGCACAGACCCCACTTCTGAGAAAGTTCCCCATAGAAATTATTATAGCTCAAATCAATGTAGTTTAAGTGTGGATAAACACCAAGGTCTTCGGATATGTTTCCTGACAACTGGTTTCTGTCAAGCCTCACTCTGTATAAACTGGAGCAGTTTCTGAAGCTTTTCGGAATGGAGCCAATGAAATAATTGTCATTTGCTGTAAAATTTACAAGTAATCCACCAGTGCAAATGTCTTGAGGAAGATAGCCTGACAACATGTTGCTAGACACCCCTAAATTTTGCAAATTTGTAAGATTCTTGAATTCTCCAGGAATGGAGCCATTGAGATTGTTTACAAACAATCCTAGTTTGAATAGCAGTTTGAGCTTTCCTATTTCTGGTGGGATGGGGCCACTCAATTGGTTTTGCTGCACATCTAATAAGGTGAGCTTGGTCAAGTTTCCTAAAGTTGTAGGGATGGATCCATAGAAATTATTCTCAAGAAGTGCTAAAATAGCTAAGTTGACAAGGTTTCCTATGGATGCAGGAATTGGGCCAGTTAGGTTGTTAAATTGCAAGTGGAGCTGGTTTAGAGATATGAGATTTCCTACTTCTTGTGGCACAGTTCCAGTAAGTTCATTTTTGAAGAGATATAGTAAGGACAACTTGCCCATATTCCAAATGGAGGCTGGAATTGGACCTGTGAGGCTGTTTCCACTCAATCCCAGCACTTTGAGTGAGCTGAGTGATCCCATTTCTTCAGGAATGGATCCATTTATGGCATTATCATCTAGATAAAGCTCGTGAAGACTTGTCATAAGGCCTATCTCAGATGGGATTCTGCCAAAGAGTTGATTAAAAGACAAATCAAGGTAGATGAGCTTAGAAAGGTTGCCCAAACTGGAGGGAATGCTACCATAGAAAGAGTTTTGGTAGAGATTAAGGCTTAGGAGAGAAGGGAAAGATGAAAAGCCAAAAGCATAGAGAGTACCTCTTAATCCAATGCTGCTAAGGCTAATATTAGTGATGCTTCTGAATTCATTGCAAGCAATTCCAGTCCAGTTGCAAGGACTTTTTCCTAACCATGAAGACATGAGAGATTGGTTTTGGTTGTCAAGGCTATCCCTCCATTTTAGAAGAGCCTTTGCTTCTTGTCCTTCTGGTGATCTTGATGATGGAGCTGTAAAAGATGCAGAAGTGGCTACTTTGAAGGAAGAAACCGAAACAAGGGTCACGACGACAAGCATGAACAAATATATCTGTTTTTCTACTGGAGACACCATGGTTTTAAGCTCTAAGACTCTGTTTTGTTATTTCATACAGCTCAAAGATGGATAGACTTATTAGACTATGAATAGCATTGTGCTAATTAGGGATAAACCTTCAACATCTCCAATTCATAGAGTTGGACCGACACTATCATGTGCCACTCCCCCGGCGACTCCTATCATGGCTGCTGTTGTTACCTTCTTTTATATTTTGGTGTGGGAAAATCATGCCTGTGGGGAGAGAGGGATGGAAGTGGCGATGCCAGTCTATATAAAAAACCTCTCGACCCATGTGCAGCTCCACCATTTTTGTTCTTACTAAATTACACGATACAGAAGTGATGAAGCAAAATATACTACTTGAAGTGCATCATAACTCAGAGTTTCTGGTCTGGCAATGTATAGATGTTAGGGAACCAGCTTCAGTCTAGACACTTGGATACCCGGCTGACAAGATGGTATGGCATGAGCTTTGCCTTGTTTTTTATTTTTATTTTAATTCTGTTTTTGTTTTTGGTTTTTTTTAAAAACCAATAGTACTCAATTTTAGGTGGCTAAATTAACCCATTTGTGTTTACTATAAACTTCAATGAGTGTTTGATATAAAATAAAATAAATAAAAACTTCAACGAGTATAATATATTCGATTTCATAATCAAAAGGGTCTTTAATTTAGGGAGTTTCACTAAAACACCCAAAATGGAGGTTGAAATTATAAAAAAACCCAACACCCAAAACACTTTATAAACTCACCCAAAACCCATCATTACACACACTCAAAACCCATTTATAAACACACCCAAAAAGTTGACTTTGGGGTTGATTTTGGGTGTGTTTCTATGTTTAAATAGTACTTGGGTTTTTTTATAAATACATGTCTAAGATTGGATTTATTTATAAATTTGTATTTAATTTATTGCTGAAATCATTGAACCTCAAATGAGCCATCCATGCTGAGTATACCCATGCATTGACTTCTCCTACGGAAAACTCTAGACATTTTCTTGAAAGTCATTATCAATATCAGTACATATTGCTGAGCCATATCAACTTTTAGGGATCATTCCAAGTTCAACTCCTGAAATTTGAGAAATGTACTTTAGGCATACAAATCTACTGCCACAAACTTCTGTGTTGCTTGTCAGTCAAGATGTCATTAATCGAACTTCGTATAAAAAAGACGATAGTGATCTTCGTTAAAGGTTTAATAGAGCAGCTTGAATTTTTTTGACCTTCCCTTGTTCTTTCATCTTTCATTCTTTCTTTTTTTTTCCTTTTATGAAGCCAGCTTGTGTAAAAATATTGCTCAATTGAACGGGGGGAAAGAGGACAGAAATTTCTCTCATTGCTTTGAATTAAAAAAATGGTAAAACTAATGAAATCACGGACAGATACAATAATTTTTGTTTTTGACTATATCAACAATAATTCTTATAGGGGTGGTGGATGTTTCACACACTGCGTACCGTCTGGCAACAGCCTATGACTGGTGGGCTTTAACCCTTTCCTAAACCAACGGTTCACAAGGGATGTTTCTAGTTTCCTCACCTGCAATTGTTACCAGCAAATTATCAGAGACAAATCACAGAAATTTGGACCTTTTAACTGCAGCAATATAAGAGCACAAATTACAGGGTTGATACGGTCCAAAATATCCAACTGAAAAATAAGTGTAAATTATGAAAGGGAAAAAAAATCATTTCTTTTGCATCGTCTCTGCACAAGGTCCCACACCTAATCCAAAACAACTCAACAGTCTAATTTTTTTACTATGATGGCGACTGCTGAAACCATATTTCAGAGGGGTTCACATGTCATGATTGGGAATTGAAACTTCCTATGGTGTTTTTGAAGTTTGTGAGATTATAAGTTTCAAAAGGAGAAGGCAGAAAACTTGGTTGGAATGTATTTCAGGCAAAAGCAATATTAGATGAAATCCTTCGACGTAGCTTTGAAGGCCTTTGCCCTCACAATACCTTTCTTACCAAGAGGAATGCTTTTCTGTTATCTGATATCTTTTTGCATGCGCTGTTTTCAAGTCACTTGTTTTTTTTTTATAATGAAGGGGGGCAAAAACCCCAGAAACAGCACAGCTAAGTTTTCAAGTCACTTTCAAATAGCCACAACATAGGAAAGAATGACGCATGACAAGTTTGGAAATCTGGGAGCAGCTCATTTATGCTTGTTTCGTTGAACTTAAGCAGAGCCTAAAAGTCAAACTTTTGAGAGGGTGAGAAATTCTAGTAATGAGTTCAATGCATATTTTACACACTTGGATGGTCCTCTTTACTTTGGAAGTTTTTTATGGTTTAGTTTGATTTTCCCTTCTTTTCTTCTTTATATTTGGTTTGCTAAAACTTGGGTTTTTCCACCATCCCCCACCCTACAAGACAACTCAAAAGAGGATCTGAACTTTACCAAATCACAAGGACAAACAGAGAATAATTACTGACACCACAAACTAGGCATTTCACAAATTATGTTTTATTGGACTGACTCTTCGTTTAACCAATTTGGGAATAGACAACCATTTGCACCAACAGCCTAACCAGATATAATAACATCTTTTATACGTCTAATTTTACTCTTTCTTTTTTGTCACTTTGTTTGGAATAGAGCAAGGAACACAATATTCACTTGCAGTACATAAAAAGAAATTGAGAAGAATTGAAAACCAACCTGCCTAACAATGAATGGCTCCTCGGCAAGACTCAACGGTTCAGTTAAAATAGTCAGAAAGCCATTTTGATTCCCATAAACGATATCAGTTAAGGGCCGATCACCCACCTACCACACACAAAAATGCCCCATAAGTCACCATTCATAAGAATCCAGAAAAACATCAAATAAAACAACTCACAAGGTCCATGAATTCTTATCTACCATAATAAGGTGTGATGCTTTACAACCAAAATGCTTCTCGATCTCTTCAGCAGTTCCAGCTGGTTTCTTCACTTCTATAACATAAAGATAAAATACCCACATCAATGCCACATAAACTCCGCACTTCTTAAGAAAACTTGTAATTTACAAAAATGGAGTTTTGATATATATATACACACACACATATATATGACAAATTCAAAACATTTGCAGTAGAATTAATGCTTATATTGAAAAACAAACACTTACTATGCCTTATGACTTTTATTCCAATAGCCCCTTCAAGCTCCCTAGCTTTTGAACCATCATGGTCATACTCATAAAGCCCTAACCATCAAACCAAGATCATTACTTTGACAAAAATCTATAACCAACAATAAAAACAGCAAAATTTTCCAACTGGGTTCTGCAAAATATTACCAGCCGAGTTACTGAACACCGCAATATCGGGTCCGAAAACAGATTTACACTGCTCCAATGAAGACCCAAGAAGACCCCAGAGCGTCAAAGAATAAGGCACAGTTAAAGTGTTATCCTTGTCAAACACAACACCCTTGAAGCCCCTTCTATGCAACTCAGGCCAATCAATGTACCTTATATCAGGCACAGAGACGTGAGGCAGTGCCAAGTGCTTGTCTTTTGTGAGTACCCTGGCTGAACGAGCAATGGCTCCAAAGTTGAACCTTTGTCCCAACGCTCCTTTCACGTCTGCCCACCACATGTTTGTGGAAAGTCCCTTGGGATAATCGTCTTCGCTCTCTCTTTGATCTTGTCCTTGTTCTCGGCTAGGGGCTTCTGGGCTTTGATTATTGGAGCTTTCGGTGCCAGAGGAGGAGTTCAGTTGTAGAAATAATGCATCGTTCTGATAAGGGTCGGGATTGCTGCTGTTGTGCTTCTGGGTTTTGTTTTGGTGCTCTTTGCTGCAACTGTTTGTGTGAGAGATGTAAAGGGCACAGTGGTTTGTGAAGTGGGTTTGGGTTTTTTGGGGTAGGGTTAGGAAGTTGAGTTTTTTCTTAGGATGTCGATGGTGGAAGTGGAAGTGGTTTGGGAGAGGGTAAGAGCACTTGGGCAATGGAGCTGATGAGGTCGACTGCATTTCCAATTTTCTATTTTAAATCTTATTTTCAGGGATAATACAATGTGCATTTTTAATGGATCCAATTGGCAGACTTGGTGAGTTTCAGTTAGCGACAAGCCCAAAAGTCCGTGGTACAATGTTAGAGCCCAGACAATGCTGGCCACTTCTTTTCTTCTCTTTTTGTTTTTTTAAGGGAATTATAATAATTACGTTTTATTCAGTTGACTAAAAATGAGAAGCTTTTTTTTTTGGTTGTTTTTTTCTTTGTCAATAAACAAGTAGCCTTGTTACTCGTTCCGTCGAGGTTCTCTCAAAAAAAAAAAAAACAAGAAGCCTTGTGACCCTTCTGTTTTTCTCCTGACTTTGAGTCTTTGACTGAGAAGATGACATTAGTAGCAGAAGTCGGCTTCAATTCTCATAGCATTGGCAGCATAACAGAGTTCCGTATGAGCCAATCCAGGGCTACCAACTCCTCTCAAGAAATACTGAGGTTCAATTCAAACCATCATTTGTTATGTTGTGTAGTAATGAATACTTTACTATTATCATATAATAATGATGAATACTTTATTCTGAAATCCCAATTCAACTTACAATGAAAGAATACAAAATCATGGGATGGGACCATAAGGAATGAAAGAATATTTCATAAAATGAACTAATTACACAAAAGAATTGTAAGGCTGCACATTAGAACAGAGAATATGTGATGATGTGGCATGATCTGGATGTCTAGAACCTTGATCGTCTGCATTCAACTGGGAGGCCTTGTGGGAAGCGTTTGAGGTCAGAACAGTAGTTGTAGACCATGAACTTTTGTTGCACCCATCGAATCCGGTTTCGGCCTGCAGCATCAAGCCCTTGAGTTTGCCATGCACTCTGCTCTGTTAAGGAGTTAGTAGATGTAGATGCAGTAGTGGAGACCTTGAAGTTTCTGTAAGAGGCAGTGAAAGGAGCTTGTGTCCAGTCAGTCTTCACAAGGCCACCTCTTGTTGCCCAGTCATCAGCATTCCAGAGGCTTGAGTAAATCCTCATGGGTTGGCTTTTGGGGAATGGAACTCCAATTGTTTCCAAGTTGTGGAACACTCTGATTGGAATGTTGTCTACCAAGAATCTGCACATCAAACAATACCATTTTGTGTTAGAGAGTTTTTAACTAAACTCTGTTGTAAATTAAAAGAGCTTACTTATACTATAATGAGAAATGCATATAAAGTTACACTTACATGATGCGCTGAGAGTTCCAGACAATGGAGTAGGTGTGGAAGGCTTTTGTAGGATCAAACCAAAGTTGGAATTGTTGTTCTCTGTTTCCTTTTCCTTGGCTGAACACATTGGTATGGAGAGTGTAGGGGTCTCCAGATAAGTTGCCCAAAAACTCAAAGTCAATCTCATCATGGGTTGGACCTTCAGAAGATAACTGCATATATTCATGTTGTTTCATTTCATAAATTAGCAATGCAATAATTCAAGTGTATAAAAAAGAAAATTTAAGGACAAATTAAGACTGAAGTATTATATCTTAATCACAATGGAAGAGGGTAGGGATTGATCATAGGAGTTAAAACTTCAAACTTACATAGTATGCAGTGACAGTGCCAGCTGAGTTGCCAGAGACCAACTTGATCTGCATATCAATTCTTCCAAACAAGTACTCATTCTTGGATTTGAAACCAGACCCAGAAAACTTGTCAAGGTTGAGAGTGAGAAGCTGTCCTCCGTTGAGTATCTTAGCCCGTTCGCCTCCGAATGTGATGTCAAAGTCTTGATAGAAATTACCAGCTGAGGCAGTCATGGCCATCAGAGAAGTTACAAACAAAGAAACAACAAGCACCATTGAGACCTCAGAACAAGAAGACATTTTAATGTGGTGAGGTTGTGGACAGAGCTAGCAAGAGAAGAATTAGCTACAAAGAGAAATGAGTGCTGAGTTGAGACTGTTTTGTGTTTGATGATATGATTTGAGTTGTGAAGCTCCTTTATATACATGTGTGCCGCGTTGATAAAGCTGGCAAGTATATAATAAAGTTCAAAACTTGGAACATGGTTTTTGTTTTTTTGTTCAAAAGAACTGGCAGCGTGTTTAGAAATTAGGTATGGCGTATATATGTGATTCTTTGACAGCTTTGTTTGGGTGCGGTGGTCTCTTGACCGCTTGCAAAGCCCAACTTGTGTTTTAAGCTGGTGACAGGTTTGCAGATGCTTGGGAACAAAAAAATCGCTAGAAATTTTGAAAAAGACAAAGGCAGGAAGCATCATAGGAAACAGGGCATTTGTGTGAGTATAGGTTGTGAGGCATTTAATAGACAATGTGCACGCGTTGTGATTTGGGTAAAATTTAGGAGCAAAATTTCAATTTAACCTTTTTTGATTAAGAATTTTTAAGATATTGAAATTGAGTTTCAAAGAATTTTTAAGATTTTAACTTCAAGTTTTGGATTTATAATGATTTCTTGTTTGAAAATCAAATTTATCAACGATTCTTGAGTAATATTCATAGAGTTCAAAAAAGTTTTAAGTTGTCATTTGAAACCAATTAGAGAAATATTTCATAATTGTCCTAAAAATGCATTTTATTCTATTTTAAACTATGAGAAAATCTTCAGTTGAGCCTCATGATCGTGTGGCATGACCAATCTCAAAACACCGAGAGCCTTGTATTGTAGTATCATCCAACTCCACAATAATTCTACTGTTAAGAGTGTTTGTCTCACAATAAAAATTTAAGGGACAATTTTATCCGACTTGCTCTTTAAAGTAACCTCTTTCCGGGAGTTACCTTAGAAATTCTATTATTTTTACTGGGCATATGCTATCGTTTTTGATATGTGAACATAGTCCTAGATAGGGTAGCTACAAATAAAAATGGGAGACTTTGGAAAAACACAAAGGAGAGAGAAATTTTGTAAAAAAAGCCAAAATGGACAAAATTGCCCTTATTTATTTTTGGATTTCCTAAGGAATCCTTTATATTTGCATGTCTTTGATTTGAAAGTTGAGAGGTTTTTCTGTCTTTTTTGAAAAAGCTTTGGGTTTTTCCAAAAGTGAAATTTTTTTTTTGGCTAAAACCTAAATTTACTAATAAAAAATTAGGGAGCTTTAATTTTAAAACAAGACAAACATTAGTACCCACCCAAGTTCCAACGCGCATATAAGATATTCTTATTCGTTTTGTTCTGTTCTGTGCATATGTTGTAGGTGGTCGCTCCCTGCCTCTGAAGCTTTGCTATACTCTGCCATCACATATTTAATCATGACCAGTTTCGCATGCAGCTTCCTGCCTCTCTTTTGTTTTTTTTGTTTTTTGTTTTTTTTTTACCTTCTTTTTTAAAGCCCTGTTTCACGTCTCTTTCACATAAACATGAGTTCACATGACATGAATATGTACGAAAACTTCAATGTTTGATATAAAATTTTCGAGCCATGTTGAAAATAGTGGGTCAATTATTCCCGAAACTCGTTTCAACTTGTTAAGACTTAGTTTTTGCTTTTCCATTACGGAGTTCTGCAATGCGGATCCGTTACGAAATTTTGCATTTGACTGTGCGATGATTTGAACGGTTTATATTTCTACTTTTCTTTCTTTTTTCTTTCTTTTTCCTTCTATCTTATCTCCTCTCTTTCTTTTCCTTCTCTCTTCTCTCCTCTCTCCTCTCCCTCTCTTTCTTTTGTCTTTCTCTCCACCAGTTTTCTTCTTCCTCGTCATGGGAAAGCGGGACTCCATAACGGATCCGCATTGCGAGACTCCGTAATGAAGAAGCACCTTTCTAAAATATATTCAATTTTGAATATGCATTATTTAAAGATTTTTTCTATTTAAACTCAACACTTCTCTTAGTTCACCCAAATATTTAAATCATTAAGTTGTAAGTTTTATTATTGTGTAAAAAGACAAAAAAGGTCATCCAACTTAATACTTAACCCTAATACATCTAAGTAAAATTTACACACACCCCACACACCCCACAACTCTTCAATTAAGTTTTAAATAAATACAAACTCTTCTACATCCTATGTCAGATTGCTTTTCTATTTTAAAGACGTTGAACATTGACGAGCCTACCACTTTGAAATCTGCGCGAAAGCTGATGGAAAAACTTGTTGATTGTTTCACTGTAATGATCTTATTCTCTTCTCTTTGTTGATTGCTTTTTTTTTTTTTGGGTACGCTTGGCTGTTGATTGCTTGATTGTTTTGATTTTTGATTTAAAATTTATACCTGATGTTTTGGCAAAACTGTTCTCTTTCTCTAGAAAGTATGGGGTAACTTGAATTTTTCTTCATATTATATTAATTGACATACACGTTCAAAAGGCACGAAACCAAGAGATTCATGGGAATATTGTTAAGTTGGGTTTTTATTATCCTGCCGAGAAGAGGGAGAGAAGCCCAAGCTTTGACAATGGTCCTACAATTTGCTGGGTGAGTCGTATATCAAAAGATAAGTACATCTACTTTGGCTATGAGCAATGGATTGGTATCTTTCCTTGATATTGATACAGCTGTGTTTTGATATTGATGCAGCTGTTGTTTTTTTTTTTTTTTTTTTTTTTGGGTACAGTACATTACATAAGTAAGCGTGAGGTTGAGTATCGCTTGGATTATTTTGATGATTACCCTTTAGAAGATAGATGGATGCTCATACCAGAAATGGGTTACCTTATTGCAAATTGTTACAATGTGGTCTTGATGCATTTTTCAAATGCCATATCTCTTATGTTTCTACCAACAGAAAGTCATCATTTGCCTGAATATCAACGTCAGGAAATTTCCATCGGATTGGTTGAAAAACACTTTGTGCAAGTATTATAATAATTTTTTTCTATTTATAACTGCCAGTTTGAAAGAAAAAGAAAAGGGGTGTTGAAGATGTAAGGCTTGTAAGCTGGATCTTGATATTGAATGTTACCTGTTTTATGAAGTTGAAAGGAATAGTTTGTTTGTTGAACTTGGTGATGCGATTGGTTTGTGTGAATGGTGAATATTTATACAAGTTGCAGCTTGGTCTTTGGTGGCCTACAATATTGGTGAGATGGGGATGTTTCTAATATATCTGATTATGATGTGAAATTATAAAAGTCGACAAGTTTTCAGCTTCCTTTGATTAACTGAGGTTATCGGAGGAATGCTTCGTTCTATGAACATGGGCATGAATATCCAGAACTAAATCCATGGTTTCATTTGGAAAAAGTGAAAGTACTGGTAAAGCAAAGTGACTATCCAGAGCTTTTTGTTGGACTCAATTTGCAGATCGACTGAAGTAATACATAATAGCAAACTGTAATGGACTTTAGATTTTGAATTACTGTACTAGAGTAACACACAGAGAATCTACAAATTTTCATTTCACTGCCAACAATTGATAGGATACAAATTACAGCCACCAATCTAATCTTACATCGAATAAGGACGATAGATACCATAAACTCATCTTACTATACAAAAAATAAAAAAGCAAAAAGAACTCACAACAGCCTGTTTCATATCAAGATACAATGAATTAACACACCATGTGAGTGGAGAAAAGCACTCACAACAGACTGGCAAAGAATAATGTGCATGCAGTTCAGATTAAGCTGCAAACAAATAAATAGAAACTGGTGAGGAAATCAAACAAGCATGCTCTCTACTCAACTTTATCCTTCGGTTCGCCCAGAACAAATTCCACGTACAAATCCTTAAGCGCAATCACAACTGTAGTTATGAGGGGACCCATAATTGCACCCTAAGAACAACACAAGAAATAAGAAGATTAGCTTAAGATCGTGATGACCAAGGATGACCAAGTTGAATGCAAAGTTTATGTGATGTGATCAAAGTGGCCGTTAGGCATCTCCGTGGAATGGAATCTCACTGTGTCGATGATTCTACCAAAAGGCTAACGTATCTGGCCTTTCGATTGCTGCTTCAGCAGTAGAAAAAAACTTATTTTCTCCTCTAAAGGTAGCTTGTGGGGTTTAAATAGAAAATCTCTTTTATTTCTTATTTTTTTCAACTTGGGGTGTATTTAAGGGTAGTTTGGGAAGATAGTGGGGTTTACTTAGAAATTATAAAAATTTAAATTCAAAGTTGGGGTGAACTTAGAACATGGAGCGAACTAAGAGAAGTGTGGGGTTTAAATAGAAAATCTCTTATTTAAAAATTGGGTCATGCTAAAATAGGCTCTTGTGACTCAAATACCATAGACTATAACCTACCAATAATACAATTTTTAAATAAAACTCACTTTAAAAAATTGGATGACAATGTGTCCATATAAGTTGATTTATTTACAAATCTTGCCAGTAGATCTTTATTTGGTGGCTGACTTTTTTCATCCCCTAATTTTATGCAAATGAATAATACCTCTCATTGCACATTTATGTTTGCACGCCTGTAATAATTGCCTACAATCAAATTAGTTGAAATACTCCCTCCTAACCTCCTATAGGTCGAGCTCTCCCCCTTCCCTTTGTAATCTGTATCGGGAAAAAGATGAAGTGGGTGGGTCCCCTTGTTTATTAAAAATAATTATATATATATATATATATATTATTTCAACATTTAAAATTACCAATTTTTCCTCATATTTAACGGCAAATTAGAAGAAATGTTGAGATTTAGACATTAGAGGGGAATTGATAATAAAATTTAATTCGAGCCCTTAATTCGCTAAAAAAAAATGTCAGTGGGTAAATGGATAATTATGTACAAGTTTATGGGGCATTTTGGCAGTTTATCATTAAATTATAAGGAGCCATTGAGAGTCTTTTCTCTCTTGTCAGATTTAGGAGCTCCTAGAAGTTTCCCTATTTTAGTCTCTTAAAAATCGAGTTTTTAGTCTTAATGAGTGAAATGAGTCGTGTTTTACCCATTATTTTTGTGAGTTATGTTCAGATTAAGCTAATTTTCACAGGACATGACATGAACCCCATAAAAACGATAGTAACCCATACTTCACCAAGCTGACAGCACAACAGAGCCTTGAGGCAGCAAACAGAATTGTATATGGGCCAATCCAGAACTCCTTACCAAAAGGGTACCACTTCTCTCAGAAATACTCAGTTTCAAACCACAAGTTCTTATGTTGTGTAATTTTTATAAACAAGAAGGCTAATTGTGATTATGCAAACGAACCAAGAAAAGACTATGATACCATTGTTTGGAGAAACTTCAACTATTATCATTTAATAATGAAGTGCTTTATTCTAAATCTCAATTCAGATAACAATGGAAGAATACAAAAACCATGAGACCATAATGTCACAAAATCTTTTATTTGCACAAGGAACAAAGAATAATATTTCTTAAAATTAACTAATTACACAAAATAATTATAAGGCTGCATGCACAATACAACAGAGAATACGTGATCATGTGGCATGATCTCGATTTCTAGAACCTTGATCGTCTGCATTCGGCTGGGAGGCCTTGGGGGAAGCGTTTGAGGTCAGAACAGTAGTTGTAGATCATGAACTTTTGTTGCACCCATCGAAGCCGGTTTCGGCCTGCAGCATCAAGCCCTTGAGTCTGCCATGCACTCTGCTCTGTTAAGGAGTTAGTAGATGTGGTGGAGGCCTGGAAGTTTCTGTAAGAGGCAGTGAAAGGAGCTTGCGTCCAGTCAGTCTTCACAAGGCCACCTCTTGTTGCCCAGTCATCAGCATTCCAGAGGCTTGAGTAAATCCTCATCGGTTGGTTTTTGGGAAATGGAACTCCAATTGTTTCCAAGTTGTGGAACACTCGGATTGGAATGTTGTCCACCAAGAATCTGCAGTTGCAAATGTATTAGAAAGTTTCTTATTAATAATTGATGTTGTAAAAGTAAACTAAATGAGGTTTCACATAAGGTGGTAACTTGTAAGTGTTACTTACATAATCCTCTGGCTGTTCCAGACAATTGAATAGGTGTGGAAGGCCTTTGTGGGATCAAACCAGAGATGGAATTGTTGTTCTCTGTTTCCTTTTCCTTGGCTGAACACATTGGTATGCAGAGTGTAGGGGTCTCCAGATAAGTTTCCCAAAAATTCAAAGTCAATCTCATCATGGGTTGGCCCTTGAGAAGATAACTGCATATATTCATGTGTTTCATTACATAAATTAGCATAGAAATTATGGAAATCTATTGAAAATAATATAATAATTGAAGAACAAGGGTATGATTGAAAGTAGTTCACTTACATAGTATGCAGTGACAGTGCCAGCTGAGTTGCCAGAGACCAGCTTGATCTGCATGTCAATTCTTCCAAGTAAGTACTCATTCTTGGACTTGAAACCTGACCCAGAAAACTTGTCAAGGCTAAGTGTGAGAAGCTGTCCTCCGGTGAGTATCTTAGCCCGTTCGCCTCCGAATGTGATGTCAAAGTCTTGATAGAAATTCCCAGCTGAGGCCGTTATGGCCATCAGAGAAGTTACAAACAAAGAAACAACAAGCACCATTGAGACCTCAGAACAAGAAGACATTTTGATATCACGTAGTGAGTATTGATTCAGAAAGAAAAAGAGAGCGTGTGAGTGATGTTGCTGTTTGATGATATAATTTTAAGTTCTGAAGCCCTTTATATATGTGTATATATATATATATATAAGCTTTTGGTAGGGCGACTCTAGGCTTGGAGTATGACACGTAGAAAATATGGAGGTGACCTTGCTAGCTGGAAATACTTTTAAAAGTTCAAAACTGGTGACAGGTCTGCCAAATCAAATCATGGGCTATGATACGATATGATGATGATTCTGTGAATGCTCAACATCAACTTGATGTTGAAGCTGGACACAGGTTTGCAAATTCCAGATGACTTTATGCTAACAGAAAAAAAAAACAAAAAACAAAAAAGAGGCAGGCAGGAAGCAGCATAGGAAACAGTTCATACAGAGTTAAAGATATCTGTGTGTTTCTTTCTGCTTTAAAGATATCTGTGTTCTACTTTTGTATCTTTGTTTTATAGGAAAAAAAAATAAAAATTAAAAAAGTCAGGCAGCGACAACAAGTACGGATAATGCTAGCTGTTGCTAGCAATCAAAATGTATGGAATGCATGTGGGCTGCTGGATGGGCTACTTTGAAGTTTAAATGCTAAAGTTTTCTTCATGATAAATCTTCTCGTGACCGTTTTTCTGATGCAAAGTTAAAAGTTGTGATCCGGGGGTCACAAGAAATAAACGGAAACAAAAAAAAGCTAGGCAAGTTAATTTGTAAAGTTGACATGAATTAGTCAGAAGTTATAGTTTTTCAAACATCGGCCAAAAGAGTTGTGAGAGGATTTACATGGGTTATTATTAATGAAGGTTCCCCAACTTAATTAGGGTCAGATGCACCATGGGTAGCATAGGTAGGTGGATCTTCAAAGCAAACATAGAATCGTGTATTTACGCTTCAGAAAAAGTGATCATGCACTTTCATTTATTGAATATATAAAAAGAGTGCGTGATGGCTTTCTAGAGCGTGAATTGTCACTTTTTAATCAAACAGTGAAATTGAGATTTCAATCCTTACCTTTTGAGCATTACCACCCAATATGCGTGCACTTATTCTTTTTGTCCATATACATGTATTATCACGTGTTCATTTATAGCTCTAAGACCATCTCCAACCCAAGAGATGGAAACTCAAATTTTGAGTTTAGCCTCCAAAAAGTTTCTCCGACCCATGTATTTTGGGAGGTGAAAATTTGACAAATCTCAAAACTGGACTGGAATTCCAATCTGTTTTTTGGGTGGACTGATAAATTCTTGGGTCCAAAATCTGCTTTAATTTATATTTTTTTAATACAAATTTATAAATGAACCCAATCCTAGACATGTATTTATAAAAAAACTCAAACACTATTTAAACATAGAAACACACCCAAAATCAACCCCAAAGTCAACAATTGTATATTTTTTTGGTGTATTTATAAATGGGTTTTGAGTATGTGTAATGATGAGTTTTGGGTATGTTTATAAAGTGTTTTGGGTGTTGGGTTTTTTTATAATTTCAGCTCCCATTTTGGATGTTTTAGTGAAACTCTCATTTTTTTATTGCATGCTACAAGCCCACGTGATGGGCAATTGAAGCTGGACCCGCCTGTAAATTTGAGTTTAGCCCCAACATGGTTGGAGATGGTCTAACATCACCAACTTAAATGCCTCAGAAACTAAACTCACAAAAAATCATTTTAATTTTATTTTAAAAGTAAATATGAGTGTTGAATCCAGTTGTCAAAAAATAATACATGTGGCGAATTTTGAATGGAAGTATCACCAGCTGACGTGGTGATGCTGTATCATTCTATAATTTCTCCTATTTCCCATGCTGCTTCCTGCTTTATTTCTTTTTCTTTTTTAATTTCCCAAGATGCGTGGTCTGAATTTGCAAACCTGTCTCCAGCTTCGACACAAGTTGGGTTTGCGAGCAGTCAATTCCTGTGGCTGGGGCACCCAAATAAAGCTTTCACAGAATCAAAGATGACCTAACCTAATTTGTTAACCTGTCGCCAGCTTCATCAACGCGGCATACTTTATTCTACTCTAACTACAAGAAGGGCCCCAACATATATATAAAGAGCTTCACAACTCAAATTATACCATCAAACACAAACAGCCTCACTACTCATTTCTCTTGCTTAGCTCAATCTGTCTGAAATCGCAATATCAAAATGACTTCTTCCAAGGTCACTGTGATGCTTTTTCTTTCTTTTTTTGTAAGTTCTACGATGGCTGCCTCAGCTGGTAATTTCTATCAGGACTTTGATGTAACATTCGGCGATGAACGCGCTAAGATACTCAACGGAGGACAGCTTCTCACACTTAACCTTGACAAGTTTTCTGGGTCTGGTTTCAAATCCAAGAATGAGTACTTACTTGGAAGAATTGACATGCAGATCAAGCTGGTCTCTGGCAACTCAGCTGGCACTGTCACTGCATACTATGTAAGTTAACCACTTTCAATCCTATCGTTCTTCAATTATTATATTATTTTCAATAGACTTTCATAATTGCTTTGCTAATTTATGAAATGAAACACATGACTATATGCAGTTATCTTCTCAAGGGCCAACCCATGATGAGATTGACTTTGAATTTTTGGGCAACTTATCTGGAGACCCGTACACTCTGCATACCAATGTGTTCAGCCAAGGAAAAGGAAACAGAGAACAACAATTCAATCTTTGGTTTGATCCCACAAAGGCCTTCCACACCTATTCAATTGTCTGGAACAGTCAGAGGATTATGTAAGTAACACTCACCACCTTATTGCATTAATATGATTTCTATCAAACGCTTAAGATAATTAACCTCTGCTAATTAATTACTTAAAAAATTTACTAAAACATATGCCACTGGTTATGTATATGCAGATTCTTAGTGGACAACATTCCAATCAGAGTGTTCACCAACTTGGAAACAATTGGAGTTCCATTTCCCAAAAACCAACCCATGAGGATTTACTCAAGCCTCTGGAATGCTGATGACTGGGCAACAAGAGGTGGCCTTGTGAAGACTGACTGGACACAAGCTCCTTTCACTGCCTCTTACAGAAACTTCCAGGTCTCCACCACATCTACTAACTCCTTAACAGAGCAGAGTGCATGGCAGACTCAAGGGCTTGATGCTGCAGGCCGAAACCGGCTTCGATGGGTGCAACAAAAGTTCATGATCTACAACTACTGTTCTGACCTCAAACGCTTCCCACAAGGCCTCCCAGTTGAATGCAGACGATCGAGGTTCTAGTTTGAAACAGAGAATAGAACCCAGATGATCACATATTCCCTGTTCTCTTGTGCAGCATTCATTTTTTGTGTTACTTATTTTCAGTTATAAAATATTCTTTCATTCATTATGCAAATAGAAATTTTGTAACAAATTATTAATAAGTCGATTTTTTAATTCTCCTGGTGTTTTTGTATTCTTGAACTGAATTGAATTTTTGAACCAAATTTAATAGTGATCACATGATAATGGTTCAATATCATCTAAGATAGCTTGACAACAACTACATTGTGGAAAACCACTTTGTTGGTACCAAAAATTAAGTGGGGCCCGTCTCAAAAGAGCCCAAAGAGTAAAGGCCCATACTACTTGAGTGTTGAGGAACCAGTCAATAGATTACATCAGCTTTACTTCGTGTCGGGGGAGGCCCAAAAGAGGTAAAGAAAGGCCGCCCATTTTAGAGTCCATAAGGCCACAACCCAAGCGCGCTAACCTAGGTGCCTCTACATCAGAGGCCTGCACGTGGGAGTAACAAGTGTCACAGTGTCACAATGGA
>NC_024129.1:14015148-14060506 GCF_000346735.1 Prunus mume
TGTCATCGATCGTCCAATGATATGATGCCACATCATCGACGACTCAATAGTCCCACATTGGAAAAAGACAACTCATTCTCCCTATATTGAGTACTTTCCACCTAAAAAATGTAATCTGAACTTTCTCCATACTTGAGTACAGTACTTTTAGAAGCCTCATTTGAGGAAGAAATACTGACTTAGGCATCGGAGGGTGGTCGGTGAACCCACCATCAACACACTTGACACGAAATCAAAGAACAAAACATCATACTCTTCATTAATTAATCAAGCAATGAAATGTTTTTAAATTCTTGTTTGGTTGTTCCACAAGTGGTAATTAGGTAATTAGGTTAATCAACTAATGGGGTGTTAGTTGGATTGGTACAGGTCTTTGGTGTGTTCCCAAATGGTCCTAGGTTCAAGTCTTTATGGTACCCGTTTGTGTGAGTTTCCCCCTCCCCTTCCTAACTTTGGTAATTAGGTTAAATTAGTGCCAAAGCGAAATTTTCATTTTTTGAAAAACCTGCTCTACTTGTATAGTGTTCTTGTTCCTACTTAAATGTCATCTTTGGTGTTGGAAAAATAGTGGGGGCAGGTTATGTTTCCATTAAATAAAGTTAGTGTTTCATGGCACGTTATGGCAACGGTTTTTGCACAGGACCGACCAGTCGATACAATGAAGCCTAATGATACGTTGATGCAATGGTGGATCCAGGATTCGAAAGCCGGCCGGTGAAATTTACATTAAAAACTCAACGGTACTAGTGAATTCCATTAATAAACATAGAAAAATACATCGAGTCAATAGACGTAATAAGCATTACCCTCAAATGCATCTTTATACATAAATAAAAGCTTATGAAAAACAAAACAAAAAACAAGAATTAAATGCAATGCAACACAAAATAATAGCATAAGCTTACTCACAAATATTAATATATCATCAACAGATAACCAAAACTCATACTATACAACTCATTTTCAAATCCTAAAAATTAATAACAAGAAGAATAAAAACCCAATTCATAGAGAGAGAGAGAGAGAGAGAGAGAGAGAGAGAGAGAGAGAGAGAGAGAGAGAAAGAGTTCTATAATGAGGGCGAGTTCTATAATGAGGGCCTTATATATAGCCCTTATATGTAAGGTCATCTCCAGCCATATGGCTAAATGTAGTCCGGGGCAAAAATATTAATTTTTTAAAGGATAGTGCAGGGCTAAATTTTCTATCTCCAGCCATGCATGGTTATATTTTAGAGTCCTTCATATTTTATTATTTTGAAAAGGGGAGTGGGGAGTGCTTTAATGATTGGTTGTTGAAAAGCACATGAATGGGGCCCACTATAAATTTGGCCTAGGGCAAAACTAGGCTACATTTTGCCCGGTTGGAGGGCTAAATGGCCAAATGTAGCCCTCCAAATTTGGCCAAAATTTTATTTAGCCCATGACTGGAGATAGGTTTTGCATCAATTTAGGGCTATATTTGGGATATAGTCCATGGCTGGAGATGGCCTCACTATAGAATGATTAAGAGAGAGAATTCACAAAATAGGATGGGGCAGCTGCCCCACCTGCCCTCCACGTATGCATCTTGCACAGGACCAACCAGTCATGTACTAGTGAAACATTTCTAAAATTTGAGACATTACTCTTGCTTATTTTTCGTAACCTAGATCACAACTTTCACTTGGCATGACAAAAATAGTCACAATAACATTTATTATGTTCAAGTTCTAAACTTCAGCATATAAAACTCGAAAGTAACCATCTCAGGCATTGAAGAACATTCATGGACATCGACTGGTAGCAATTGCATTATCCACAAATGATGTAGCCTGAAGTGTTGCAAAAGGAAAAAAGCCACATTAAATTAATGGATGTTTGGAATTTCAATGTCAATGTTCTAAACATTAAGTAAACTCACGAGTGTCAATTTTAACACAACCCGTGTAGGTCTATATGTATTAGTACTAGGAACCGGCAAATAGAGTCAGATTTTTTTTTTTTTTTTTTTTTTTTTAATCTCCTCTGTTTTCTGGTTACCCAAGTTTCCCTGCTAAAAAACTCTAAAATGCTCTTCCAAGAAAAAGTTATGGATTCGAGTCCTAGCATCCATGTAGTATGTGTGTGAGTTTAATATGCTATCGTCCCTCTCAATAGGAAAGATCCTTAAAAAAAACCTCAAAAAATTTCTTTTTCTTTTTATTGGTAAAATGGGGATAAAAACCCACAAGAACTTATCATCGTTTTTTTTTTGGAATTTCAGTAATTTTATTAATCTGAATGCTGTTGCAACGAATATAAATAAAAACGAGAGACGCATAATTACATCACCACCCAAACCTCACCAAACGCGCATGTACTTTATCTTTTTGTCCATTTATATGTTTGTGGCTCCAACATCACCAAATGCGAAAAAGAACAAATAATAATTAAAAGTGCTTCAGAAGCTAAACTCTGCCTTCACATAAACTAATGTCCTGTTTCCTATGTTGCTTCCTGCTTTCTTATAAGCCTAAAAATGCAAAACTGTCTCCAGCACAGCACTATATGATAAAAATATCAAGTCTGGCATTGCTAGTAGTCAATAGGTGAGGCACCACCTCACTCAAATAACACTCGAATAAAGCGAGGCAGCTTTCATATAGTGCTAGACTTATTGCAAACTCTGTTGCCAGTTTTCAACTTATTATTCTGATGCTGCTGCCAGCTCTCTTCTGTTCAACGCGGCATATACATATATATAAAGAAGCTTCACAACTCAAATCATACCATCAAACACAAAACACCCTCTACTCAACACTCATTTCTCTTTGAAGCTAATTCTCTTCTCTTGCTAGCTCTGTCTACAATCTCACCAAATCAAAATGTCTTCTTCTTCTTCATCATCTAAGGTCTCAATGGTGTTCATTCTTTCGTTGGTCATAACTTCTCTCATGGCCATGACTGCCTCAGCTGGTAATTTCTTTCAAGACTTTGATGTAACATTCGGCGATGAGCGCGCTAAGATACTAAACGGAGGACAACTTCTCACACTCAACCTTGACAAGGCTTCTGGGTCTGGTTTCAAATCCAAGAATGAGTACTTATTGGGAAGGATTGACATGCAGATCAAGTTGGTCTCTGGCAACTCAGCTGGCACTGTCACTGCATACTATGTAAGTTTTAACTCCTCTACCCTCTTCCAATGTGATTAAGATATATAAGACTCTAGTCTTAATTTTTCCTTAAATTTTCTTTTTTATACATTTTAATTGTTGGATTGCTAATTTATGAAATGAAACACATGAATATATGCAGTTATCTTCCGAGGGTCCAACTCATGATGAGATTGACTTCGAGTTTTTGGGAAACTTATCTGGAGACCCCTACACTCTCCATACCAATGTTTTCAGCCAAGGAAAAGGAAACAGAGAACAACAATTCCATCTTTGGTTTGATCCCACAAAGGCCTTCCACACCTATTCAATTGTCTGGAACAGCCAGAGGATTATGTAAGTAAAACTCAGCACCTTATTGAATTAATATGATTTCTATCGAACGCTTAACATAATTAACCTCTGCTAATCAATTACTTAAACAAATTACTAAAACATATGCAACTGGTTATGTCTACGCAGATTCTTAGTTGACAACATTCCAATCAGAGTGTTCACCAACTTGGAAACAATTGGAGTTCCGTTTCCCAAAAACCAACCCATGAGGATTTACTCAAGCCTCTGGAATGCTGATGACTGGGCAACAAGAGGTGGCCTTGTGAAGACTGACTGGACACAAGCTCCTTTCACTGCCTCTTACAGAAACTTCAAGGTCTCCACTACTACATCTACATCTACTAACTCCTTAACAGAGCAGAGTGCATGGCCGACTCAAGGGCTAGATGCTGCAGGCCGAAACCGACTTCGATGGGTGCAACAAAAGTTCATGGTCTATAACTACTGTTCTGACCTCAAACGCTTCCCACAAGGCCTCCCAGTTGAATGCAGACGATCGAGGTTCTAGTTTGAAAGAGAGAACAGAACCCAGATGATCACATATCCCCTGTTCTCTTGTGCAGCTTTCATTTTTTGTGTTACGTTTTTTTCAGTTATGAAATATTCTTTCATTCATTCATTATGCAAATAGAAATTTTGTAACAAATTATTAATAAGTCGATTTTTTTGTTCTCCTGGTTTTTTTTCTTTTGTATTCTTGAACAGAATTGAATTTTGGAACCAAATTTTTATAATGATCACATGATAATGGTTCAATATCATCTAAGATAGCTTTACACAACTACATTGTGGAAAACCACTTTGTTGGTACCAAATATTAGTGGGGCGCGTCCCAAAAGAACCCAACGAGTAAAGGCCCAGATTACTTGAGGAACTGGTCAATAGACTACATTAGCTTTACCTCGCGCTTGAGGAGGCCCAATAGAGGTAAAGGAAGTCCGCCCATGCCCAATCAGAGCCCGCAGGCCACGATCCAAGCACGCTAACCACAGTGCCTCTCCCTTAGAGGCCTGCACGTGGGAGTAACAAGTGTCAGAATGAGCCCATGTCATATTTCATTGATGTATGCTGTCCTCGAAAAAGGGAAAGGACACGCGTCAACTTGTCACCGATTGTCCAATGAGATGATGCCATATCATGGACAACTCAATAGTCCCACATAGGAAAAAGACAACTCAAATGTCTCATTCTCCCTATATTTAGTACTTTCCACTTAAAAAGGTAATCTGAACTTTCTCCATACTTGAGTACAATACTTTTAAAAGCCTTCTTTGAGGAAGAAAGACTGACTTAGGCATCGGAGGGTGGTCGGTGAACCCATCATGAACACACTTGACAAGGAATCAAAGAACAAAACATCATACGCCTCATTAATTAATCAAGCAATTAAATGTTTTTAAACTCTTGTTTTGTTGTTCCACAAGTGGTAATTAAGTTAATCAACCAATTGGGTTTTAGTTGGATTGGTATAGGCCTTTGGTTTGGTCTGCTCCCAAATGGTCCTAAGTTCAAGCCCTCATGGTATCTGTATGTGTGAGTTTTCCACTCCCCTTCTTAACTTTGGTAATTAGGTTAAATTAGTGCCAAACCGAAATGTTCATTTCAAGTTGATATTGCTCTACTTGTAGTTGTATAGCGTTCTTGTACCTACTTGAATGCCATCTTTGGTGTTGGACATATAGTGGGTGCAGGTTAGGGTTCCATTAAATAAAGTTAGTGTTTCATGGCACATTATAGCAAGCGGTTTGCAGAGGGGAAATATAAATAAAACTTGCCAATACAATGAAGCCTAATGATACGTTGATGCTAGTATGCATCTTGCATTGGACCGACCAGACCGACCAGTCGTGTAGTAGTGAACCTCCCCATCTTGACTATCAAGACAATCCAACCAATGCTGGAACTATTAAGGCCAAGGGAGGTGCATCCCTTCACTAGAAAAACCATTATAGGGACTCTACTCAGCCTAGGACGTGCACTCTAGGTGTTCAATGAAAAGCCTAAACGAAGTCTGCCTGCTGTTGTGCTGCATTGTTGTGTTGTGCTACGTTGCTACATAGCGCGCTTGTTTTATTTATTTATTATTATTTATAAATCCTGGTCAAAATTGCACCTCTGCTAAAAAATGCATAAGTCCATAAATATTGACCAGTCACTGCTATTATCAGACGAATCTCTTTCTTATATTTTAAAAACATTTCTAACATTTGAGACATTACTCTTGCTTATTTCTTGTAACCCAGATCACAACTTTCACTTTGTATGACAAAAATAGTCACGAGAACATTTATCATGTACAAGTTCTAAACTTTAGCACATAAAACTCGAAAATAGCCATCTCAGGCATTGAGGAACATTCATGGACATCGACTGGTAGCAATTGCATTATCCACAAATGATGTAGCTTGAAGTGTTGCAAAAGGAAAGAAGCCACAATAAATTAATGGATGATTGGAATTTCAATGTCAATGTTCTAAACATTAAGTAAACTCACGAGTGTCAATTTTAAACAACCCGTGTAGGTCTATATGTATTAGTACTACGAACCTGCAAATAGAGTCAGATTTTCTTTTTCTTTTATCTCCTCTGTTTTCTGGTCTGGTTCCCCTAGTTTCCCTGCTACAATACTCTAATTGTCCCTTCCGATGAAATGTTATGGGTTCGAGTCCTAGCATCCATGTAGTGTGTGTGTGAGTTTAGTATGCTATCGCCTCTCTCAATAGGAAAGGTCCTTTAAAAAAACCCTCAAAATTTTTTTTTTGGGAATTTCAGTAATTTAATTAATCTGAATGCCAAAAAAACAAGAGACACATAATTACATCACCACCCAACCTCACCAAACGCGCATATACTTTTTCTTTTTGTCCATTTATATGTTTGTGGCTCCAGCATCACCAAATGCCAAAAAAGAACACATAATAATTAACAATGCGTCAGAAGCTAAACTCTGCCTTCACATAAAGTAAAGTCCTGTTTCCTATGTTTCTTCCTGCTTTCTTACAATCCTAAAAATGCAAAACTGTCTCCAGCACAGCACTATATATATTTCAGTTTGGCATTGCTAGTAGTCAATTGGTGAGGCACCACCTAACCCAAATAAAGCCAGGCAGCTTTCATATGGAGTTAGACTTGTCTAATTTGCAAACCCTGTTGCCAGTTTTCAACTTATTATTCAGATGCTGCCAGCTTTCCTGTTCAACGCGGCATGTATACTCTAAGCCCCCCAACACTGGTATATAAAGAGCTTCACAGCTCAAATGATACCATCAAACATAAACAGCCTCAACTCAACACTCATTTCTCTTTGAAGCTAATTCTCTTCTCTTGCTAGCTCTGTCTACAATCTCACCATATCAAAATGCCTTTTTCTTCTTCTTGTTCTAAGGTCTCAATGGTGCTTGTGGTTTCTTTGTTTGTAACTTCTCTGATGGCCATGACTGCCTCAGCTGGTAATTTCTTTCAAGATATTGATGTAACATTCGGCGATGAGCGCGCTAAGATACTAAACGGAGGACAGCTTCTCACACTTAACCTTGACAAGGCTTCTGGGTCTGGTTTCAAATCCAAAAATGAGTACTTGTTTGGAAGAATTGACATGCAGATCAAGTTGGTCTCTGGCAACTCAGCTGGCACTGTCACTGCATACTACGTAAGTGTTAACTCCTCAACCTTCTTCCAATGTGATTAAGATATATAAGACTAGTCTTAATTTGTCCTTATATTTTCATTTTTATACATTTTAATTGTTGCATTGCTAATTTATGAAATGAAACACATGAATGTATACAGTTATCTTCTGAGGGTCCAACTCATGATGAGATTGACTTTGAGTTTTTGGGAAACTTATCTGGAGATCCCTACACTCTCCACACAAACGTGTTCAGCCAAGGAAAAGGAAACAGAGAACAACAATTCCATCTCTGGTTTGATCCCACAAAGGCCTTCCACACCTATTCAATTGTCTGGAACAGCCAGAGGATTATGTAAGTAACACTCACCACCTTATTGAATTAGTATGATTTCTATAAAACGCTTAACATAATTAACCTCCGCTAATTAATTACTTAAACAAATTACTGAAACATATGCAACTGGTTTTGTCTATGCAGATTCTTAGTGGACAACATTCCAATCAGAGTGTTCACCAACTTGGAAACAATTGGAGTTCCATTTCCCAAAAACCAACCCATGAGGATTTACTCAAGCCTCTGGAATGCTGATGACTGGGCAACAAGAGGTGGACTTGTGAAGACTGACTGGACAAAAGCTCCTTTCACTGCCTCTTACAGAAACTTCCAGGCCTCCACCACATCTACTAACTCCTTAACAGAGCAGAGTGCATGGCAGACTCAAGGGCTTGATTCTGAAGGCCGAAACCGGCTTCGATGGGTGCAACAAAAGTTCATGGTCTACAACTACTGTTCTGACCTCAAACGCTTCCCACAAGGCCTCCCAGTTGAATGCAGACGATCGAGGTTCTAGTTTGAAACAGAGAACAGAACCCAGATGATCACATATCCCCAGTTCTCTTGTGCAGCATTCATTTTTTGTGTTACTTATTTTCAATTATGAAATATTCTTTCATTCATTATGCAAATAGAAATTTTGTAACAAATTATTAACAAGTCGATTTTTTTAATTCTCCTGGTTTTTTTTGTATGCTTGAACTGAAATGAATTTTTGAACCAAATTTTAATAGTGATCACATGATAATGGTTCAATATCATCTAAGATGGCTAGACAACAACTACTACATTGTGGAAAACCACTTTGTTGGTACCAAATATTAGTGGGGCCCGTCCCAAAAGAGCCCAAAGAGTAAAGGTCCAGACTAATTGAGGAACTAGTCAGTAGTAGACTACATTGGCATTATCTCGTGCTTGAGGAGGCCCAAAAGAGGTAAAAGAAGGCTGCCCATGCCCAATCAGAGCCCACAAGGCCACGACCCAAGTGCACTAACCAAGGTGCCTCTCTCTTATAGGCCTGCACGTGGGAGTAACAAGCGTCAGAATGAGCCCATGTCATATTCCATTGACGTATGCTGTTCTCAAAAAAGGGAAAGGGTACACGTCAACTTGTCACCAATGAGATGATGCCATGTCATCGACGACTCAATAGTCCCACATAGGAAAAAAACAACTCAAATGTCTTATTCTCCTCTTTCCACCTAAAAAGGGAATCTAAACTTTCTCCACACTTGAATACAATACTTTTAAAAGCCTCCTTTGAGGAAGAAAAACTGACTTAGGCATCAGAGGGGGGTCGGTGAACCCACCATGAACACACTTGACAAGGAATCAAAGAACAAAACATCATACGCTTCATTAATTAATCAAGCAATTAAATGTTTTTAAACTCTTGTTTTGTTGTTCCACAAGTGGTAATTAAGTTAATCAACCAATTTGGTGTTAGTTGGATTGGTACAAACCTTTGCTTTGGTATGCTCCCAAATGGTCCTGAGTTCAAGCTCTCATGGTATCTGTCTGTGTGAGTTTTCCACTTCCCTTCATAACTTTGGTAATTAGGTTAAATTAGTGCCAAAGCAAAATTTTCATTTCAAGTTGATACTGCTCTGCTTGTACTTGTATAGCGTTCTTGTTCCTACTTAAATGTCATCTTTGGTGTTGGAAATATGGTGGGTGCAGGTTATGGTTCCATTAAATAAAGTTAGTGTTTCGTAACACGTTATAGCAACACCTTTTTTTAGACTTTATTTGCTTCCACAAGCAGTTTGCAAAGGGGAAATATAAATAAATCTTGTCGATACAGTGAGTCCTAATGATACGTTGATGATAGTATGTGTCTTGTACAGGATCGACCAGTGGTGTAGTAGTGAACCTCCCTTTCTTGACTATCAAGACAATCCGACCAGCAGTGGTGGACCTATTAATGCGCAAGGAGATGTATCTGCACCTCTCTTAGCTGGAAAAACCATTATAGGGACTCTGCTCAACCTAAGACATGCACTCTAGGTGTTCGATGAAAGGCCTAAACGAAGTCAGTCTGCTGTTGTACTACATTGTTGTGTTGTACTGCGTTGTTGCACAACACGCTTGTTTTATTTATTATTATTATTTATAAATCCTAGTCAAAATTGCACCTTTGGTAAAAAATTCATGGGTCCGTCAATGCCAACCAGTCACCGCTATTATCCGAAGAATCTATTTCTCATATTTTAAAAACATTTGAGACATTACTCCTACTTATTTCTTGTAACCCAGATCACAACTTTCACTTGGTATGACAAAAATAGTCACGAGAACATTTATCATGTACAAGTTCTAAACTTTAGCATATAAAACTCGAAATTAGCCATCTCATGCATTGAAGAACATTCATGGACATTGACTGGTAGCAATTGCACTATCCACAAATGATGTAGCTTGAAGTGTTGCAAAAGTAAAAAAGCCACATTAAATTAATTGGAATTTCAATGTCAATGTTCTAAACATTAAGAGCAACTCCAGCAAGGAGCTGAGCCCAAGGATGGGGGGGAAAAAAGAAAAAAAGTTGTTTCCAGCGGTGAGCCCAGGCCCAGGGGGATGGTGGGTCCCACGAACTCGATCTGGCCCGAAGGCCAGTTCAGCCCGAGGTCCAAGTCGAGGGCTGTGCTGACGTCATCGCTACAGTACCCACTGATTTGATTTTTTTTTCTGTTGCCACGTGGCATCGTCTGGGCTCTTCGATCTGATTTTTTCCTCCTATCCAATGGCAGCCAATTTTTTTGCAATAAAATACTAGAAAAAATTCGGAAAATTTTTAAAAAAATACCCACAAATTAATGAATTTTTTTCTATAAATACCAGCAAATTTTTTTTAAAATTTATCTGAAATTTGAAATTGAAAATTTTATCCGATTATGAGATATGAATAGTATTGACACATACGAACCCGAAAATCTTATAAAATATTATCCAAATTAATTATTGAGGTAAAAAAAGTTGTGAAAAAAATAAAAAAATGAATAGTAATTGCCCTTTGCTATGGCAACGGGTGGAAACAAAAAATACTATTTGCAAGGGCAACTACTATTCATGTGAATAGTGGCTGCCCTAGCTCCCCCTTGCCATGGCTAAGAGCAACTCCACCCATTTGCCCTTGCAAATTCAAATTTCATATAAATTTTAAAAAAAATTGGCTGGTATTTATAGAAAAAATTTCATTAATTTTTTGGTATTTTTTAAAAAATTTTCTGAATTTTTTCCAATATTTTATTGCAAAAAAATTGGCTGCCATTGGATTGGAGGAAAAAATCAGATCGAAGAGCCCAGACGACGCCACGTGGCAACAGAAAAAAAAAAATCAAATCAGTGGGTACTGTAGCGCTGACATCAGCACAACTCGCGTTTTGGACCTCGGGGTGAAGCTGCCTTCGGGCCAGACCAAGTTGGTGGGTCCCATACCTCCCCCGGGCCTGGGCTGACCGCTGGAAACAGCTTTTTTCTTTTTTTCCCCCCAGCCTTGGGCTCAGCTATCCGCTAGACTTGCTCTAAGAGCAAATGGGTGGAGTTGCTCTAAGTAAACTCACGAGTGTCAATTTCAACACAACCCGTGTAGGTCTATATGTATTAGTACTAAGAACCTGCAAATAGAATCTGCTTTTCCTTTTCTTTTATCTCCTCTGTTTTCTGGTTACCCAAGTTTCCCTGCTAAAAAACCTTAATAATTTTATTTTTTTTTTCCTTTTTCTGTGGTAATATGGGGGTAAAACCCAAAAAACTTATCATCAATTTTTCTTTTTGGAATTTCAGTAATTTTATTAATCTTAATGTTATACTGGGTAAAACCTCTCTAATTGGTGGGTTCCACCTCTTTAGAGATGGTACGCAAGAGACATAATTACATCACCACCAACCTCAGCAAACGCGCATATACTTTTTCTTTTTGTCCATTTATATGTTTGTGGCTCCAACATCACCAAATGCGAAAAAGAACAAATAATAATTAAAAGTGCTTCAGAAGCTAAACTCTGCCTTCGCATAAACTAATGTCCTGTTTCCTATGTTGCTTCCTGCTTTCTTATAAGCCTAAAAATGCAAAACTGTCTCCAGCACAGCAAATTGGTGAGGCACCGCCTAACCCAAATAAAGCCAGGCAGCTTCCATATGGAGCTAGACTTGTCTAATTTGCAAACCCTGTTGCCAGTTTTCAACTTATTATTCAGATGCTGCCAGCTTTCCTGTTCAACGCGGCATGTATACTCTAAGCCCCCCCAACACTTGTATATAAAGAGCTTCACAGCTCAAATGATACCATCAAACACAAACAGCCTCAACTCAACACTCATTTCTCTTTGAAGCTAATTCTCTTCTCTTGCTAGCTCTGTCTACAATCACACCAAATCAAAATGCCTTTTTCTTCTTCTTGTTCTAAGGTCTCAATGGTGCTTGTGGTTTCTTTGTTTGTAACTTCTCTGATGGCCATGGCTGCCTCAGCTGGTAATTTCTTTCAAGACTTTGATGTAACATTCGGCGATGAGCGCGTTAAGATACTAAACGGAGGACAACTTCTCACACTCAACCTTGACAAGGCTTCTGGGTCTGGTTTCAAATCCAAGAATGAGTACTTGTTTGGAAGAATTGACATGCAGATCAAGTTGGTCTCTGGCAACTCAGCTGGCACTGTCACTGCATACTATGTAAGTTTTAACTCCTCTACCCTCTTCCAATGTGAATAAGATACATAAGACTCTAGTCTTAATTTGAATTACTGCATTGCTAATTTATGAAATGAAACACATGAATGTGTGCAGTTATCTTCTGAGGGTCCAACTCATGATGAGATTGACTTCGAGTTTTTGGGCAATTTATCTGGAGATCCCTACACTCTCCACACAAACGTGTTCAGCCAAGGAAAAGGAAACAGAGAACAACAATTCCATCTTTGGTTTGATCCCACAAGGGCCTTCCACACCTACTCCATTGTCTGGAACAGCCAGAGGATTATGTAAGTAACACTTACCACCTTATTGAATTAAAATATAATTAACCTCTTTTAGTTTACTTTACAAACTACAACATCAATTATTAATTAAGAAACTTTCTAATACACATGCAACTGCAGATTCTTGGTGGACAACATTCCAATCAGAGTGTTCCACAACTTGGAAACAATTGGAGTTCCATTTCCCAAAAGCCAACCCATGAGGATTTACTCAAGCCTCTGGAATGCTGATGACTGGGCAACAAGAGGTGGCCTTGTGAAGACTGACTGGACACAAGCTCCTTTCACTGCCTCTTACAGAAACTTCCAGGCCTCCACCACATCAACTAACTCCTTAACAGAGCAGAGTGCATGGCAGAATCAAGGGCTTGATGCTGCAGGCCGAAACCGGCTTCGATGGGTGCAACAAAAATTCATGATCTATAACTACTGCTCTGACCTCAAACGCTTCCCACAAGGCCTCCCAGCTGAATGCAGACAGTCGAGGTTCTAGCGAGGCATCCAAATCATGCCACATGATCACATATTCTCTGTTCCAATGTGCAGCCTCATCATTCTTTTCTGTAATTAGTTCATTTTATGAAATATTCATTCATTCATTCCTTCTGCAAATATAGATTTTGTAGTTTCATATTATTTTTCTTCTTTTTTTTTATTCCATACCTGGTCCTTGTATTCTTTTATTGTAATCCTGAATTTAGAATCAAACACTTGGTAGAGTTGAAAACATGTTCATTTGAGAAATGATGGATTGTGTTTTTCTATTTTTGGGATTACATAGAGTTCAATAAGTCATGAGACCATTGGCCGTCGTGTTCGTGTCATTTCAAATTTGTGTCTAAGTACTAGTTGATCCTAACTCGACCGTAACAGTATTTTGTCGTGATCCAAATCATAACTTGTACTAATTGGTATCCTAAATATAGTCATGAGGATGAAGAATAAAGTTTTGGTAATTCAAAGAGACATCCCATGCATTCGTTGACCCGTAGCAACAGCATTGTCCAAAAAACATGTACCTAGTTCGGCGCTGTGCCACAAGTTCAACTTGAAAAAGGAAGCCAGATTGTAATTTCAAATCAATATTCTAAATATAGCTGATTTATTCAAAGTTCAAACGCAGCAAGCACCCACAATACATAAATAAACAAAGTCATGGTGATTCGAAAATAATTTTCAAAAAACTGAGGTACAATCTGAAAATTTAGATTGTATTCTCAGTTTCAATATTTTTTATCTTTATATCTAGGAACATCTTTTCAAGTACTTTTAGAAATTTATAAGCAACATTCTACATTTTCTGAACTGTTTTTGTTTCTGAGTAGCTTTCAAATTCTTGTTTATATAAAGTATCCTCCTAACCAATCAACTCTCTTCGAAGCTATTTCTCGTGCTAGCTCTGTGTACAATCACCAAACCAAAATGTCTTCACATAAAGTCTCATTGATGTTTTTTATTTCTTTGATCATAACTTCTCTGATGGCCATGGCTGCCTTAGCTGGTAATTTCTATCAGGACTTTGACATTATGTTCGGCGATCAACGTCTTAAGATACTCGAGGAAGGAAAACTTGTCACGCTTTCCCTTGACAAGGTTTCTGGCGCTGGTTTCCAGTCCAAAAATGGATATATATTTGGAAGGTTTGATGTGCAAATGAAGATGCCACCTGGGAACTCAGCTGGTACTGTCACCACATTCTATGTAACAACTCTCAATCCCTATAGCTCTTCCATTGTGATTGCATGTGCTGCTCTAATTTTTCTGTATATATTTGCATAAGCACTGCATGCATTGCTAATTATTGAAACATATGCATGCATATGCAGTTATCTTCTTCAGGTCCAGATCATGATGAGATTGACTTGGAGTTTCTGGGCAACTCCACTGGGGAGCCCTACACTCTCCATACTAATGTCTATGCCCAAGGGCAGGGGTCCAAGGAACAACAATTCCACCTATGGTTTGATCCCACAAAGGACTTCCACACCTACTCCGTTGTTTGGAACAGCAAGCGCATTATGTAAGTAACCCCCCCATCATGGACCATATTTCTTACCACAATGTAAACCACATCTCTAATAAGGGTCATATATGGCCCACCTCTGGTAGACTAACGTTATCGGCCAATATCGACATTGTGTATTGGTATCCAAGACCAAACAATATTTACTTTCAATTCATTACAACATTTGTTGATTGAAAACTTCGTGATACACATGCATGTGCAACTGTTTCAGATTCTTGGTGGATGGAAGTCCAATTAGAGTGTTTAACAACTTGGAATCACTTGGCCTTCCATTTCCCAAAAATCAATCCATGAAGATTTATGCAACTTTCTGGAATGCTGATGACTGGGCAACACAAGGTGGGCGTGTGAAGACTGACTGGAGCCATGCTCCTTTCTCTGCCTCCTACAGAAACTTCAACATCAATGCTTGCCTTGGGTCACAAGGATCACCATCATCATCTTGCTCTACATCTACCAATTCCTCAGCATGGCAGAACCAAGGGCTTAATGCTGCAGGCCGGAACAGGCTTCGATGGTTGCAACGCAAGTTCATGGTCTATGACTACTGCACTGACCGTCCTAAGTTCCCGAAAGGTCTCCCACGCGAATGCAAGCATTCGAGGGTCTAGATTTCTTCTAGAGAGGCCAGCAGATGCCAAATGATCTAAGCTAGCTCTCTAAATTATAGACACGGAGACCAAATCATTAGATGATAATAGTTCAAATTTCTCCAACAATGCCATTGGGTTTCATGTCAAAATTGAGCTTAATAAATTCAGGATTACAGCTACCCAGTTCCTTGAGCAAAAATACTCAAAATCCAAACCAGTCCTGCATATGTAATACCAATATAAAGATGCAATCTTCGGGACACTTCGTTTTCTTTTCCTGCTTAATTCTTGTAACCCAGATCGCAACTGTTACTGGCTAGGACAGAAATAGTCATGAGCACAATCTTCATGAAGAAAGCTTTTGGCTTTAGCATTTGAAACTTTGACTGGTAGCAAATAGCAACGGCATCATCCACAATTGATGCAGGAAGTTTGTCACTTTGCCACGACTTTAAGTTAACAAAAGGAATTTAAATATCGATATTCTAAACATTAACTCACTCACGAGTGTCAAGTGCAATCTGCTGTGTAGGCATCTACAGAGACGGATCAGGACCACCATCAGAACACCTGTATCCAGCTCTGAAAGAAGCTTTATGCTAAGGACAATTGGGGCTGTCCCTGCAGAGTCAACGGCTAATTTTCCAAGGGGCTTCTGCATAAAAAGGCCTCAAACTTCAACTTCAACAGCTCTCTTCCAGTCCTACACTCTATCTGTCTAAGCTCATTTATGTAACGAAAACGAAAGATGTCATCTTTCTGTCCATATGCCTTTGCTTCTATATTCGCAGGAACTATTCCTCTGCCAAACTTGTAAACAGTTAGAGAGGAACAGGGGAGGACCACTCAGAAAATTAAACCCAACATATAAATCTTCTGATGTCTACAGAACCTCTTATCTCTAACCTGTGTGCACTAGTTTCAATTCTCACTTCTCTCTCTTAACACACACCTTCACATTAGCTTTTGTCAAGTGGTTGTTGTGGCTCTGACATTTCAATTACTCAACTGGTGATTTCCACAGCTGCACCAATATAAGTGCCTGGCCAACCCAGTCTGCATAATTTCTCCATTCTCATGGCTCTTTCCTTTCCGTTTCATCTTTATCTGCTTGAGTGTCTTCAATATTCAATTTCAAATTTGGCATGCTTTAATCTCCCGGGTTTTTTTTCGGACAAAGAAAAACTTGATTTTCTAATTCTAGTTCATGATTTACAATACATCTCACCACAAAAAAATGAACAGTCGAGATGGAAATTAAGATTACAAAAAAGAAGTGTCACATTCCAATATATAGCAAAAGAGAACTCAGAAGGGGAAAATAAAATTTAGATTTCTTCACGATGAATCAGATACAACGTAGTCGATACAATTACAGAATCAGCCCATGGAATGACCATAGAGTTTCAGTACAACGACTACAATCCAAATTACGTCAAGATCTCTGAATTCTTCCACAAGAACTATCAAATTGTAACATTTTTTAAATGCACAACGGACCAATAGCTTCATTCCCTACTCCACACACCACTTATCGCTTTATGTACTCCAGCAGTGATGTGCAGAATTGCGAGCTCACTCCTGTATGAAACTTGAACCATTCAAAGTCCATAAAGCATGCTTCACTGCTACCTCTGGCATTGAAGACAACAGAATTGAATGAGACAACTCCAATTACCATAAACAGAAAATATTATTTCCTCAAATTTAACAAAAGCACAATCTGCAGCCCACACAACAGTCAAAAAGCCAAATGCACCCAAACCAACTTTTTAGCCAGACTTAAGAGGGAAACAATGATGCCTTTCATGAAATAACTCTGAGGTTTGCAACATTCATATATCAGTTTTGTAGCCATCTATTTTCTCACTCACAATTCTCATGAAAACCTTCGAGCAACATTGTTCTTCCTTCTTAATAAGTTTCAGTTGTAAATAAAAACAGTCCCATGACTTCAAGCCTAACATCTCCAATTTCCCTCAAGACCATATAAACACACAATGAGAACAGGGGAACCAAGACTGATGGGAATCTATCTTAATCAAGGCATCAGTTTTCAGGTGTGGCCCCTCTAGACTTAAACTCTTATTCCTTCAGCTCTACCACCCTATGGACGACTTCTTCAGAAAAACCTCACAATGACATAAATGGAGGCAATTATTGAGGCCTGATAAATTTAATCAGGTTAGTTCAGGACCTCATCACAGAAACAGACCTTTGTCGCCAGCTTCAACTTTCTGTTTCGCTTGAAAACTCACAGGCTTTTTATCGCTTTCTTTAGCCCAAGATTGAATTTCTGATCTGATGCCATTTACTCAGTACCAAGAACCACCTCCAGGAAAGAAAAGGGAAAAAAAGCACTGGGCACTAAGCTCGTTGCAACTATTCTTATCTCTCAAACCACTGTACACCATTAATATTCAAATCAAGTTGAATACTATTGACAAGATGCATTTGTTCTCCATTATTTATTACAGTCAAGGTAATTAATTCTAGTCTTAACAGTGATTCTGACCATATAACTTGTACATAAGGGTAGCCAGGATGTGGCCTGGAGGTCCTTAGCAGATATATATCTCTTCCCTTTCAAATTTTGCAGAGCTATTTGTATCAGATGTCCTTGGTGCAGATATTAATTTCCACTGCTCCTCCTCACCTTGTTTCAAACTACATGCTTTGATGCAGGTAGATGAAAAGGGGTGCTCCAGTGTTGTAGAGATTATTTGGCAAGGCTTTCTATGTTTCCTAAAGTTCTTTGCGCTTTCAGTCATGAAATAGCATGTCACAGAGTTTTGAATTGAAAGGCAAAAGAGCTACTATCACATTGGCATTTGATTTGTACTCGCAAAATGTATGATTTCTCTCTCTCTCTCTCTCAAACCATTCAAGAAACCAACACCACTTTGCAACAGTGACTCATACAACGAAGATTCATAATACTTGGAATAATGGAACCCATTAAACACCAAAAATTCAGATTTCAGAATGCAACATTGTTCAGCATTCAGTAGAGTTATCAAAATTATCTAATCAATAAAGATATATACCCACCCACATGAAACAAGAGAAAAACTTGCTGGAAATGTAAATTTCAAAAGGACCCAAATATGCGAATCTTTCCTTCTTCCTTCTATAAAATCTTACAGAAGAAAAATACAGAAGAATAATAAAAAAATCATCATTTGGGACCAGAGAATGAAACCCATTCTCAATCGAACCCATGAGCACCAATGTGACTAATAAATTCAAGTTGAGGACTTTCCCTCTTGGATGGTTCAATGCAACCCAAAACAACAGCAACACAGCGTTAAAAAAAAAAAAATTAACGAGAAATAAATTTGTGCACTAAATGAGAAACCCAAAAGCAGTTACCTTGAGGATTGGAGACAGCTTTCCAATGAGTTGTGCCTCCAGGACAAGAAAGAAGAGCCATGACAAAGAGATTGGGTTGGAGTTGCAGCTACCATTGTTTCTTGCTTTTTGATTTTTTGTTTTCCTTCACACTTTCACTTGGTTTGATTCTCTCTCTCTCTCTCTCTCTCTCTCGACAATATATATATAGGCTATGCGTGGGTGCGTCTGTGCTGTGTCTGTAGGTTTAAGGAGGGTTTTAGGATTTGCACGAATTACGAGAAGGCTTAAACTTTGACTGTTCCTCTTCTGCCCCTCCCGCCAAATTTTCTTGTCGGTTGGCCTTCAGTCCAGTCCAGTCCATTCTACAGTAATTTCAGTCGGACCAATTAACTTTTTTAAAATTTTAAAATTTTTTATCTTTCTTTTCCCTTGCCATCTAAATTGTTAGCAGAAGAAACACCTAATTGTTTATTAGTATTATTACTTTACTTTGAGAAACAACTCCTCTCTTAATATTGTGGTTAAGATCAAAATGTTATTGACCATTAAACCAAAACAGGGCTGTATTTTTTTAAAATTAAAAAGTAATATTTGGCAAAGGGGAATTGAATAAGGACCTCAAGTGCAAGATGATACTCTAAATCACTCGAGCTAAAAGTCATTTACAAGAATGGCTGTGATTGTGATTGAGCCTAGTATGCTTCTGTAAAAGCTTCACTCCACATCATGCCAACCTGATCCAAACAGATTTCTTAGAAACCTTATCTTGGTGATATGTAAAGCCAAAATGGTAAATATCTTACCCCGTGTCCTGTCATCACATACCAAACTAAAATCCTAGGTTGATTGGCATTAAGCGCTGCCCTGTGTTTAAATTGGTTTTTTTTTTTTTTTTTGTTGGTAGCACGCCTTCAGATAGGATCTTGCAAATGAATCTGTTCTATATGGGCTTCAGATAGGACCTTGCAACTGAATTTACTCACATGTTTACCAAACTTCTGGTATTTGTAAGCATAGAATACCACCAAGCTAGAGGGTTAACTCTCATTACAAATGCAATTTCTCTGTAAAAAAATCCATGTTTTTTTTTAATTTATGAGAAAGCAATCCATGTTGATTTATGAAGAAAAGAAAGCAAAAGTCAGTCCATGCAGTCTTAACTCGTAACCAAGACACAAAACCACTCCCTGAAATACCAAAACAGACAAGGTGGCTGCATAAAGAACACATATATGGTTTCCTCCTGCTTGAAGTTGCAAGATTTATGCATTCGACTACTTCAAAGTAATCAAGAGATGAGAAGATTTAAGGAAGTATAAGTAGTAATACTATGCAGAGTTCCAACGATATTAAATGTTAACCCCATACTTCTGTCTGCGAGAGTTCATCAGATAAAAGAGATAACAGTGCTCAGAGAGGGTTTTGCAGACCTTGAACAAAATCAGCAGACAACTCGTGGACAAGGAAAATTGACTGAGTGACACCTCCTATATATATTCCACAATTATTCTAATTCAATACACGAGGTATGAAGGAGCAGTTCAATCAATTTGAAAGGCTTGCATGATATTAAGCTACACATTGCTGCACTTAAAATGAAGAACCAGATGATGCAAAGAAATGCTGTGATGATCTGTTGATTTGTAACTATAGCACATCATCAAGGGACCTTGCTAATATGCTTGAATTATTCATGCTCTAATCATAAGTGATTTGTCAATCACCAAGTGGCTAATGGAATGAACTATAAACAAAAGAATGGATTTGCTAATAAAAAATAATTTTCAATTAGCTGTCATCATTCTGCCATAACTTCTCTAGATCACTTGTAACTACTACTGATTGCAAATAAGGAAACAAACTCCCAAAAATTATACAGAGATTGTTTTCACCACTCATTTTCATTTGTTGAAGTTTCAAGGTCTCACCCTCTTGGAAATAGAGATGCAAATTCACCCATGATGGGAGGTAGTAGACTCAGAGTGACTCAACCTCAGTTCAAATTTCAGATTTAAGCACATGCACAAAACCATAGAAACATAACCATTTTGTATGATCGCCACCACGAAGACATAAATGAAATAAGCAAAGTCAATTCATAAACTAAGAAAAAGATCATAACATCAATACCACAATAAAATACGGAACAATCAAAATTTCTGCCAGACAGACTCAACATGGACAGCCATACTTGCTCGGATGTGTTGAATCCCGCTGCAAAGACTGTCTACCGTCTGTAGCCTGCTATGCTGAATTACTCTGTTGCTTTCTTACTTCTCTTAGCCGTCTTCAGCTTTGCTTCTCCGCTCTTCAACTTCTCATGTTCACTCTTCCTCTTCTCCTTCTTTCCAACAGACTCTTCACCCTTGACTGGCAAATCATCTGCTTTCTTCTTTGTAACATCTTTTTTCTTCCCCTTCGAAGACAACTCATCTTTCTTATGCTTGATAGTGGCATCATCTTCATCTACCATCTTAGCCAACTTTTTCAACTCTTTCTCAACAGGAACCTCATCATCTCCATCTTTCAACTTGACCGACTTTTTCAACTGTTTCTCATTGTTAAACTCACCCTTTTCCCCATTTAATTCAGCATCATCTTTCACCTTCGCTGATTTCTTCAACCTTTTGTCACCCTTAGACTCACCAACAACCTTTTCCTTCTTCCTCTTCTTCTTCCCCAACTCACCACTACCCGGTTCTTCATTCTCACTTTGCTTACCTTCTCCAATATCCCCATCACCAACCAATTCATCATCATCAAGCACCTCACCAGCATTGCTATCCATATACCTCACTTCATGAATTCTACCCTTCTTCTTACTCACTTTCTCACTCTTCAAACCCTTACTCTCAGACTTAACAACCTCTTTCACTTCCTCCTTAACTTCCTCATCACTCTTAGCTCCCTCAATCTTCAATGTCAAATCGGGCACGGCCTGGTAAACCGGCAATGCAAGCGACTCCAGAAACTTCAAGTGAAATGACCTCACATCCCTCCACTTCTTAGGCACAATCTCCACAATCCCATTAATCGCCGCAAGCACATTCTCCACAATCTCATCAACGCTCATCGACACCTTCGCTACCCTCACCACGCTGCACGTCCCGGTACTCAAGAACAACAAGGCCGACCCACATGCCTTGTCAACCTGCTCTTTCCAATTCTTGTGCTCCAAGTCCACAGGCACCGGAATCTTCTTCTTCTTAAAAAACTGCTTCCCCAAATACTTCGGAAGCAAAGGCACAATCCGCCTATCAGCCAAAAACATATCATAAGAATACAACAGCTTCCTCTTGGCTTCAAAGGGCACGTAATCAGTCTTGAGCTTCGAAAGCTTCAAAATTTTCGAGATGGGTATGTTCTCGGCCTTGATTTTCTTCTGGATGAAGTCCTTGGTGAGATCGGACTTGGGTCCATCGTCGTATATCAAGCAGAGCTCAGAGAGCTGGGAATGGAGAGGATTTGGGAGAGGGACTTTGTAGGCGTTTATGCGAGCCTTTGGTGGGATTTTCTTGAGGGTGAGAACGAGATAGGCGAACTCGTCGGATTCTAAGAGATCCGGTTTCTCGGTCTGCAACTTGGAGTTTCGCCATTTGAGGAGGGCATTTACAGCTTTCCGCACGGTCTTGGTGATGGCTTTGGTGGGTTTGTTTGTGGAAGCTGTAGGAGCTGGAGTGGTCGTAGACATGGAGGCAGAGGAAGAGAATGGGGCAGAGTGCTAGGGTTTAAAGGAGAGAGAAGACAACTAGGGAAATATTGGGACTTTGGAGGTTTTAGTTTTAGGGTTTTTGGAGGAAATACGCGGCTTTGCCCCCGGCGCTCTTGTTTTTTTCACTAATATCCCCTCTTTGAAACCAAATCACAAATGTCCCCTATAAAACCTAAGGGTGGCATTTTAAACCAAAAAACTGCAAAAATTAATCAATATTATATCATATTGAAATCACAATACCCGTAAACTGACCGAAAATTGCGGTTTTAGAAATTGCACCACAATTGCCATTGCGGTTGATGAAGTTGTCAACTCGCGGTTACTGCAAACCGCAATCATATTTTAATAATAATAAAATTGCATTTTAGTAAATGGAACATATGACAACTTGTAAGTAATTAGTTTATTTATGCTTATGTTATTTATGCTTCTTCTTATAATAAAATGTACTAAACTTATGTTGTAGTCCTTCAAATCCACTTACCACCACCAACACTTGAGTTCTCCTTTTGGTTTGTAACTTTAATTAACTTTGAATTGGATTTTTCCTTTGGATTATAACTTAAATTCATTTTGCATTGCATTTTCCTTTTGGTTTGTAACTTTAATTAACTTTGAATTGGATTTCCCCTTTGGGTTGTAACTTTAATTCATTTTGCATTGCATTTTCCTTTTGTTTGTAACTTTAAGGAATTTGGAATTGGATTTTTCTTTAGGTTGTGAATGCTTGAGAAGTTGAGGTTGAGGTTGTGAATTTATATGTTTGGGTTAAAGTATGCTTGAACTCAAAAGGCTAATCAAAACTAGGCATAAAATGTGGAAGATTGGATTTTTATAACACAAAAAGAACTTGCGGTTTAAACCGTTAATTCACGGTAACCGACCGCTTTTTGCGGTTTCAAAAATCACCTTATTGCATATAGTCGGTCGATTTGCGGCTTGAGCAAAAATTCGCTGTTACTAAACCGCAACCACCCTTAATAAAACCTCATTGATGCCCATATCGCCCTTGTGTCACTTTTTTTTTTGTGATTCTAAGCTCAGAGCTCTCACTCTCACGTACTCACTCACTCACCTCTCCTTTCTTATGTTTTCTCTCTCCCTCTCACCCACATGGGCGACGCCAACAGTCACCTCCTCAGAACCCACATCGGCGACGACGACCTCACTCTCTCTCTCTCTTTCGGCCGCTGTTCTCCACCTCTATCTCTCACTCTCTGTCACCTATTTCAACCGTTGTTCTTCCCCTCCAATTCAAAAATTTCTCAATTTTCTTCTATATTCCTGAAATCCATATACCTATAGATTGTTGATTTGAGTCTCCTAATTAATCAAGGAGCATTATTTCCTTGATTAATTAAGGGATTTACTTTCCCATTTTATTTAGTTGACAAATCTTTGTATAATTAGAAGATACTATCCTAATTGATTACGGTATCTATTTCCTTGTAAAGCACTCATGTAAACTCCTATATATACCTCTTTATGGAGAAGAATAAAATTCAACCTAATACATTCAAACCATATTCATATTTTAGTATGGTATCAGAGTCATCGATCCTAGGTTGTCTCTAAACTCTTATCTCAAATTTCTCATATTCAAATCCAAAACCCTAAATCAAATTCCTCATAATTTTCCCCAAATCCAAATCCCTCAAATCTAAAGTCCTCAAATCCTCTTATCCAAATCCTTAAACACATACCCTCAAATCTTATACACATACCTCTTAAATCCAATTCCTACATCAAATTCCTCACATCAAATTCATCACCTTCTCATATCACATCTTACTTCCACTGCGATGTCAGGAACCCCTACGATTCTCCATCTTATTGTAGACTCACAGAAGCATGTGGTCAATCCTGCTGACTCGGCTACACGTACTCCTGCTTCTATCACCACCACCAAAAGTTCTACTTTTCATACGTCCTCCAAAAACTCTGCATGGATTATCAACTCAAGCGCTACGGATCACATGACATTTAATCCTGGCCAACTTATTAATCGCAAATCATCCACTCCGCCAGTGATGTCTAATGCTAATGGTACCTATTCCCCTGTGGTTGAGGAGAGCTCTCTATCTCTCTCTACTTCTCTACATCTGGATTCTGCATTACTTATTCCATCTTTGGACCATAACTTGTTATCTTTTGCACAACTTACTACTACTTTGGGATGTACGGTAACATTTAGGCCGAATTATTGTGTTTTTCAAGACATCCTCACAGGAATGATGATTGGTTGTGGTACTTGCAAGACAAACTCTATTACTTGGACTGGGCACCGGATAATGAGGTCAATGGTGATCAAAATTTCACAACCAGTGTAACTCGTCCTGAGGGGGAGAGAGAAAAGAGCCATCGTGTCCCGTTCCCATTAAGTTCAAATCAGAGTTTGGTTCCGTTTTCCCTTGTTCATTCTAATGTTTGGGGACTTGCTAAAATTGCCACTCCAGCAAGGGTGCAATGGTTTGTTACGTTTATAAATGATTGCACACGCATGACTTGGGTTTCCCTTCTCAAAACAAAAGGGGAAGTTAGTTACAGGTTTCAATAGTTTTATCAAATGGTGGAGACTCAATTTCAAGCCAGAATTCAGGTTATTCGTTCTAACAATGGCGGAGAATTTCTTAACCATGATCTTAATCAGTTTTTACAAGATCATGGCATCATACATCAAAGCTCATGCCCTTACACTCCCCAACAGAATGGGGTGGCTGAAAGAAAGAACAGACACTTATTGGAAGTCGTTTGTGCCTCTCTCTTTGGTGCTAATATGCCACGATCATTTCGGGGCGAAGCCGTCGTCTTTGCAGCATACCTTATCAATCGGATTCCCTCTAGTATCCTAAATTTTCAAACACCACTTCAAACACTTCACCACCATATCCAAACACCTCCCACCCCAAACCTGGAACCCCAAATTTTTGGTTGTGTTGTATTTGTCCACTTACATGATCACTAACGAAGCAAATTGGATCCCCAAGCGAAAAAGTGCTTTTCATTAGTTATGCAACTCTTCAGAAAGGATACCGGTGTTATCATCCCTTAGTTAGAAAGTCTATACTTCTATGAATGTTGTGTTCTGGGAAAACAACATATATTTTTCAGTTGCACAGGAGGAGCATTGCGACACCAACACATCTCTAATTTTTAATTTTTTTTCCTCCAGCATTGTCCTAGCCTGAAAATGATCGATCTCATGTTGAAAGCGACCGGTCGCCAACGACTCTGCCTGAAAACAACCAGTCGCAGCCTGATAACGACCGGTCGCTTATGACTCTGCCATAAACCAACCGGTCGCAGCTTGGAAGCAACCGTTCGCTGCTCAAAAACTAGCATCAGCCTAATATGTCGTCTCCTTGCTGTCCAACTCAAGAAGAGAAAACTAATAAGATTTTGCCCACTCCGGAGACTTCTTCAGCTCCAGTACCACACCAATCACCTGTTGAGGACGTTATTCAGGTAACATCTTGTCCTGAAACTGATAACATTAATGAAATTTCCCATGATAATTTAATTTCAGAAGGCACAGAGCCTGCATATCATATTCCAAAAAGGAAGAACCGTGGCAAACCTCCAGTACACTACGAAGCAAATCTTAATGCCAAAGGAAAATATCTCATCAACAATTATGTATCCATTAGCAGATTATCAGAGTCACGGGTATACTTTGTGAAACAGTTGGCCGACATACCTATTTCCAATAGTGTAACTAAAGCACTAGAAAACCTAAAATGGAAAGAAGCCATGAATGAAGAAATGCGAGCTCTCCAGAAGAATGGCACATGGGAACTCGTGCCATTACCTTATGGAAAAAAAAATACAGTGGGATGCAGGTGGATTTATATTGTGAAACTCAAAGCAAATGGATCCATTAAAATATATAAAGTTAGATTGGTGGCGAAGGGGTACACACAAATATATGGGATAGACTACCAAGATACCGTTGCTCCAGTAGTCAAGATTAAAACTATCAGAGTTCTTCTGTCTCTAGCAACAAATCTCGATTGGCCATTACATCAGTTTGATGTATAAAAAATGCATTCTTACATGGAAACTTGGAAGAATAAGTATATATGGACTTACCACCAGGATATAACTTAGCTTGTGACAAGGAGAGTCAAGTTTGCAAGCTTAGAAATTCATTATATGGGTTAAAGCAATCCCCCAGGGCATGATTTGGCAGATTCACTAAATCCATGAAGAATTTTGGATATATACAGAGTAATGCATATCACATTTTATTCTTGAAAAGTGATGAAAGAAGACTTACTGCATTGATTGTTTATGTGGATGACATAGTCATAACTGAAAACGACACAGGAGAGCAACTGAAACTGCAGAAGTATTTGTCTTAGGAATTTGAGATGAAGGATTTAGGTGATCTAAAGTACTTTCTAGAAATTAAAGTAACCAGGTCCACAACTGGTATATTTCTATCTCAAAGGAAGTACGTATTAGATCTGCTCACTAAAACAAGAATGCTTGGATGCAAACCTGTTGATACACCCATCGAGATAAATCACGAGTTATATGAAGGCATGGATTAAGAACCAACCAATAAGGAACAGTACCAACGCTTTGTTGGAAGGTTGATATATTTAGCCTACACATGACTAGATATTGCATATGTTGTGAGTGTGGTTAGTCAGTTTATGCATTCACCTAGTGTGTCCCATAGGAATGCAGTTGATCGGATCTTAAGATATGTAAAGTCAGCACCTGGAAAAGGATTAATGTTCTCAAAAAATAGAGATCTCGAAGTTGTTGGATATACAGATGCTGATTGGGCTGACTTCATTACTGATAGACGCTCTATGTCAAGTTACTTGACCTTCATAGGAGGTAACCTAGTCACTTGGCGGAGTAAAAAACAAAATGTGGCTTCTTGGTCTAGTGCAGAAGCAGAGTATCGAGGAATAACTCACGGAGTTTGTGAACTACTGTGGATCAAAAGACCATTAACAGAATTGGTTTTCAAGCCAGGAAAACCAGTGGAGTTACATTGTGATAACAAATCAACCATTGACATTGCCCATAATCCAGTTCAACATGATCAAACCAAACATGTTAAAATGGATAGACATTTTATCAAAGAGAAGATTGAGAAGAAGATCATCCGCTTAACATTCATAAAATCAGAAGATCAACTAGCAGATATCTTAACAAAAACTGTTTGTGGCAGAGTATTTCATGACTCACTTACCAAGTTGGGCATTGGTGACATATATGCACCAACTTGAGGAGGAGTGCTGACGGGAGTCTCCTAATTAATCAAGGGATTTACTTTCCCATTTTATTTAGTTGACAAATCTTTGTATAATTAGGAAATAGTATCCTAATTGATTACTGTATCTATTTCCTTGTAAAGCACTCCTGTAAACTCCTATATATATACCTCCTTATGGAGAAGAATAAAATTCAACCTAATACATTCAAACCATATTCATATTTTAGCAGAGATGATGTCCCAGATACCCAGCTCAGCTTTTCGACTTTACTTTCATACCTCTTTGTTATTTGGGTTTTCTTCTACTTGTTTCAATTTCATATAGTGGTCTAGAAAATTGCTCAAAATCCAAATTCTTGGTACATCGTTTTATTTATCATGCTTAGTTGTTTGTTCTAAATATATGGTTCTATTTGTTTGGTTAGGCTGAGTTGATGAGTGCATGAAAAAAATGGCCTACAGCAGGTGTTCAATGAATCACCTTAATGAGCACACTATGGTTTTATTTGAGATACAAACCAATTGGGACAATTCTCATGGTATATGCTTAAAGTTGAACTTCTAGGAGGACCCAATGAACCCATCTAAATGGAAGGAAGAACATGTGAGTTTTATTATAATTTGTTTACGAAGATGTCTTTATAGTGCATAATGGGTTTTGTTAGATCACCGTTGACTTTAGTTTGATTACCTTTTAATAATGCTTGAGAAATGTCCTTGTTTTTACATGAAGACTTACACAAGTGCCATATTATGTCAATTTATAGTGAATGGATACTTGGTTGTGTCATTTGATATTTGGAATTCTATTAGATTTATTTTCTTATTTTTTTGCTTTTGTGTCATGTCTTGAGTTTCTTTCGTTTGGACATCGTCATTTAACATTGTTTTGTGTCATTGTGAAATTGAGAAATAAAGTTCATGTTATTATTTTGCAGGAATTCTAAGGGCTATGGTATGGCAAAAAAGTATGTGTGCAAACAAAAGAAACATAGAAAGGGTCTGATGTTGCTACTTCACATGGCCAGGTTTTGCTACTGCTTCCTCTTCCTCATTTACCTAAAAGAAAGGGTCTATATCTCTAGCATTTGCATCCAAATGTCCATTGACATGCCCTGCAGTACTAGCTAGCACTACTGCCTCTGTTGTATGTGGTCCCCTGATTTGGTTTCTTTGACCCATGTGATGCTTTCAGATCCTTAGATCCAACTCCAATGGCTATTTTTTATTAAGTCATAATTTACTGCCTATAATTAGGACTTGCGGTTTGAAGTTTTTAATTTGGAACAATTCATGTATGCTATTAAAACATAAATGATGCAAAGCCAATGCCGAGAATAGAAAAAAATAAGCAATATGATCATACGGGGTTTAACGTCCATGTAGATGTGCGCTGATCAAGCTTGAGCAATAAGGCCTTTCATCTTGTGGTTAGTAGGTTTGCTTTTCCTCGTCCATTAGATGTTTTCCAATTCTAAGGTGATATGATACTCTTCCTCTTGGCATTATTCTCATGGCTGTGAAATTTCAGTTTGCAATGAATGGCTATATCAATCTAAAAGATTAATTTTGTGTGGAAATTGAATGAAAGTAAATTGTACTGCATACCTCTGTGGTGTCTATGTTCTGGAGTTAATATTGTTGATCAATGATCAAACTCTTTCATAATTCTTTCGTTGATTAATATTTCTGTTCTCTCATTGTTCTGGAGTTAACTTGATTGAGTTGTCATGCACTGCTTGAAATTTTGGATACCATGTGAGTTATAAGTTGCAAATGAAATCGAGATGAAAAACAATGAACTCTATTTTCATAAGAAACTTAGTCTGCTTTGAGTTTAAGTTTATCTTTTCTTGATACGTAAGTAGGAGATTTTAAATTGGGCTTGTTTGTGCTTTTATGCATCTGCATATATAGCAATAAAAGGAAAGTGATGGTTCCAATAGAGCAGATCAAAGATGTACATCATTAATACCAATTTGTCTTTTGTATTACTATGTATATACATATTGACATTGCTTTATTTTGTTTCTATTGTAGAGGAAGATGATGGATGAATTTGAGAAGGTGAAGCAACAATTGGTAGAGTATAAGATCCTGTCACGGCCCATATCCCAAAAGCTTGGTCTCTAGTGATTTGAAACCCTAACTCAAGTCTTGAGATAATTGACCTTTTTTTTTTCATGATAGTTGGACCTAGATTTTTGGCTTCTACAAGATTGTTGTCATTGAGAACCTTCATCAATTTGGAGTGGGACAACTTTCCATTCAGTTGCAGGAAGTGTACTATAGTTATAAGGAAAAAAAATATGTAATTGAGGAACTATTTGTGTATCAGACAGACCATGTAATTATTTAGTCCTCATGGAATGAAATTGAGTTCAATTTACTTGAGAAATTTTAGTCTTGAATCTGTTGTTTTTATATATTTGCAAGCGTATGTAATTGAAAAATACTTTTATTTATATTATACATTGAAGAGAGCGCATTATATACATTATATGTATATAGCTCCTTCTTGCCTTTGTATTGCAACTATATTGCTCACGTATAACCTTTTTTTTTCAAGTCTGTGTTGGAATGAAATTAATGGGGGAGTATGGAATTTTTGTGTTGACATTGTATATCCCTTTATTGCTTGTGTATTGCTATTATATTGCCCCCGTATATCCAATTTTTTCAAGTCTGTGTTGGGATAAAATTATAGTGGGATTATGGAGTTTTGGTATTGCCATTGTATAGCCCTTTATTGCTTAGGTATTGCTATTGAATTGCTCCCATATATCCTTTTTTCAAGTAGGTTTGGAACACATACTTAAAAAATAGGTTATACGGGGCAATACAATGGCAATACTAAAGCAAAAGAGGGATTTACAATGGCAATACCAAAACAAAAAATTTACATCTCCTCTTGGTCAGGAATTTTAACACATTTTATATCTATCAGCAAAATTCCAGGACATCTCCTCTTAAACCCGAATTTAAGCTGAAAGTTAGCAATTTCCTCCCCAAAAAAACGCCGCCACTTGAAACAAGAAAATCTTCCATCTATATAAAACGGATCAAAAATGCATATTAGAAGCAAATCATTCAATCAAAAATCATTAAATGTGTGGCATCCACAGTAATGACTGGCCGCATCAAAGGTTGAAACTGTTCAGCTAGCAACAATAAATTAGATTTAGATCGCCCATTTGATCTGCCCAACATACTACAATAAATGGAGCATACCGGTTGGATCCACTTCCCTAGCAAGTTTGATAAGCATAAGATGTGGCTATATATTGGTTGGCTGGAGATATTGCTAGTATTGAAATAAACGTTTAAATATCAATCACAAATTAGAATAAAACAAAAACAGAAACAGAAGTTAGAGCATTATAATAATGGAAATTGGGTATGTAGTTGGGGTGTTAAATTAGAGCATTATAATACAGATATAATACAAGACCAAAAGAGGGGCAATCAATAGGCAATAAAATTGGAAAACAGGACAGATGTCTTGCTGGGAAATTAGCAAAAGTGGAATTTAGGTCAATTAGGAAAATATTGAAAATATTAAAAATAGGGAAATTCCAAATGAACAGCAAGATCAAAACAATATGCAAGAGATATATCAGCAATATCAGTACAATGGAGTTGCAATAGACACCCGATTTGCAATACATAAGTAGTATAAGGATTACTATTCACAAATGAGTGTGGTGACAGACAAAAAAATTCCTTATACCTCCCAGAATTTGTCCATCCCATTTCCATATCTCATACTTTCTCTCCATTCTCTCCATAATCTTTTGTTTTCTGATAACATCATTAACATGTTTAGGGTTCGGTCTTGCTATTTTGTTGAATCCTTTACGTGATCAAGAAGAAAACTTATGAAAGCATGCTAATAACGTCGCTAATGTTTTTTCTGATCCTATATTTGCATCCGCGTGTTTTTCGTAATGTAATTTGTTTAAATGACATGAGAAAATTAGGAATTAATTCACATGTTTTTAAGTTTTGGTTTTTCTATCTTGTTGTTGAACTAATCATTCAGGAATTATCTTCAGAGGTTTCAAATTATGATGTTGGTTTCTTACGGTTAATATCCACATTACTGTTATTTCATAGAGAATTTGTGAGTTTTATAAGTATTCTTACAGGTTTCTCATAAAGGCTAGAAGTCCTAATTTGATATATCACTTAAGTGATTTCACAGACAAATCGCAATCACAAAAGAGTGAATACATCACTTTTAAGGAGGTTTGCAAGTCCAAGTCTCAATCACAAAACAGTTGTTGAGACCCAAAAAATACATGGTTGGGCCCGAATAAATTATCGGCCCAAAACAACGATCCATTAGGAAAAAAAAAGCGTAAAGCAGAGTGCACCGAAACCTACCATATGCAAATTACAATGCACGTGCCACGCTAAATTCGCTCAGGGTTGAGATAAAATATACTGTGTTTACAGGCCCATGCAAAAATAAGCATCGCAGGGCGATAAATTAAAACATGCCAAGCAATGTGCCATGCCAAGCACGAAATCATTATCGCACACCCAATCACGCTACAAGCCTAAGTGGGCCCAAGCCACTCAAAAAACCGGGGCTTGCTTGAGTGGGTTGTGGTATGGACGGTGATAAATCAACATGAGACCCATTGATGGGCCGAGAAATGGAAAGTCTCGGGTTGCTTGGGAGCCTCGAGACTCAAGCCCATTTCTTATGCCCAAACATGTGGATAAGTACAAGAGAGAAAAGTAGCCCAAAAGCCCAAGCAAAATAACCTAACCAAGAGATAACCCAACCAAAAAAATAAGCTCAAATCAAGAGGCCCAATGTTTCACAAAAGGCCCATTTGCTTAGGAAGTCATCTTGGCCCTTAGAAAAACCCAAAATAGCCCACAAAAGCTTCAGCTCTTTTGAAAAACAGAGAACACGTGAAGGAGGAGGTTGGCAGGCTCATCAAGCAAAGCTGCTAGGAGCAAGTTCCAAGCCAGAGACGCCCAAGGAACCAAGGAATGCTGGCCTGCACCCTGTCAAAAGCACCCCTTGGACCAGCATATATTTTCACTTCCTTTCCTTCGTCAGATTCAGCCAAGGCAGGGGAAGGAAAAAACAAAAAAAACAGTAACCAAGAAGGGAAACTCTCACTGCACAGATGCGGGAAAAGGGGACATTGAGCTCCCAAATCCCCTGAATTCAAGCAAATAAACAGAGGCAATTTTTGCCAAGATAGGGAAGTCAGAGAAGAGGAGGAGAAAGGAGGAAAAGGCTTAGCCAAAATAAGTAGAAGCCATTAGGGTTTCTTGAAAAATGGTGATTTCCAGCAACTATAAATTGAGGCTTCCCCTACCCAACAGAGACAACTCGAAATTCAGGGAGCAAGCTTTCTCTCTAAACTTGCAAAAATCTAACTACCTCGTGCACTGTTCATCTTCTCCTCCAATTTGTTTTTCTGGCAGCTGCCAGAAGAACTCTGCCTTTCTTTCCCAGCCAAAATCCCTCACAAAACACCTCATTCCTTACCTTAGTACTTCCTTTTCTCATAAACCAAGCCTAATCTCTCTCTCTTAGTGCTAAACTTATGTTGGTTTTGCTCCCATGCCACATGCCACCCATGCTGAGCTAAAATACTATCTGAAAGCATGCCAAAATTATCTGTAAGCCACCATTATTCTGATCCGTGAAGAGAGCCAGAATATCTCCTAAGATTTTTCTACTCTTTCGAGGTATTTTGGAGCTTAATCTTCGAACCCAGGCAAAGGGGACAGTCTCCTCAGTCCGCCCTTTTACAGCAGCCCAGCCCATTAGCTGCAGGAAGAAAAAGTCCCCCACAACAGTGTATACATCATTTCAGAGACAAATCATAAGCACAAAACAGTGTATCCAAGTCCAAGAGCTTGACAACCACAGGAAATAGTTAATAAATTTCATTCAATCACATAAACAACAAGCCACAACAGAAAACCAATATCAAAACTCACCACAGTGTAGATCGACGACTAAGGTGTCATGGCTTTGTGGTGTAAGTCGATGACAGAGGTGCGAGTCACGATTATGGCTTCATTGTGGAGGCCGACGACGGAGGTGGCGAGTCGCACCTTGGCTAGGGTCCAGTTCCAAATTTGAGGTTCAACCTTGAGGTTGAAATCAACTCCTAGTTGGAAGATATAACTAAGAGGAGATGAAGTTAGGCAAGATTCTATTGTGGAGTGGATTTCCTGTAAGGTTTGGCAGAAGGAAGAAAAGGAAGAGACTAGAGATGAGGATTTCAGAGAGCAACGACAGAGAAGAAAAAAAGTTAAGTGAAAGAAGGGCAATAGGCTGTCAATATGGAGTTTTTATAAGGGGCATTTGTGATTAGGTTTCAAAATGGGGATATTATTGAAAAATTAAGTGCGCCGGGGCAAAGCTGCCAATTTCCCGGTTTTTGGAGAGGGCAGAGCTTGAGAATTGTATGTAAAATTGGGCTAATTTGGGTTTATTATGGGCCCATATTGAATTGGGCTAGAGACTTTGGGCGTGGTTTCAACACAAAAGACAATCATGGCATTGGCAGGCTTGGAACTTGTAAGTTATGGGGTTGAAATTGATTTAAATTAGGCAAAAAGTCATTTTTTGTCCCTATAGTTTATCATTTTTATCATTATAGTCCTTGTAGTTTCAATTTGATCAATTTTGTCCTTGTAGTTTCAATTCCGAGCAATTCAAGGACAATTCCCATTTTTTTGTCTAATTACTCTAATATGGAGGGGCATTTCGGTCCAACTTATAGCCCCTCCACAACCACCCCCACAAACACGTAGCAGCCCCTCCCCCAACCACCTTCTCTCATCCCCCCTCCCCCTCCCTACCCAACCTCTTCCTCCTAACTCAACCCACTCCTTATTATATAGTCACGACCCAACCACCCCCGCAATCACCTTATACCCTCCCTCCACAACCACCTTTCCCCTCACTACGCTATGTCATCAAACTCCAAAACTAATTCCGTACATTGCCTAAAACCTCTCCTCATGAACCCATGATAAAGTAGGGGCTTGAGACTTGAAAGCATAAGAAAAGCTACAATAAGGGTTGCTTGGGTGGCTAGGGCATAGTTGTGGAGGGGATGCATGATTGGACCGAAATGCCCCTCCACATTAAAGTAATTAGGCAAAAAATTAGAAATTGTTCTTGAATTGCTCGAAATTGAAACTACAGAGACAAAATTAATCAAATTGAAACTATATGGACCATAGTGGTAAAAATGGTAAACTACAAGGACTAAAAGTACTATTAAATTATACAGCTTTAAACTAGTAGAGGTCTCCATTAACATTTTGGAGATGGTCCCTCACAACTCACATGTATCACAATCTTGAGATGGCCCCTCACCTCAATAGTTTCACCTCCCCTATAAATAACCCACAATGACGGTTTTACTCTTCAAATTGATGGTGAAATTTACAAATAATGTGATGGAATGACTGAATAGGAACGAATGAGAGAGTTGAAAAACCAAAATGGCACAAAAATTAGTTAAATAACCAAAATAAAACTCGGGTATAAGTTCATGAACCATTGCAATTAAAAACCCATAAATAAATAAATAAAAGTAGTATGCATAAAATTTCATTAAAAACCTAAATACTTCTCACATCTTAAACATGAAAATGCCTCTTTAATTCCAAATAAAGATCTATCTCGATCAACCATTACAGAAAAATGGTTTGAAGTATAGGAATATAACTTTTTCACACTGCCAAAAAACACTCCAGTGAAACACAAAGTCGCACACTGGTGGTTACTCTTGGTTGAAGCATTGAAGCCGTTTAGTAAAGCTCCCGCCTTTTTAACTCCTGAGGGCCCCCAATGCATCAAATATGTGCAGATGTAGCGTTGTATTTCCCTCCTTGACCGTTTCAATTTCAAAAACGTTAAAAATCAAACTCACGGCATTCTTTCTCTGCTCTATCTGCCATTCCATATGAATATGTGATTTCTTTGTAAACTCACAGCCACCAGTCAACAAGTAGGCCATGCCTTCACGTTCGCATTCACGTCCAAAGAAAACCAGTTCAAAATCTGCCAAGAAACAAATGAAGCATACCAAAGAATCCATCCACCAGTCTCCACCTATCCTTCAACTCCATGTCCGAGGTTCTCTCTCTTACTGTTTCTCTTTATTGGATTCCTATTTGTTATTTGATTAATTGTAAATTGGCTTCCACATAGTTTGACTTTATTTCTTATTGATCCATCTGTAATTTCCTTTATGTTTTCTTAATTCCTTTTTTGTTCTCTCTGTACCATGTTAAACTAATATATATATATATATATATATATACATACATACATACATATATATATATATAGAGAGAGAGAGAGAGAGAGAGAGAGAGAGAGAGAAATTTATGACTTGAAATTTTGTGATGGCAAAGAATTGAGTGGTTGTGAAACTGCTTCTGTGACTTGTCAAAGCCATTCTGATGATCAATATTCATTAGGAGGAGAAGAAGAAGATAGACGGAAAGTTTCTGCAGATCTTAACCAAATGGCGGATTCTTCAAACGGGAATTTAGAGGAGACCCTGAAAGTTCAACCAGATGATGAAGTTAAGGTGGTTGAATCTGTGACGGACATAGCTATTGATGATTATTCTGCGGCTGGAAAGAAAACCCATGACGGTGATGATTTGAGTTCGAGTAGTAGCAGTTCGGATGAAGAGACAGGAGCTGGTGAGAAGAGTGCTAAAGTGGCGGATTCAGGGGAAGTGGAGGAGACGAAAGAAGTTTCCGTAGTGGTTGTTGAGACTGTTGAATCTCTGTCCAACCATTTGGATCAAGGTGGTGTTGATGATTTGGAAGCTGTGGAGGAAGAAGAGGAGAAAGTTTTGGCATCTGTCAATGGGACCGATGAATCTTCTGCGGCCATAACAGATTTGGTGTCAGAGCAGATTGAGGAAAAAACATTGACATATTTGGATGAGAGCAATGGGGTTTCTCTAGCTGAAACAGATTTGGTGTCCAAGGAGGTTGAGGAACCAGCATTGCCTTCTTTGAGTGAGCATGATGAGCCTGCTCCAGTCATAACAGATGTTGAAGAAAAGAGTGAGGTTGTAGATGTGGTGTCAAAGGGAATTGAAGAGACAATTGGAGAGTCATCTTACAAGGCATCTAGTGAGAATGTGGTTGATGGATCCTCGGAGCCGTCGCCTGATCAGGTTCCTCCTCCAGTTGAATCAGCTGATGCTGGAGAAGAGTATGGGAAGCCTGAGATTCCTGAAAGCACGGGAAATCCGGTAATTAAGTTGATTAAACTGTTTCTTTACATGTTTAATATTTTCTAGCTCACATGAAATTCTTTTCAATTGAATGATCATCTCTTGGTTTCGTGTGTTGGCAGTCTATTGTATCTGTCACTGGACGCCCCCTGCAACCAACTTCATGGAGGAGTTGCTGTGGGCTTTTCCAAGTTCTGCATCGATCCAATCGATAATTCAAGGTAAATTACATCAAGATCATAGTCTAATTATCATTAGATTAGTTTATGGTGTGAACTCTATTGTGCTTAGTGTATGATAAAAGGTCGTTTTAATCGATCTGAGTGGGAAGAACAAGATATACTAAATGTGCTCTTCATGAACAACCCTAAACTCACGGAAGACTCCTAACGAAACACTGTCCCATCAACTGTTTAAGATTTTGTTTTAGACCTTTTTTCTTTTTTCTTTTTTCTTTTTTCTGAATACCAATCTACGTATGGATTCAGTTTTAGGGCTGAGAATTCATTCACGTTTTCTTACTTCCTTTTTTTCTTGAATTTTTGGGTGAAAGAATTGACCAAATAAAAGTTTGGAGTGTGCTGTCATGCGGTGGCATGTGTTGGCATAAACTCTGTACATAAACTTGTTGCTTCAGAAACATGGCTTTACAGTTGGTGGCCTACCATGTATATAGGTCTTTCGACATTGCATCTCATTTTCTTTTGCACAGTGCTAAACAACATGTTCACCAGTCAATGAGGTCTAGTCCAATTAAAAAAAATCTTAACTTGCATACTAGTGATCTCAAGTTTGAACTCTCATGACAATATTAGTAGTGTATAAGAAACCTTCATCCCCTTATAGTTTAGACTATCGCTTGTATTAAAAAAAAAACAACTCCCTGTTCACCAAAAAGTGTAGGCTAACTAGTTTTGTTTTAATCCAATTTGTGCAGAGACAAAGCAAAGCGTTATGGTGCAGCTGAGAACCAGAGATGAAGGTTGCAAAGACAGAGACAGCTACACTTAATTATATAAGCCTTTTCAGCGATTTAGAGCTTCACTTTCGTTAGCTTAGCAGGGGAAGATTGAGATTGGGTTATGCGTGATTGTGTGTGGAGTGAATTTCTTCGGTGGTTCTTTAATTATATTTTCCGTATTTATATTGAGAAAAAAAAAAAACTTTCTTTGATATTCCTACAGTGATTTGTATTGTATTTATTGAGGATTTTCCTCTGTTCTTCTGTTTTTTTGGGTAAATATTGAACGGAAAAGTTTGTTACCGAAGTGTATATCATCTATTTGTTTATCATACCTTTAATGCTAAGGAGAGTCATCATCGCTAAGCAATTATCAAAACCAAAACGAGCATAATACGAGATTGTGTTCTATGCACATCAACAGCTAACAATCATTCACATAGCAATGATAGAATAATAGGTTGTGTAAATCATCAAAATAAAAAGTAAGGACCGGCCAAAAGATGTAAATTAAAAAAATTAAAAAAAATTAAAAAAAATTGGAAAGGGTGTACTAATTTGACAACAGATCTCTCACAAATGCGTATATGACAAAGTGAAGTCAACCTAAAATTGTACAAGATTTTAACTTTTGTTATCCAAATCCAAAAGGGATATCTTAACCTGTCTGTAATGATCCAAGCTACAATTTTGATAACTTCACATGTAACTCCAAATCTCAACCAGGGCAGAGTCTTTAAGCACATATGCAACATACTCTGATTCCACATACTCTTATTCCAAGTACAACCAAGATCATAACACGTAACACTAAAACCAAGTTTCTTAACGAACCGCCGGAAAGAGCAGGATATTGTGGCAATAAAACAGACACGACTGGATTATCAGATAAGATCGATATACATTTCATTAGCAACGGGGATGATTGCTTAACAAGTTAACATGGATTGTACCTAAACGGAGGATCAACTTCTCAAAGAAACCTAAGTGAGTTTGAGCCTCCACAAATTGCAACATAATGCAGCTAAACTGGTTGAACAAACATGGTTTCATGAATGTTTCTCTACCGACAGATACACTTCGGCTTCTATGTAAAAATGGTGTTCTACAGTTAACCGAATTGAGGACTTGTCTTATTGAGAGTCCCTATTGTGACAATTCATAACCCCCAGCACCACACTAAGTGGGCAAAAAAATAAACAAAAATGAAAAGGGGGGCGCAACAAGGCACTAAATTAGAAACAACAGGTGACCAAGGCTATGATCACTGATGGGTTACCGGCTTGGCTCTGATTACAGAACAATTTTTTATCAAAACCTACTAAATAGCATTTTAAGGAAAGCAACAACAAGGCAATTGGACAATCTTAGTAAAAGTGATGCGAGATATCGAAAGCGATTAAACAGAATTAGAATATAAGTGCTACAAGTACAACATCAAATAATAAGCAAAAATCTTGATACTGCATTTGTGTTATTCAAGCAATTCAAAATACAGTATAGACGATAGTGGAAGTATATTAAATCTGCAAAACTATATATATGAAGTTTTTTTCCAACCAAGCAAGTAAAAGCTAAACAGCAAAGCATCCCAAAATGATCGAGCTAACATGACAACCATAGGCTCATAATAAAAAAAACCAAAAAGCCAAAAAAAAAAGCATTTCTAACAAAATTGTAACATGCTCTTAATCAATAAACCCCTAACCTCTAGCTTTAAACCTGCCTGGACTTTTTCTCTATAGCCGCATCGCAATCCAATCACCTAGGCCTTAGATACAACACATAGACGGCAGCAGCCGCCACGGCAACAATGGCTCCAGTAGACCCTGCAACAACTGGCAAGCTCAATCCCTTTGGACCCGTCTCTCCGCCTTCCAAAATCTCCTTCATTTCATCCACAGTCCCATTAACGGCCCCAACAGTCCTCTCCCTCAATCCATTAATAACCTTGTTAGCCTCCACCACATCCTTCTGCAATTGTCCCATCTTCAGTTCCACGGCTCTGCACTTGTCCTCCGATTCCCTCAATGCCGCCTTGACATCGAGAGTCTCCTTCACTTTCTTCCCCAATTCAACACCGCTCTTGGTGATGACCGACTCCAATTCCTCAATTTTCTTCTTGAACAAACTAAGCTCATTCTCTTTCTCATCAAGTCTCTCCCTCATCTCCTCCTCAACCCTAATTCTCTTGCTCTTCTCCTCAGTTTCCTTCACTTCCAAAACCCCAATCTTCCTCTCCAATTCCCTAACCCACTTCTCGCTCTCAGCTTTGGCCTTCTTCAGGCTCTCAAGCTCTTTCTCCAATCTATCAATTTTCGCTCCTTTCTCTCCCAAAACACGCTTCAGGTCCGCAACTTCGTTATTCGCCTCCTCTACTTCGGCCATCGCCGATATCAGGTCTTGTTGGAGCCTCGATACCTCAGTTTCAAGCTCCATCGCTCTATTCGCAACCGATTCCAGAACATTTTTTCCCTCGTCGTTCCGTTCGATCTCCAACTCCATCTCCCGCAGCTTCTCCTTCGTGTCCTTCTCGCCTCTCTTCAACTTCTCGATCTCCGTCGTCAGTTCCTTGATTTTCTCATTGCTTTCTTTGTTCTCGCGCTCCAACTGCAGCTTCTCCCGCTCCAAACCCTCGATCTTCCGGCCCATTTCCGCCGTCTGATCGGCATCGTAGAAGGCCTCAGTATCGTCGACGATTTCAACCGTCTTCTCGTCTGCCATGTCTAAACCTACACGCGCACGCACGCACACACACAAGAACAGAAGCCAATCACAACCAGAAAATCGAAAATGCAAAATGCAAAATTCAAAATCGCATAAATAAGTTTCATCTATCAATTTTCTTGCAGTTTCAAACGAAAACGAGAATAATAGGACTTCAATGCTTCGAAGAAATAGAAATAGTATGAGAGAAAACCAAACCCGAAAGCAATCAGCAATGGTGCTTCTACTGATGAGGTGATCTGCGTGGGACGAGAATGTTCCGCGTAAACAGGGGCAGATGAGGGTGACGAGCCCTTAGGGTTTCTACTTCTTACAAATTTCCATCTTCTTTTTCCCTAGAATTACAGGAGGCATCGAATCTAATCAGTGATGAGGAACGGACGGCTGAGAGTCGTCGATGGTGCGGTGCATGTGCTAAAAGTTGTGGGACCCGTCCCTTTCTGATGTTGCTGATGATTTGAACCACTTGGGTGGTGGCCAAGTAGATTTTGCTTCTTGGGCTGGATTTGAAACAAACATCTAGCCCAAACTCGTCTATGGACACCCATCTTCAATCTTTTGAATTTGTAATATTCTTTTGGGTACCCAATAAATACTTACAAAATCTCAACCCTACCCTTCACTTGAAACTTAGTTAACAAAGTTGACAAAAAGGAACAATTGCAATGATTGGCCGGCGAGATCACTCACCTTCTTTCTTCCTCCATTTTTCTTTTTCTTTTTTAATTTTGTACCTAGAGTTCTCAATTCTTTCAAAAATATTGTATTATTTAGAGTTTTGAAATTTGAGACATTCTAGATAATCTGTTGCGTGCATCGCTTATGCGTGTGCGTGTGTAATTCCTAACTGTTGATGAGAAGTTTGATGAGTCGTATAATGAGCAATTATCTCCTGCAGTACTAGAGGACTCAATTGTTAGTTAGAATACCCTTGGTTTCGAGAAGTGGGTTCGCTTGAAACTGTCACTAAACGCTAAAGTAAGCTTGAGCCACCTTAGTAGTAACTCACACGCGCGTGTACTATTTTCTAACTGTTAATACATTTGAGGTGCACATATCATTAACGGTCAAAACTCGTCACGTAAGTTACTAACCTTAACAAATTCCTTTGATAGAATCTCTATCCAACAAATGAGGGCCTATCTTTTAAGCCATCGGTTGTAGAGGGAGAGGCCCATTGTGCAGTCTAATTATTGTTGGAAGCAAAAACACCCCACCCAAGCCCCAAGCAAAATGGAATGAAACATAAAGCACGGAGGAGGCAGGGAGATGAAAGATGACATGAAACATAAGAGAATGGGCAACGTCTGCAGTATTTTATTTGGTCGATTTAACTTTAAAAAAGAAAAAAAATTCAAAATTCCAAGTTTGACAGCCTTTTTTCCAGTTTTTGTTTGCAGGATATAGCGAGCAAGCACCTTAACACATACCATGAATGTTCCATGAGGGAGGACCACACCTGCCATTGGCAATGCGATCCATGGGCAGAGTGCTTTTCTTTTAGACAAGGCCACTTTTCCTTTGTTTCTTCTTCTTATCTATTTCTTAAATTCATCAGTCTGAGTGCAACTCTACTCAACCAACATGCACATTAACAGTTGCACTCAACTCAACCAACATGCACATTAACAGTCCACACATGCATGCACCCGTTGGACACAGTGGTTTCCAACTACCCATAAACTTTTGCCTCCCAAGTGGTGCGGTGCAATGCCTTTATGGTTATCTCAACTTTTTTTCAAATTAGTGGTATTTCTCTTATCAGTATTGAAAGACGTCTCAAGTTTAAAAGTTAAGATCTATATCTTAAGTTTTGAACGACCACATTTCATTTTAACGGTGCTCGTAATTTAATTGGAATAGTCTAATCAATTGTAATAGTTAGTCAACTTAGTTTAATTGAACACTTCAAATGTGACCTAACCACGTCTTGTGAGTCGGAATGAATTGTACTATTTCAATTAAATTAGATAAATATCATGATTGTTGTTTGATTAACTTATAAATATCATGATTAATTGTACTCTCGTCTAGAGAATTAAGACTCATATGAACTGGTTTGAATTCAACTCTAATTATATTCAAGGCAAACCACCAAACGAGAGTGGGGCATGAAGAGTAGAAGGGTTTATGATTAGATATATTATATTGGGTGAGATCGATTTAACTGATGACCTATTTTAGTTCTAAAGCCCTCTTCTGATAGTTCCGGGGACAAGATCAGGTATATAGAGAATAACTAACGGTTTGATTTGATTTCATCATCTGTTGCCAATAACCAAATGTCAAAAAGGGAAAATCCAGCTAGGTACTTTGACTAAACAAAGTATCATTAGACTTGCCAAGTCCAAGTCAAACATTGGAAGGTTGCACAAAGCCACAAGCGACGACATCACCAAGTTTGTCAAAATAAATCACGGCTCAACATCGTGGGTGACCAAAATAATCTTATCATGCATGATTCAAATTAGGCTTAGAAAGAAAAATGTCAAAATAAATCAAAACCACTTAACTAGTTGATGTTCTTAATGCATACAATGTGCCTATCATCGGTTGGTTTTTCTCAATTGAAAATTTCTTTCGTTTTTCCTTTATCATCGGTTATATACAATGTATATATCTCTTTGTTTTTCCTTTATCATCGGTTATATACAATCGGTTATGTACAATGCATATATCTCTTTCATCAAGTCACATACAATCGGTTATATACAATGTATATATCTCTTTCATCAAGTCACGTAATATGTAATTAGTAAAATAAAGTCGTAATAGTTTCAAACCCGTGGATATAATAAATTAAAAATTACGCATCAGTTCTCCATTTATCTCCACATGGTTACCTTTTCTCTTTCTACTTTAACGTATATGTAATGCTACATGAAAAAGCCTTCAACATAGATATATTATTATTGCTCAAAATTTATGTTCTTATCTTGTTTTCCAATAGATATATTAAACTTTATAAGGGGGTAATTAAGTCAAAATACCAATTAATTAAAAGCTACTTTTAGCCCTCATTAATAATGTTTCCGTATAAGATGCCAAAACCAGTACACAGCATTAACGTTTAGTCACTGAGAGTAGCTCACTAACCACATGCTAAACCACCTCAATCTTTTTCATTGGACACTAACCATTAGTTTCCTAAGTATAATTAAACAATCCAAATAAACCAAGAGAGATCAGACACCACCAGATGCAGCAAAACTATCATTATCTAATCACAACTCCTAGCCTTTCTGACAATCAGATTTCTGAGCCTCCAGTGCCCACGAAGTTCCTGTAAAATGGAAATAATCCAAATATCTCTCGATAGAAGAAGACTGTATATATATATATATGAGAAATAAAATTTCTACATCGATGTAATAAAAAGGCATTATATCATTTCTTTAGTACTAGAGAACTTGATCTTTTCCTATCCATTAGTTCATTACAAAAATATGAAAAAATTAACATTATAAGGAGGAAAAATAAAGAAGAAGAAAAAAATAAGCTACCCACTACTACCCAACAAAGAAAATTGAAAAAGAAAAAAAAGAGAGGACAAAAAAGAAGAAGAAAAAGAAGAGGAGATTTCATTGGTCTGTCATGGAACCATAATAAGAACCTTCCAAACTCCCAATCAGCAAAGAGGCCATAATTAATCAATCAATCAATCAACCTCCAAACTTCCTCTTCTCCTTCTCCAAACCTTCAACAAAGCTTGCAAGAGCTTTCATGGCTTTGAGCTGACCCTGCAAGGCCATTATGTAACCAGCAGTCTCTTCAAACAGCTTGTCAACTCCAAATGACTCCCCCCCTGGCACAATCCTCTGCAATGCTTCAATCTTCTTCTCCACCTCCTCCTCCTTGTCACCATCTTCTTCACCACCATTCTTTACATCACTGGGCTGATTAGTCTTCATGCACTCTTCCCTTCTCTGTTTTCGGGCTCTTCGTTGAGCAGACTCTGCTCTCAGTTGGTTAAAGCTGGATAAAGATTCATGCACTGCATTACCCATGTGAGATTTTTGCTGGGTTTTTCTTTGCTTTCTCTTGAATGTAGATTTGGAAACTTGGGTTTGAGTTTGAGCTTCCTCCATGAGTTTGAGGGGAGGAAGAACAGGGGAGGAAGTCTTTTGTGTGAGTCTGTGAGGGGCAGACAGAGAGAGAGAGAGAGAGATTGAGAAGGCAAAGGTGGGTTATGACTTTCTTTGTGAACTGAAGGGAGGAGGAGGTATGTATGAGGTTGGCGTTAAATTATTGTTGAGCTCCAGAAATGTCAATGCCAACGAAGCTTTGGCCCACTAGTTTTGGCTTCCCAATCCCTTGTTTTGGATTTGGACTCTAGTGCTTTTCTTCACCTCTCTAATCAAGCGCGTTGTCCTGTTCATTAAGGTTTCGACACAAATGCGATGTAATCTATTCCATCCTAATTTACATAATAAAAAAATCATTTAACTAGCAGTGGCAGATACATGAATTTTTCTCAATCGAATAAGGTAAAGAAGTTCTCATACGTTTTTCAAAAGAATAAAATTCATACTACTAAACTAATAATTGATTGCTTATTCAACCTCTTAGAGGCATTTTGACAGGCATTATACTCTGTTCCCCACTGCTATCTTAATTATTTTATCTTAATGATAGCCTAGTAATTGAACAAAACCAATGGAGAATAATTTGTTGAGTGGGGCCAACAACTCCCTCTCATCCCTGCTTAGGTTCACTTATGTTGACTAGTGTGATACATAATAATTTCGTAATTGTCACGATTAATACGTTGGCTAGTGTGATACACGATAATTTCGTAATTGTCACGATTAAATTAGGTCTAAAATATAATCGAATAAGATACTACAACATTAGTTGAAATCTTCTCTTGTATATGAACAAATAAAATATTGTTAATACCAATTAGAGAGTAATAATAATAACGATAGAAAAGCAAATGGGGGAAGGAAGAGGCGAACGCGCAGGAGGAGGGGTGGGAGGAGACTCTCCATGGATCAGGTGTGGATAGGTTCATGTGAAATTACAGTAGAGACTAGAGAGCAATGTCAATGGGCTCCACAGTAGAAAACAAAGGGAAAGA
>NC_024129.1:14060681-14103671 GCF_000346735.1 Prunus mume
CAGTGCCTCCCCACCCCCCCCTCTCCCTCTCTCCCTTCCTTCCTGTGATCTACATTACTAGCTTGGCATGGTTGCCAAGTGGCACTCCCATCGGGACCCACCTAGAGCCCCACAAAAAAAATCTCATTTAAAAAAATTTTATTTTAATTAATTTATAAATATTTATTTTATAAATAATAAATCGGAAGTGGTGAATATTATTATGGGGAAGGAGTGGTGGTGTTTCCAAGGAGGAAACCAGCGGGTGGTTTTGGTCATTGGGATTGTGTTAGAGATTTGGTGTGTTGGGCATATGGGGCTCCATGTGATCAGAGCCACCCACCCAAAGCCAAACCCAAGCCCCCTTTCCCTTCTTCTCTTGTTGCTGTCACATTCACACACTACATTATATTTATACATATTATTATTTTATACTTTATTTGTTATTATTCTAATAAATATAATTAATTAATTAACATTTCTTGGATCACAATCGCAATCAGAAAAGAATCAGATCCTTCCCTCCCACCACCTTCTTCTTTCTTTCTCTTTGGAGTTCTCTTCTACTTGCATTTCCTCTTATTTTCTCTTTCCTTCCTTTTTGTGATCCGTACTCTAGTCAAGTACAAGGTTTTATAGGTCTGGTTGGGTGACCTAATGCAACTGAATTAGTACATTTGACTATTCATCAAACTAATCTAATCATTTCTAAATCATTTTCGAGATGCTGATTGCGATTCTACTAGTGATGATTCAACCGTTCACGTGCGTGTAAATGATTGGCGATCTTAACAAGGGTGGTGCTAAGGACAATCAGACGTTGGTGCAAGTAAATCCTACTCGTCTCAACAATATTAATCTAGGAGACACAAACTTCTTAGGATTGAAATGAAAATTGAAACCTCTGATTCCTAATGAGAAGTGCATGTGGTGAAGGAGGAGATGGTCCAGCTGATGGGGCTCATGGGGACAAAGCATACGTGCAAAGAGGGGTCCATGACTCCCCATATGGACAGAAAAGTAGGGTGATGGAATTGAATAATGATGGCATGGAATGGAACTATGCGCACCCATCATAATAATTATAATCACCAGAGAGGAGAAGAGGAGAGAATTCATATGCATGCGTAATGTACTGATGATGTGGGTGCATTTGTGTTTGAGTCAGAAACTGTTCCTTGCCTTCCCCTTCTTGCCTTGCCTTGTAGTTTGTTGCTGGATGGCCATGGCTGCCAACTCATTTACTTCCCTACCTTTTTTCTATCACCAACTGTACGTATCTGTTTTTAGTGAAATTTCAACTTGGGCCTCGTGCCTAGAGCATGCCTAGTCGTGAGACAAAAGGGTTACAGGTTAGACGTCATTTTGGCCTTTCAGAATGATAGCATGCATCAACTTTAGTCTTTTAAATCATTTAGTAGTGAAGGGTTATTTCACCTGCATTACGACATGATCTGATGGTCCAAAAGAACTTGGCTCGAGTGGGCTTGTGTAAGGGTGAGCACAGTTCAGTTCAATTTTGGTTCATATGGTTCAATTCGACGTATCTGATTTGATTCGGTTCATATCTTTAATTAGGAACAGAATCACCCAACATTACTAGTCTAGTTTGATTCGAGTTTAAAAAGGTAAGAACAACAAACTCAACGAGATCGGAGCAGTCCAATTCAATTTTTGGGCTGTTTGACTCTTTTTATAAAAACTCAAACCAAACCGTCGGTTCAGTACAATTCAGGCATTGTTTTTAACCCAAGTGCTACAATAAAAGGTAATCCTGTATGGTTGTAAGTTGTAACTTCTGCATACATATAGGTTTTTGTGTAATCAAGGCTGATCCTTAGAAGGCTCGAAGTAACAGAGGCACTTGATGGAGTTGTGGAATGTTGGCCAAATTGAAACATAGCGAAGAGAGCAGTTGTATAAGGCCATTATATTAAAATTTACTTGTGCAATTGTTGCAATCAGCGGTAAACCGTGCTTTGCATGCAAGTTATGTTTAATGTTCACATGAACTCCACAAGCAGGTAAGGGACACAGAGTTTCGTTTTTTGAATTTGATTGTATAATGTTGCTTACATATAGTTTCTTGAAGCAAGATAAACGTACTCGTATCTAACATAACCACAGAAAACTGGCTCTTTAAAGGAAAGCACTGACTGCCTCGATTCATCACAACCCCCTTGGAGCGCTTATCCATCGCTTATCCGTCCTCCCCTCGATGGAGCCCTTCCTGACATGCATGAACTGTGCTCCATCTTCCTCCTCTGCCTCTGCATCAACTGCTTCATTATGCATCATTATTATGCATCATTACCATGACCCAACTCTTTGAATGCTCGCCTAATACATCCTTTGCATGCCGAACTGAACAGTTCCAACCTTGCGGTGGGCTGCCGCAGTGGCGGCCGCAGCGCCAATCCCACCGTATGGAGCCTTCGTCTGCAAGTAGTTTGTGTCAACAGCAATTCTGTCATCATGTTCCACCTTACTGACTCCCACCCGAGTCATAAAAAATGGGTTGGAGTCGATGCTGATAGCTACATCCGGTGCTACATTCGCTGCCATGCCACACTGTGCAGCTTGCTTGGCTTGTGAAGACATGTCCCTCTCGACTTCCACTACAGACCTTTCTTGATTTCCAGCACCGGGTTTGCGATAACAATAAGCAGGAGGGCCAGCCTGAGGAGGAAGTACTGAACTTCTAACTAGTGTCCTTCGATCATAGGTATCTTTCATCATGTTTCCATTCTCATACTGTGCAACAGGTCCAACAACTCTTCCTGGTTTGGCTGGATAAGTAACCAAAATCCAGTTAAAACCAAATGGAAAAGCAAGCAAATGGATAGCTACAAATTCTTAAAAGTTATTGAGCGTACCCAAAGAAATTCTTTGTGGTGTTTGCATGGTTCTCGATAGATTTACATGAATTCCTTCATTGTCCCTTGAATTCTTGTATGCCTCTTCAGCATTTTTTTGATCTTTCAAGAATGCATAATTTTGTTGCTCTTTGGGAGGGACCGTATTTGAATGTACAATCGTGGACCTGTAAAGATTTAACGCATTTGAAATTATCATCTTAATTATTGACAATCTAATAAAAATCATACATGCAGCTTTCCTGGACATGGAAGAACAGTACAGGTCATAAGCGGAAGACATCCTAGCACTGTAAAAATGGGCAGAGGGATGAGCTCAACTAATTAGGGATCCCTAGCCAAACCTAACAAGGAGACATCCCTCAAATAGGGATTGTTTGATATTAAAGGTCAGGCAGTAGCAGGACATTCCACAATGGAGCCCTTAGACAACAACTAACTTGCCTAATTTGCACTATCTCCGTGATTACAGTGTACCAGTATTTTGCATACACTGTTTTTATAGCAGCTTGTCAATATGTGAACCAATAAACATAAGGAACTACACTTTACCTCGGAAGAGACACATGCTTTCGTTCAAGTGGAATCACTGGACCACTTTTACCACCATTTTCCTCAAGATGTGCAAACTGCTTTCTGAATTGATCAACAGCACTGTGTTCAAATACACACAAACAGTCAGGGGAAAGATAGCAGCATAAAGGACCTTAATCAATCTATGCAACAATATTTGAATGCTAAAAGCAACTATGGCTGGTTGAACCTTGGATACAGAAAATTAGTTCTCTCGGTTCCGTTTATGTAGTCTTTTAGCAATTGAGGATGGTACTCCAATATCTCCCGAAAAATTAGCTCCCGTATGTCCTCCTTTGTGACCCTTCGCCTTTCAAATTCAAACTCCATCTTTGTAATTGGCTGGCACGAAGGTTCTCTCTCAATTCTTGACAATCCTTTAAAGTAAGGATCAGCAAGTGCCTGGTAAAAACACAAAAGGCAAAATTCAACGCATTTACTATCAAGCGACTAAATATCCACACTAGCTAGATTAATCACATATGATGCTTTCATTCCAGCAATTGGCTGGATATATGCATTGGCACACATATGGCATAATGCTAAGAAAGTAGATAGTCTATTACGGCATGACAAACCTCTTCGGCAGTTGGTCGGTCCTTTGGATCGAAGGCAAGCAATCTTTCCAAGAGTCGTAGTGCTAAAGGATCAGCATTTGGAAATTTTTGTGCTAATGACACAGGTTGCTTTTTCCTCATACTAGTTAAGTATCTCCTTGCCTTTTCATTTCGAACCTGCACTCAAATAAAGTAGTGGGTTGTGATTATGAGGACACAAACTTAAATACTTAATTAAAATAAAATAGAAAGAGCAACAGAACATTGCATCAGAAAAGACGGCTTTTCCGTACCCGAGATATGGTATCTAATGATGGTGTCCCAAGCAAATCAGTCATCAAATCCAGCTGGTGAACAACATTCTTTCCAGGAAAAAGTGGCTTCCCTGTTAATACCTCAGCGAAGATGCAGCCTATACTCCATATATCAATTGCAGGTGTATACTGCATTCACATGAAATCAAAATTCAGTAGGTAGAGAAGAAAAAAATGCTTTTACTCGAACACTAGAACCAAATTGGAATGTTAATTACAAGAACAATAGACATGCCACAACTCCCCTACAACTTGCAATATAAAACATAATATTGCCATAGTAAGTTATTGGTTTCCATTTCACTCTTCCATTTCAATAGGAGAGGAAATAAGAGTACGTGCCATCTCTCCTCAACACCAAAGAATAATATTACTTAATGGCACCATATCACATTGGCTATCCCCATGGAAAATACATGCTGCAAGTTCGAAAATGCAACTGAAATAAATAGAGGGGAAGGAGATATCTGTTGCATTTAGATGCACTAATCTTGGGTGAATGATAACATGGATTGACCGCTGAATTACTAAATTCAGATCAAACTACTCGTAAAACCTTGCCTTATTTAAGCTGTTATAAATTTTAAAATGTTTAAGAAACTCTATGTGAAGCTCTACCTTAGAGAAAAAGGATCCGCAAAGTTCTGGAGCTCTATACCATCTAGTTGCAACATAGTCCTGCAAAAGTCCCATTAAAGGTGCAGAAGTATTAGTACTATTTTAAGATGTTGGAAAACGTCCTCACATTCTATGTGAAATAACTCTAGGATAGATAAACAAACAACATCACAGATTGAGTACCGTCCAAAATATTGTCGTGGGTGTATCATTGAATGCAACTCTTGCTAACCCAAAATCACAGATTTTTAGTTTACAATTTGCATTTGCCAATATGTTCTTCGGTTTTAAATCTCGATGGTAGACATTTGCTGCAGCCAATTAGGTAAGTATCAGATATGTTCACATTCAGTGGGAAAAAAGACATGAAAGAATGAGGGGAGGGGGACGGGAAAGATTGAGAGATACCCAAACACAAGAGTACAATCAAAAAGAAAAAAATGCAGAACACACCCAATCAGCCGCTAGAAATACGATAGACCACAAGAACCTAAGTGCACACATATACACAAATAAGGGTCCTTATGGCAGGCAGTAAACCTAGCATGGTTTTGAAATTTATTTTTTTCCCCAAGTATAAAAGTACACAGGTAAAGCAGCAAAGAAATTAGCGAGAAGGATGTACCGGTGTGAATATACTTCAATGCACGAAGCAGCTGGTAAAGAAAGAACTGATAGTGCTCTCGTGTCAGGTCATCATTGGCTTTGATAACTTGATGAAGATCTGACTCCATGAGCTCAAAAACAACATAGATATCTTTAAAGTCTCTTCTAGAAGGCGGTAGCATAATGTGTTTAATTTCAACAATGTCAGGATGTCGTAGAAGTCTGAGAAGCTTTATCTCACGAAGAATACGAGCGGCATCAGATATATGTTCAAAAATGTCATGTATTTTTTTTATTGCCACTTTTTCACCCGTATGTGTGTCTATTGCTGAGCAAACAACACCATAGCTTCCTTTTCCAATAACTTCCTGAATTTTGTATCGATTGGCATCACCATAATCAGAGAAGAAGTCCATCTCAGCTTGATTCTGTTGCATTGAATCCCATTCAGATTAGAATACAGTATAAATCAAGAACAATGATACTCAAATAGATACAATCATGAAGTATGATGCTATCACAACAGACATCAAGAAATGCTGACTAACAAAAGATAAATATAAACAAAGAGTACAACAAATAATTTTCAATGACAATGAGCACAGGATTTTTATGTCTTAATATACAAAAAAGTATGTGCACAAAAACATCAGACTGAAAAACAAAGGTGCAAGAATACTACAGGCATATTTGATATATAAATGTGTCATAAGATACCATGCAACCAACACAATTAATACATATACCAAATTCTTACATTGCATGGGATCAATTCCGAAAAGGCTACCCTCTTTGTAGCCAACCTATATATTTGTTCTTATATGTTGCACCTTCCAGATTATATGATAATTTCAGTAACCATGACGAAACATTTCATCCCGCTTGTGATTTCTAAGTATTTTCTAATCAGATACTTTAGGAACAACATTTAAAAGTCCTAGACATCAACTCCAAACAAATAAAAAAAAATGAAAATCAGAAAGTGCACAACAAATACCTCAAATTCCTACAACTATTCCAGCAGTTTCAGAAGTTGAAGACGGGCAACGAAATTTGAAAACAATAAAAAAAAAAAATTGATCCAGAAAAACAAGATATTTGAAAGGATCGATCTGAGAGAAATATCATTTTAGTAAAGAGGAATCTACGCCTGATATAGAAAAAAGAGAGAGAGACATGAAATTGGTACATACTGATCTCAAAAGAGCAGTATAAGCATTAATTTTATTGAATGGAATTCCAGAATAAGAATGAAAAGTTCTTTCAGGAAAATTCCCATTAACTTATGCCGTTATCCATTATGACTGTTATATTAAAAGAACTGAATCTAATACCAGTTAATCATAGATGGGAAAAATCAAAACCAATAATTATCAGCTAACATATGTCCCACTCCATCATCAGTCGAAAAAGCTCCATTTCAAAGCTTAATTTGCACAAAGATCTCAACTTTCACGATAAACAATAAAAATACAAATTTTATGTAAATATTTATTTAAAAAATTCACAATATAATGAATCATATCACGATTCGTTACTTGCAACACAATTGAACATAGAAAACGTTACTTAAAACACAGTTGCACATAAAAAAATATGAAACGAACGGCAATTATTTTCACACAATTTCTGAAAGTCTATCACAAATTAAAGAACCGGAAAATTCAAGAAAAGGCACCTTCTTCAAATGATCCTGCTGCATTTTTGTGTCAAACCCAGAACTAAAAATTTCGAAAAACTGAGCTAAAAAACTCTTATCCAGCTGAGATCAAGCACAAACAGAAAAAACCCAGGTCTCAAATTCCACAAAGACTCAGCCACATTTGCCCCACCTTCCCCTGCTCCTTATCACAAGCCCACAATCCCACCTTATTCTCAATCCCAACTTCACCCAGCATAGAACCCACACAACCAAATCCCTCATGCACCCCTCGAATTCCGATTCCAAGTCCAAAACCTCAAGCGCTGAACAAAAGCAATTAGGCAGCCCACCAACTACCAACATAAAGCACCGAACACACAAAGCTTTAACATTTTCCAATACAGATACAACACCCACAAATTGAATAACTCCCAATTGCTATCTAACTTGGTGTTGAAGGACAACAAGAAGAAAAAAGAAGAAAAGCCACCAGTGAGAGCCACAGAGTTTGCGTTCTGCAAGATCTGATAACACCGACAAAAGGGTGGAGAGGACTCGCAGAGAAATAGAGAGAGAAGGGACAGAGGAGAGAGAGAGAGCTGTAAAGAATAAATCTAGTGGGTGCAAGTAGATGGAATGGTATGCTATCGTAATCGTATTGTAGAAACGTAGGGATACGGAAAAGGATATTAATAATGGAGATATACAGAGAGAGAGAGAGCTAGCTACAGCCTACAGAGGCGGTGAGATGAAATTTCGAGGAAATGTAGGGGTTGTTTCGGATATTGTGGTTTTTTGAGTGAGGTGGCAGATTCTTGTATGGAGATTCCATATTCTAATTGAAGAAGGATTTGCAAACTAAATTGCATTTTTGCCCTTCTTTTAATCGGATTTTTTGCTGATTCAGAAATCACAAAGTTTGTTAGGTGAGGTGCGGTGTACACGTGGTGGGTTTTAAGTGGTGGGGTGGAGGTTGGTGGGAACAATGTGGGAGGTCTACAAGTGTGCCACATGGATAAGTGGTTTGGTTAAAATTTAATGATGGTAATCACCATGATCACATTAATCATATAAATATTATCTATTTATCAAATTTCAACAATATAAAGAACAAAAATTTTATTATTCAAAAAATAAAAACAAGGCAAGGGTGGAGAAAATAGTTAGAATTGTGATCCATTATTGATCACCACGTGATTATTTAGAGTTTCGTTTTAATCCAATCTAATCTAATCCAATTAGAATCAATTTGCTAGGTTTAATATTGACTTATTTACGTTACAATTCAATTAAATCCAATCAAATTTTGATGATTTTATTTGGAACTACGTATAATGTATTTATCTATATATACATAAAGTAAAAAGTAGAGAATGATGAAACATTCAAAATACTAGAAAATGTCATTGGTTAATTCAAACATTAAGAATTAAAATTATTAATTAAATAAGAATAATATGGTTAATTCACATTTTGTTCATATTAAAAAAATTTAAATTAAAAACAAAATCAAATAATATATGCTACTTTTATGTAACATAACTACACATATTATATTTTCTTAATTCTAAAAATAAAATAAAAAATAAAAAATAAAACTAATTCGCATGTGCCAAAGAGCTAGTAGATAATAAAGTGTGTTATTTAAATGAGTCGTTACTCACTTTTTATTCTCCAAATATTTGTGACATTGTTATTAAGAAAAATATATCATCAATCCAATAAGAATGGATTTTGTAAAATCAATAGACCCCTCAACATAGAATCAATAACGTCTCAAATAAATTCCAAAATGAGGTTGTTACCAATTAGTTCTTAGTGGTATTTATCTTTCAGTATTAGACGATATTCCAAATTCGAATACTTTCGTATCGGTTTAATATATGGTATTATATTACTCATATGCGACAAATAATTAAAAATCACATCAGAAATCATAATATATATAGTAAGAAATTCAATCATGCATCACGCATGTTTATCAAGACAATGCATTAAAGATGGGTAGTTTTCAACTTCTCATTAAGAATCCACCTAATTTGATAAATTATTTTTAATAGTCCGTATCAATTAGTGATCACTTGACTTAAAATCTAGTTTCCATGTGCCAAAACTTGAATGGTCACACTTGTTATATTAAATAAGGTTATAGAGAGGACCACCCAAAAATAAGAACCTAGACATAATTAGCCAATATGTGCTGCACATTATTTTTATTTTTATTTTGTTTTTGCCATATAATAACTATATATAAAAGAAAATGAAAATTCCATACTACCAACAAATCTCATACATGTATCCGTTTGGTACTTGAAAGCAAGTCCTACACCTTCCAACATGGACGTTTTATCCAACCTCAATTGACTTTTGGTGTTGGATCATGCAATATTGTAAATAAATATGGAAGAAAAATTTGCCAAAAATTAATTATTATAAACCAATTACATATGGGAATTGCACCATTTTGAGACAACACTCATAACTAGATATTAAATTCATCGTGTGTGTGTATATATATATATCGTCTTTATTATTCAGGTAAGTTGATCAGGAGACATCTTTCAACAAAATGAAGACATATACCGCTAAATCAAATGGTAGTTGGTCAAATTTAAATGAAGCTTGAATATTTGGTGTCATATCTCTTGTCCAAGGATAAGACATTTTACCAACAGAACCATATTAAGAAACGTTTGAGATATTTAGTACAACTTTGAAGAAAACTATCTAGCATGCGGACCTCAATGTTTCTTCAGTTTTCTCCTCTTATACATGCTGCCAAATCGCAAGCCACTACACTGTTATATAAAAATATCCATTGCTGTAGAAGTGTACATCTTCAAATCATTTTTTACAATGAAACACAGTTGCAGACATTGGAATCCGCACACTAAACAACCCGGATGTCCGGATAAGAGAAAAATCCGCACAACCATCTTCCTGTTACAAAAAGGCAACAGAAGAACAGAAGACAAAAAATGGATCTGAAACTCAATTTTCAAAGAAAAGCGTTTCCAAGGAAAAATAAAAACTGCGTGATCCAAAACCATCTTGATCACTTCAAATCGCTTTTGAAGTTTTGGAGTGGGGGTGGAGGCAGACCTCAAAAGTTGGGAGACACAATACCAGCATTTCTTTCTTTATCAACATGCGATGTGGGGCATGTAGGCATCCATTTGGGTAGTTTTCAACTTCTCATTAAGAATCCACCTAATTTGATAAATTATTTTTAATAGTCCGTATCAATTAGTGATCACTTGACTTAAAATCTAGTTTCCATGTGCCAAAACTTGAATGGTCACACTTGTTATATTAAATAAGGTTATAGAGAGGACCACCCAAAAATAAGAACCTAGACATAATTAGCCAATATGTGCTGCACATTATTTTTATTTTTATTTTGTTTTTGCCATATAATAACTATATATAAAAGAAAATGAAAATTCCATACTACCAACAAATCTCATACATGTATCCGTTTGGTACTTGAAAGCAAGTCCTACACCTTCCAACATGGACGTTTTATCCAACCTCAATTGACTTTTGGTGTTGGATCATGCAATATTGTAAATAAATATGGAAGAAAAATTTGCCAAAAATTAATTATTATAAACCAATTACATATGGGAATTGCACCATTTTGAGACAACACTCATAACTAGATATTAAATTCATCGTGTGTGTGTATATATATATATCGTCTTTATTATTCAGGTAAGTTGATCAGGAGACATCTTTCAACAAAATGAAGACATATACCGCTAAATCAAATGGTAGTTGGTCAAATTTAAATGAAGCTTGAATATTTGGTGTCATATCTCTTGTCCAAGGATAAGACATTTTACCAACAGAACCATATTAAGAAACGTTTGAGATATTTAGTACAACTTTGAAGAAAACTATCTAGCATGCGGACCTCAATGTTTCTTCAGTTTTCTCCTCTTATACATGCTGCCAAATCGCAAGCCACTACACTGTTATATAAAAATATCCATTGCTGTAGAAGTGTACATCTTCAAATCATTTTTTACAATGAAACACAGTTGCAGACATTGGAATCCGCACACTAAACAACCCGGATGTCCGGATAAGAGAAAAATCCGCACAACCATCTTCCTGTTACAAAAAGGCAACAGAAGAACAGAAGACAAAAAATGGATCTGAAACTCAATTTTCAAAGAAAAGCGTTTCCAAGGAAAAATAAAAACTGCGTGATCCAAAACCATCTTGATCACTTCAAATCGCTTTTGAAGTTTTGGAGTGGGGGTGGAGGCAGACCTCAAAAGTTGGGAGACACAATACCAGCATTTCTTTCTTTATCAACATGCGATGTGGGGCATGTAGGCATCCATTAATCAATATTAATTATTTGAGAATAAGACCCTTGGTTTTTTTTTTCTTCCTCCTAAAAGCAAAACAAAAGTTGTTTGTCCCTCTCTTTAACCGGATTTCTTCCATTTGGGGTTTTTATGATAAGGTTTTAATGAGGCCACTTTGTAGAGAAGTCAAGAGTTCTGGTTATATTGACGTCGCTTCTTTATGAACGAAAGCTCTTATTTTGATAATCATAATAAAAAAGTTGTTTGTCTAGATCTATCATGTCTTTCTAATTTTATTATTTTCATTGGGGGGTTGCTTGTTTCTATCACAAATAAATTATACGTTTCCTTGTGGCTCATATCAGAAGACAAAAGATGTACTAAAAATATATGAATATATACCCTTTCTCCAATAGCTTGCCGTGAAAACTCCACAAGCCACTGATTGAAGTGGAGATGATTTTGCTGCAAAAATTAAGGGATTTAACAATTATAATTCCTTCCCTTTCACAATCAAGCCTGAAAAAGGAAGTTGAATGCCGAATCTTGGGCACCAAAAAAAAGTTGTGTCGTTTTCATTCAATCATTTTGTTTATTCTGTTTTTAGTCCAAGGCTAGCAAAAAGCTAGTAATTTGGTCTGTGATTATATTTGTGTAAATCTTTTATAGATAAATAGGTCATGCTTGTGCTTATCCAGTCGACACGCATGGAGGAAGTTAGAGCATTATTCTTAGCTTATGCCACATGAGGGGAGAGCTAGGTACTAGGGATAGCTAGAGTTTTTCCTTCTTTCTACATCTTTCTAACTTTCCTAAGAATAACTACTTTTCATCATCTTTGGATATAAAATGTGCATACATGGATTAAGCTAGCTGATTAAAATAGTGCGTTCACCCATTTGCACTCGAGTTCGATCCTCATTCCCATATATTATAGTATTACTAGTTTATAATTTCGTTTTGATCAACAACAAAAAAACTGTAACAACTGTCTCATTTATAATAGTTCCCTTCCAATCCAACTCGAAACACAACCTCCATGTTTGGAGAAAATTAGGTCAAGGGAGAAAAGGCCGGATCCCTCGGGACAAACCATTATTCGATTTTGCACTATGAGACGACAGAGTATTGAAATTTTTACGATTAAGTTCTCAAGTTTAGGCAACAAGAGAGTCTTGAACAATAATAATGAGTTTGGAATAACATCTAATTAATTCCCTTTATCAGTTGCATCAAGTGAGTTAAAAAGGCTTAATTTTTGTAAAGTTATATCATATAAAATATCCAACTCTTGAATCCCAACGGATTCTTTTTTACATGATTTTGCCCGACAACTCCCGATTACCATTCTTAATCAGACAAATGGCCACAAACAAAAGTAAAACAAACACACAATCAGTCATAGGAAAGGATCATGAACAAAGAACACACACAAAATATATTCTAGAGAGAGATTTTGAACTTATCCTTAAAAAAAGCAAAATATTATAGCATGCATGTGGAGTTTGTATCATGGTACCTTAACTAATACACTTATGTACATACATATATATACAAGATGTTGACGTGGACACAATCCAATAGCCACCACATAAATTATGAGCCTCGGAGCTGTTTCATGGAAGAAGAAGAAGAATAAGAAGAAGTGGACTTATGCCAGCCAGCCAAGCCCATGCAAATGCAGACGAAGCAATGGCCCCGCCCAATAGTAATCTGACACGTCAAGGCATACCCGCGTGTTGCACGGATCCGTAGTCGAAAAGTCAACTGGGCAGCACCAAATACGTATATCTAAACTGTACAAGTAGTATGTGCTGCGTATTTGTACGGTTGTATTACGTGTTGAGGGAAAAAGGGATATCCCTAACCTCCATCACAAGTATATCCTGTCATGTCAATACCCCCCCCACCCCACATGGCCACGTGAACTTTTTCTTTGAGAAAGTAAGCGACCGGCGGGGAAGAAAAGTAGGTGGATCCTACCTTTCATATTGTGGGTGGGACCTGTGGAAGTGGATCCCACAACTGTCGGTTTGCACATTGCATACATGATTGCATCTTCATGAAGGTGCATTGCTCATGATGCTGATGCTCCTCTCTCCTCTCTCCTCCCTCAGTTGCTTTGCTCTTGATATGCCAAGTGCTGCCAACTCAACCCAAACCCCAAAAGCCATTTCTATATGTGGCTTTGCTTCGGCCTTGTGCTTCCACTTTCATTTTCTTGCTCACCCTAGAATGTGTGTCTTTTGAGCAAAGAAAGCCACAACATGCTCTTTCTATCTATTTTCCCAGTATTTTTGTGGGGTTGGGGGGTTAGGTGTCCAAATTAGGTTTGCTTTCAATATGATTGTGACTCGCGTCTTAGCGGTTATCAACCGTTGATGTATAAAATGTACACCGACAATTGAAAAAATAATATATTATATGTGCATAAAGCCAAAAATTTGAAAAGGAAATAAATTGAATCTTGAGGCGGGTTGTTGAATTTGAGACTTAAGTAAACAATCACACACATACGCGGTATATAACTATCGTTAAGGGTTCGCTAAATCGATTTTAGGGGCTTCGATGACAAAACAAATATGACCAGAAAAATAAGAAGATCTTATGGAATAACTTAATCAACTCAAATTGATAATATAGTATTTTACATTTGCACTTTGCGTAACTCGTTTTGCATGTGATCAATTCCATTGATTAGAAAATTCCAGGTAATATTTGTCGAACGCGTTTGAATCTAGAAAACAGAAAAATAGAACAAAACTTTGTAATTGCCCACCGAAAGAAAAACTCTGCCAACTACAACCCTGAGGCCCTTTGTGAGAGCGGTTTTGAACTTGCTTGTATTTCTATGCCCAAAAAGCCCACAAAATTGATGGATTTGCTGAAGTCCAACATAGAGAGCCCACTTCTCAATTGACCAATCAGAAGGATTTCAATTCCCCCACTCTGCTTATATTCCATGGACCATGCTTCATCCACGTATAAAAACCCAGTCTATACAATAATGTCATAATGGAATATGGGCCCCACCCATGGTCAATGATCACAAAATTTGGTTTGGAGCAAACACACACACAACACCCAACACCATTTTTTTAAATTTATTATTTATTATTTCCATATTTTTGGAAAAAAAAAGAAAAGAGGTTATAATTTATCGTACTTTTGGAATCTTGAGCAAGGATGACATCGATATGGGATGAGGTTAGCTTTGTAGTTTTCATATTTATTCTCCTTGGACCCAAGACCTAGACTTGAAAGCCGCAACATAAATTCGGAACACTGTGTGTGAGTTTAGTATATTATCGTCTCCTCTCAATGGAAAAAACCTTAAAAAAAACATAACTTTTATTTATTTAATTTTATTTTACATTCTAAGATGATATAATATAAGCCTACCTAAGTCTTAAAGTCTAGCCCCCAATAGATTAAAGAAAGAAAGAAGTCCAGCCCAAAGTCCATTAGGTTGGGCTAAAGCCCTACATCTCGAGGCCTCGGTCAAAGTCGACCCATGAGTAAAGAAACGTGGCAAGTTTTAATTGGTCCTAGTTATTCCCCGGGCCATACCGTAGAAAAGTAGTGGAACCCAACACTCTGGCCGACGCAACAAGACGTCAGCAACCCCACCACCATAAAGTATTACAATAATCCCCTGCAACCACCACCAGCAAAGCTGCCTCTAACTCCTCCTCCCATTGGTCCCGTCCCATCCCTCACGCAATCATACACGCACGCATCCGTAAAAGCGAGGGAAGCATGGCAGTTAAGTAATTCCAGCAAGCGCAAGGGTCAAAGACCCCCGCGAAATTATCCGAATTTCATAAGAGTTTGGATTGCGGTGTGTCATATCTCAAATACTTTGTGTCAACGGACGCCAAATGAAATTCAAATGCAGCCGAATTTCTAGTTGAAGAGAGAGAGAGAGAAAGAGAGAGAGAGAGCTTGGTGTATTGTTTTCGATGGTTTGTGTGTGAGTGTGTGAGTGTCGGAAATAATAAAATATTTTCCATGTCCTGCTGCCACTGGTCCTTGCCTCCAATCATTTGACTGTGTTTTTCATTTTTCATATTTTTTTTCATTTCATATTTTTAATTTTGGGTTTCTCTTACAATTTTCGTACATTTTCTCTCTGGTTTCTCGGCGACAGCAAAGGAAGTAGAGGAGTGGAAGAAACAAATATCTCTGCTTCTACGAAACTCTCAAACGCATACACTCTCTCTACCCTTTCTTTCTCTTTCTCAGCAATTCCTTGATCATGACAAACAACTCTGAACTCAGGCTGCCACATAATCCATCTTCAATGGACTCTCTTTAATTGCTGCTTTTGTTTGTACTCTCTCTATAAGGTAACTCTGTCTCTCTTTTCTATTTACTCTACTCTTTTCCCTCTCTCAACAACAACAGTTCTGGATTGTTTGAGGTAATTCAAATTTGAGTTTCGTTTTTGAGTTTTTTCCCCTATGATTTTTGTTTGAAAATTTTGGATTTTTGCATGTGATTGGTTGATATTGCATGTGGGTTTTTCTATTTCTGTGAGATTAATTTTACTATTGAGGGAAAGTTGAATAATTTGCAGCTAATTTGGGTTCTGATGTAGGTAGGTGTACGGGGGTATTTCAACATTTAAGTCCTTTTGTTGAAACTTGAATTAGATGCTAAATTTGAGCTGAGAACTTTGTTTACTTGGTACCCAGTTGGATTTTTGAGCTACTAGGTTGTTTCTGTTGCTCTTTCTTCATCTCAATTCCAAGTCGATTGTGTTTGACTTATTATATGTGCTTAGCATGATTTTGTATCAGCCCAAACTTTGGTTTTGGGGCAATCTGTCAACCTGGTTTTAGCTTTATACTATCAATTAGAAAACTTGTCTGGGTTTCGGTAGGTCCTTCTGTTATTGGTATGCAAAACTGCAGTTATAACAGTCCGTCCCATCATTGGTAATTCTGGGGGATATTTTATTTTTTCGCTAATGGATACTTTTCTCCCTTGATTATATTCTTCTATGCAAGCATCTAAATTTGTGTGTGCTTTTTTCTAGGGAAAAAGAAAGAACCATAAAATTGTGTGTACTTAAAAGATCAAATATACCTCTGCAGGTTTTTGATACTTCCGGCATATATATGTACATATTCTGATGCTCATTTTTCCAATCATTGATGGTTTTTCTTGGTTGAAATGAAGACAGCAATTATTGATGCTTTCCCATTTATGTACGTTCTGAGTGATACTGACTTGATTCCTTGGCTGACTCAACAAATAGGGAAATATTGAGGAGCTCAGCCATGGTCTTTTGCTCTTATATTTGTAAATCAGTTATAAATTATGTTAAAAAATTATCAATTATTCCTTTTCTTTTCATTTCTTTGCACCATAAGGGCTTCTGTATGTATTGTTAATCCATTACATTTGTATCAGCGTGTGATATATCTGTATTTACATATGCATGTTTTCTGAACTAGCAGAAATATAAATTTGAGAGTTTTCTGATAGTTGAGCTTTCTATTTTTACTGCCCTTGTGTATGCAGAAAGTGATTCAATGGAGAAACATTTACAGGATACTATGTTGGGTCGTTTTGAAGGTTCCTTCTCTTTCCTTTAACTGATGGAAGCATGGCACAGGGTCATAGCCATGTGCATATGCTACATACATGTTAGTTCCTTATGTATGCATGATCTTTCTCGTGATCTGTCATTTGTAACCGTTTTTGTAGGGGCCTTTAAGATTCCATCAGTTAATAATCCTAGAAAATTGGAAAGTAATGCATGGGGGATTCTTCATGCAACTGAGGCATATCATGCATCAAGTGATACTAGCTTGTTTTCGAGCTCATTGCCTGTACTTCCACGTGAAAAGTGTATGTGTGAGTTCTTTTTTCAATGTAAATTTTTTCCCTATCTGTAGATTGGTTGTTGAGAGTTGAGACTCGATTTACTCAATATGCAGTGAACTTCTCTGACTTGGAGCATTTGGGTCAGTCTGTTGATGATAGCTTGCCTAGTTTAAACAATGTTGAGCAAGAAAATGAGATTAAGGATCCGCTTGAAAATGTTGAATCCAACGCATTTGGGATCATGCTTCCTGATGATGAAGATGATCTCTTAGCAGGCATAACAGATGATTTTGATCTAAGTCGATTGCCTAATCAGCTGGAGGATGTTGAAGAATACGACCTCTTTGGCAGTGGAGGCGGAATGGAATTGGATTTTGAATCTCAAGATGGCCTTGGCATTGGCATGTCAAAACTAAGCATATCTGATGGGGTTGTTCCAAATGGGATTGGTCATTATGCTCTTCCAAATGGCGTGGGAGCTGTGGCTGGGGAGCACCCATATGGAGAGCATCCATCAAGGACCTTGTTCGTTAGAAATATCAATAGTAACGTGGAGGACTCTGAATTGAGAACTCTATTTGAGGTATTGCCAGTTATTTCGTTATAAGTGTCAATTTTGCTTGGCCTCTGTGCCTTGCTTATTTTATTTGTTCTCCTGGTTATGTTTTGGTTTAATGTTCACTTGTTTTATTCGACCAAAAATAAAATGTTCCCTTGTTTTCTTTTGGGTGGGTGAATTGCGGGTTGTTTTGGAGTACTTGGTGAGTTATTAAATCTGAGGCCATGATGATTTTCCCAAAAGTCAAAAGATTTTCATGGTGTTTTTAGGTAGTAGGTTTTAGGAGGGATTCTTGCTTTTCAGACAAATGAAGAAAAATAATAATAAAACTCTAGGTGAGACTTCTGTATGAAATGGAACAAAATGAATTCTAGCTTCCTGATTCAATGGAATTGTCTCTTGCCCCTTTAAAATCCCTTATTAGAAACTTAAGACTATTCAAGTTCATGAAGTTCCTTATTGCAAAGAAAATCAAGCAATCGACTTTTGATATCATGGAGAGGGCCTTTCCTTTAGTAGTTTCATCCATGCAAGTAAATGTTCTGGCAGAACTTGTTATGTAACTCATTTCCCTTGCGCTTTGGAGTTCCAATCATGCTCTCTTTGTTGAGTTGGTGTTGTTATAAATTCGTTTGTTGTTGCAACTTGCATTGGCTGACTCACTGAATGACACAGGTAGGTTTCAGGGTTGGTATTCTAAGAACTTACCTGTTATAGTTAGAGACCACTTTTGGTGACAAATTTGTTGTACTGTACTTTCAGTGTTCGTTACAGATAATTCAAGTGCCACTGCCAACATTGTTCTTGTCAGTGGGAATTTCTTTGCAACATAATCTTTTGGTAGATAATGTATTTGGTGCACTGGTTTCTTTGCCCTTGCTCTCTCTCTCTCTCTCTCTCTCTCTCTCGCGCGCGCGCGCGCGTTTCCTCTTGGTGTGTATGGGAAACAGTAAGTTTGTAATTGGTATCGGCAGTGTTTTTTGAGTTTTTATATATATATTTTTGGTGTGTATGGCAACTTTTCGTCTGCACTTTGATACTCTTGATTCTTATTGATTTATGGACCCATCCCTTTTTTCCTTAGCAATATGGGGATATCAGAACTTTATACACTGCATGCAAGCATAGGGGCTTTGTGATGATATCTTACTATGATATCCGAGCTGCTCGCACTGCAATGCGTGCATTACAGAACAAGCCCTTGAGACGAAGGAAACTTGACATTCATTTTTCAATTCCTAAGGTTTGAATAGATGTTATCCATAGTAGTTTGGTATTGTACTAGTTATTCATTCAACATCTTCGTAATGCGTCCTGTTCTCTGCTGAAATCCAGGATAACCCGTCAGAAAAGGATATCAACCAAGGAACTCTTGTGGTGTTCAATTTGGATGCATCAGTGTCAAATGATGACCTTAGACAGATATTTGGGGCTTATGGAGAAGTCAAAGAGGTAAATTTTAGTGCATAAATGTTGTATGTCGTTTTGTTAGCATTCTTGTTTTGTATGTGCAGTTGTGCACCTTTTTATTATCTTGATTGGTTGTCTGATATTTAACATTCCATGAGTACAAAATGCAGATTCGGGAAACACCACACAAGAGACACCATAAATTCATAGAGTTTTATGATGTTAGAGCTGCAGAGGCAGCTTTGCGGGCATTAAATAGGAGTGACATAGCTGGGAAACGCATAAAGCTCGAACCTAGCCGCCCTGGTGGAGCACGTAGAACGTAAGTATCAATTTACTTTGGGTTCTGCAACAATTTGCAATATGAGTTTAGACATTTTGTATTGCCCTGAATTTCATCATCCATTAATTTCATGAGGGTGACAAATAGTGAGGCGAAAGGTTTCCTTGGATCTTGTAAGTGTAATGTTGCCTATTTGACTAATGGTGCTTTCATTTGTTGAATTTTTCCCTTTAAATGTCACACACAAAAATCAAATTTCCAAATCCTCCATTGGCAATTACTGTATGCAAAAATTTATGTTCGCATCAAATAAAAATATTTTACTGAAGTTCAACGTGAAGTGTTCATGAGAACTTTAGTCAAGATTGTCAGATTCCTGGGCATAATCTGAAAAATATTTTTTTACAGTCTTGGCTGCTTAGTTGACTTCAAAAAATAATTATCCACAGAAAATAAATGTGTTTCAAGAGGTAACTTCCATCCTGTGAAGTGGAGTCTTAGATTAAAGCTCTGATTCAAATTTAATGGTTACACATTCGATTTGGGCTGGGCTTCCTTTGACCCTTTGGAATCTTATCCGGGGATGTTCTTTTGGAGCCCCCTTTGCTTACCTATTAAAAAATCAATACATAGATCCTGTGCCATGTATAGAATTTTTAGATGCTGCCCCCCTATTTTATGGAGAGTTTGCAACACATATTTTCATGAATTGTCAAGCTTCTTCTTCCTTTGAATCTTACTATCCTTTATATATTTTGACTCTGTTTGTATTATATAACCTTTCTTGAATCCCACTACTACAGAAATACTGTTGATTTTTTATTAAATAATTAAGCTGGGCAAGGAATTAATTCATCACACTTTTTTTTGTGGGTTTAGCTTGATGCAACAACTCACTCAAGAGCTTGAACAAGATGAAACTCGGAGTTTCCGACATCAAGTGGGTTCACCATTGACCAACTCTCCTCCAGGTAGATCTCTCACCAATGACCGATGTGCTTGTTTTCACCAAGTGCTGGATTGGCACTTATTGGGAATGCATGCTGCTGAAGCTAAACAATTGATTTGTTACCGTGATAGGTACCTGGGCACACATCGGAAGCCCCATTGAGCATAACCAGCCAGCTTTCAGTAAGTCCCCAGGTTTGGGAAGCCTCAGTCCAGACAGCAACCATTTGCCTGGGTTAGCTTCAATTCTCCCAGCTCATGCGTCTAACTCTCCAAAGATTGCGCCTATTGGTAAAGATCAAGGAAGGTTAAACAATATAAATCAAATATATAGCAACTCTACATCAACACAAGGAGCAGGGTATCAGCATTCCCTTTCCTATCCTGAGCAGAAATTAAGTGCAAGTCCAGGTCCCATCTCATTTGGTGAGTCAAATTCAAATTCAGCAGGGATTGGAACATTGTCAGGTCCTCAGTTTCTCTGGGGAAGTCCAACTCCTTATGCTGAGCATAATTCTTCTGCCTGGCCAACCTCATCTGTGGGGAATCCATTTTCATCCAGTGGACAGGGACAAGGTTTTTCATTGGGTAGCCGGCATGGTTCTTTCCTGAGTTCACATAGCCAACATGTGGGATCTGCTCCATCTGGTGTTCCTCTGGATAGACATTTTGGCTTTTTTCCAGAGTCACCAGAAACATCCTTCATGAATCCAGTGTTTGGGGGCATGGCTTTAAGTCGCAACAGTGGGAATTACATGATGAACATGGGCAGTCGTGCAACATTGAGTGCTGGTGTGGGTCTTCCAGGAAACATTACTGAAAATAGCTCGCCTAGTTTCAGAATGATGTCATTGCCAAAGCATGGCCCTATGTACCTTGGGAATGGCTCATATACTGGACCAGCAGCAACCATCAATGAAATGTTGGCTGATCGTAGTAGAAGTCGGCGAATTGAGAATACTGGGAATCAAATAGATAGCAAAAAACAGTATCAACTTGATTTGGATAAAATTATCAATGGGGAAGATATTAGGACTACTTTAATGATAAAAAACATCCCGAACAAGTAAGAAAAAAAGTTGTAATCATCCTAGGAAGTATATGCTTGCAACTCCTATCATTTTGAATACCTTTATCATTTTGCTCGTCTTTCTCATATTAGGTACACTTCAAAAATGCTGCTGGCTGCTATTGATGAAAATCACTGTGGTACATATGATTTTCTCTACCTGCCAATCGACTTTAAGGTGATTCTTTGCGCTACTATTTGATGTGAGTGCTCTATAATTTCCTCAAGTTTATCTAATGCTAATCAGCACTCTGCTCTCTTTGCAGAATAAGTGCAATGTGGGTTATGCCTTCATCAATATGGTGTCTCCTTCCCATATTATAGCCTTTTATGAGGTTAATTTTGGGCCATTTTATCCCTTTGTTTGTTGTTGGTTAAATTGTATTTGGGTGCTTTATTCACTAGCTTGAGCCGAAGAACTTTTTCTTGATATTTGATTGGCAATTTGAGAATGTTCAAATTCATCAGTCAGAGTGAAAACTAATGAGAAATTTAATGTTTACGATAGTACTCAAACCATTAAATTGGTGCAGGCATTTAATGGGAAGAAATGGGAGAAGTTCAACAGTGAAAAAGTTGCTTCATTGGCATATGCACGAATCCAGGGCAAAGCTGCCCTTGTGACTCATTTTCAGAATTCAAGCCTAATGAATGAGGACAAGCGTTGTCGGCCCATTCTGTTCCACTCAGAGGGCCAAGAGACTAGTGATCAGGTTATATGTTTGAGTTATATGTCTTCTTTTGTTATAATGATGTTGCTCTCTCTGCTCCAGTTATCAAAATTTGATCTCAAAACACAAACACCCTATATTCTTTTCTGATATATTCATATGTTTATGTTTGTGGATCCTCCAGGAAACTTTCCTTTCCAGAAACTTAAACATATGTATCCGGCAGCCGGATGGCTCTTACTTGGGTGACTCATTGGACAGCCCAAAGGGGGATCTGGATGAGAAGCCAGAGAACAGTTAACAATGTATTGGTATTCTTACATGCCTGAGGGGGACAGGGCTGCTAACTTCTGCATAGTGAAGTGTACAGAGTAGAGAGAGAAGTCAAGGTGTGGGGCGTATAATAACTAAATTATGGCTAGTGTCCGCTTTTGAGTACTGGATAACTCTGATATTTACTGAGGAAGTATGGAAGGGAAAGCGGGCAGAGAGCATTTTGTTAATTTGTAGAGTGCAAATTGTTATTCAACCAAGGGATTAGAATAAGGTGAAGCATATAGCTGAATTGTGAAGTCTCTCTGCAGCCATATGCATTGCTCAACGGTTTGTGCAGAATTTCTCCTTTTGGTTTTTTCCTTTTGTTGTTTTTTGTAGTGTCCTGGGTCTTTAAAATCCCACTGCAAATATGATTTTACGTGTTCATATGGCTAAAATGCCCTGTTGGGTAATAGGGCTTCAGGGCTGTTTAAGGGGGAAAAAAATTCAAGGTTGTATAGAAGGGAGACAAACAGAATCGTCATGTTCATAGTGGGTCGGTGTTGTCATATACCAAAAAACTTTGTACTGAATTAAATAAATATATGGATGTACAGATGTTCTCTCTCTCTCTCTCTCTCTCTCTCTCTCTGACATGGTGCGCACACAAAATTTTAATCTCTCAATGTCATTTGTTTGAAAGTTCATTGTTGGATATGCCTGCTGGGATTTTCAAAGAGAATGTTGGTCAAAGTAGGTGTAAAAGAGGTTGAACATGCACAAACATGGCACTGAGCACGATTCATTTCAATTGGACAATGCATGTTTGTGTCACGCGAGGCACGAGTACAGGGCATGCTAGACGCAACGTTCCACCCAAATATATTGTTTAAAAAACAAAAAATATATTAGAAGAGCAAGCCAGGAAAGGGTATAAGGATTTTGATAAGATTAGTTGGCCATGTGGGTGTTTTCAGACCATTGACGAAATGTGAACTCCACATGTATTGACAGTCAGAAATCAACCATGTAGTGGATTGAGTAACATCTTCAGTTTGGTTGCTACGAAGGTTTAGTTGTTCCCTTGCGTATGGCTTGTAAAGTAGGTGACAGATTAATGAGCAGCTCAGGCCATACATAACACATGGGAGGCACAAACTCAACTAAATTATTGTCTTTGTGAACGCATTATAAAGCTGAGAGTTACAACAGGGCAAGTTCTAACGTTAAATGCGGAATTCTAGAAGCAATCCGAATTTCAGTCATGTGTCATGACTCATTAGTAACATAAAATGTGAAATCACCTACTTATATCAGAACTTGCCGGCAGAATAATGATGTCATAAGTATTGCAAATTGTCTAACTGTATTTTTTAGTGCATGCGTTCAAATCTGTAGAGCATCAGCAATGGAACCTGCAAGACTTAACACCTCAAAAGGAGCTTTATTTGCCACGGCTTTGACAGTAAGCGGGCAGGAATCCGTGATCCAAAAGTAGGCGAATGCCTTCTCCGAGCCTTCTGAAAATCAAATCAACTGGCAATAAGGAACACAGAAATTACAATTACAAAGATGACATAATACACCATGGGTGACATAAGCGCTAACCTTGGCTGCACCATGAGCAGCCAAAACTTTCTGCCAGAATAAAAGACACAAAGGGAATGATTACGGAATACTTCCAAGTTCCGAAAGCATGGCATAAATGTTTGAAATGCTTTTATGTTTCTGATGTACACATACCAATTACAGATACAAAGGCTTTATTGATAAACACTAATAGTTACAACAAAACTTCCTAGCGTGGACAAGAGGTCCACAATCTAGGCCAAGCTTTAAAAAGCTAGCTCTATGATATTCAGAATACAAACTACAGCCAAGACCTGTAGTGATACCATGAAGATTTGCAATCTTGAAAGAACTTAAACATGTCAAAATTCAGAAGCAACAGGTTCATGAGTATATAAAGAGTAGGGAAGAAAGGTATTGATAAGTAGGGGTCACCCATTGGAAATATACCTGGCACTCGATCAAGGTGCCGCCAGATTGCACCAAGTCATCAACAATGACTACATGATAACCAGCAGGATTTCCCTCCTTGATCCGAACTATCCTCTTGTCACCTTCACGAACCTTATTACACACCACCTGCCATTAAAAAAACATCCAATTCATAAAGGTGAGATTTAAAATGATAATAGAAATAATTCTCACTTTAAGCAAAAGTTCAAACCAACCATGGGAAAGTGATCCAACTGCTTGTGGAATCGCTTCCATGCTCCATCATCAGGAAATGCAACAACTATCTGAGAGGTGACTTTAATTAGAATGGAAATCATAAATACAGAGAATAAAGCCACTTGGCAAGCATTTATAGACAAGGCAAATAAAGCCAAAAAATGATTATAACGATTCATTATGAGACACATGGAAGACACTGCCGCACACTCACCTTATCAGAGTCGGGAAGCTGGTGGAGACACTGCTTCAAGAGTGGAATTCCAGTCTCAAACAAAGGCAAAACATGGTCCCCAAAATAAAATCTTTCCTGCAAAAAAGAAAGGAAGTACAGAACACAAATATTCAGTCAATAAGGTAATGACAATCAACAATGTACAATCCCAACCCATGTGAAATCATAAAAATGGAGAAAATGAGAATTGCAAACAGAGGCCAAATACTGGTGAGCTAAAGAAAGAAGAGAAAAGAACAAATTATCATAGAAATAGGGGTGTGGTAATAAGTTGCAGAAAAACGTTGACCTAAAAAAGTTTTTAGGTTGCAGATGTATATGATTGTTTTTTTAGGGAGTATATAATTGTTATTATACAAATTTCTGTTCATCACTTACAAATGAAAAGTTTGTTTATGATGCTTAGAGTGGAGTTAAGAAACAAATTTCAGAGAATGAGAACTGCAGGGGCATGAGGTGTTTGGATGATCGACTGCATCCTATTATTACACTACTGCACTACACCTTAATGAAAAGGAGACTAGATGGAATGGTACGTATGCATAAATATCTGTAACTGGAGTAACTCAAATACAAAGTTTTCGGCAGCATCATGTACAAATTACTTGATAGAAAAATTTATATCAGAAAATCTTAGCCAGTTTAATTACTAAAAGGCTCGTCCATGAGAATAAGAGAAGAACAAAAAAACTAGGATATGCAGACAAACCTGTAAAGCATGTATGTCATAGATGAGTACACTGTTTGGGCCACCTTTTGATATGGGAATATTGGACAACATTCTTGCCATGGTAAATGCAGTTGCTACATCCCCTTCTTCTTCCATTCGTTCAAAGGAACCAGTTGGAAAGAAAGGCAAAACTAATGTGAACGATGCAACAAACAGACGGGGGAGTGCATATATTACAGAAAGCTGTTCAAAGATAACTCCTTGAGAGCTAAATGATGCAAGAAAGGCAACATGTTGGCCTCGAAGGTCTTGTGCGTTGTTTATAAAAATGTTCGGAAATCCATCATCAAAAGTCCTGTATATATACGATCCAATCAGTACTCCCACTTATCTTACACATCCTGTACTAAATATGCTAGTCTAAAACTTTCCTTTACCACTGCCCCCATCTAGGAATCTATGACAAGGGATTCAATTGGTAAAATTATAAGTAAAATACAGTGGGATAGTCAAATTTTTGATAACTAGAAGGCATCCCTCATATAAATCTTTCTCAATTACACTTCTTTGGTCTGAAAGATTCTTTATTTTTTTACTTAGCATTGACTAATCAATTAATTCAGCATTCAAGTTCTCCACTTTTCCAAACTCTTGTATGCACAGCTTTACAGAAGATCACAAGTTTCGCTCTTTTGGTTTTGTATTCTGTTAATATTCATTGAATCACAACCTTCAGAAATAACAGATGAAAAGAAAAGTGCCCATTTTTTCTTTTGAAAAAGTGAGCTGAAAAAGAAGAACCCATCTCAAATTCATGACTAGGAAACAAAACAAAGCAGAATTAATAAAACGGGTAGGAAAGCAGATTATCAAGAGGAACAAATAAAGGAGCACAGAGCACGACAAAACAAGTTTGAGGAGAGAGAAAGAGAGAACCTCCATTTGATGGTCTGGAGGGTTATGTGGTCAGACTGAGAAGCGACCTGTCGAGCAAGGTCTTCACATTCAGCGCAGTAGAATAGGAACACTTGCTTCTTCTGTGAGTTTTCCATGGCCGTCTATCTTGTAAGAGGAACAGAGCCCACAAGCTCCCACAGACAGACAGGAGAGGGTTTTAGGGAGAGATAGTGAGAATTATAACTTGTAAGGGTTATTCCTTTTATAAGTCCTTGAATTTAAATCCTTCTAAAATAGTTCCGTGATTCTTAGGACAAATGGTCATGCCGTCAATTTTGTTAACTTTTCTGTTAAATTCAAGGGCAAAATGATATTTTTGTATCAAAATTGATTAAAATATGAATAAAATTTGTAAAAACTAAAAATAAACTCTCTCTCTTTCTCTCTCCCTCTATCCTGATTTCTACTTCCCTTAAACTTTATTTATTTATTTTTTGTTGGTTTTTTTTATTTGATTTGATTTTATTGTTTTTTTAAAGATATGATTTTTTATTCATTTTGTTGGTTTTAATATAAAAAGAGATTTTCTATTTAAACCCTACACTTCTCTTTATTCACCCCAATACTTAAATCATTAAGCTGTAAGTTTTATTATTGTGTAAAAAAACAAAAAATGTCATCCAACTTAATACTTAACATTTTTATTCGACATATTGGGTTTTGTAAACTTTTATAAAGTTTTATCAGGTTACACCTTCTTCCCTGTTTATCTCCTATGGTATATATATATATATATATATATATCCATTTCTTAGGTACAATTGAGCTAGAGGAAGTGAAACAATGAATCAACCCAAAGTGCCTAAAGCTTCAGTACATAGTGTTTCAATGTTTGAAAATTCTAGATGGCATTTGGAGATAGAAATCAAATAAGAATCACATGCTATGCACAAAAAATTTTCCAATCTATAAATTCACATTGTCAACAAATCAAGTGTTTGTCAAATTCATTTAACAATTTGACCCATTTGGTCAGGAGACTTGATCAAACTTAGCGGCTACTTACACCATTGCGTGTTTCATACTTCATGAAATATGAAACTTCCCTTTGCAACCTCTTAATCCCATGTGTGTGTACAAAAAAACTAATTTCATTACTTACTATTTCTCATGCGCATAACGTACTTCCTCCTTTAAAGGTAGCTTGTGAGATTTAAATAGAAAATTTCTTTTATTTCTTATTTTTTCAGCTTGGGGTGTATTTAAGGGTAGTTTGGAAAAATAATAGGGTTTTCTTAGAAATTGTGAAAATTTAAAGGGAGTTTTACTAAAACACCCAAAATAGGGGTTGAAATTATAAAAAAACCCAAGTACTATTTAAACATATAAACACACCCAAAACCCATCATTACACACACTCAAAACCCATTTATAAACACACCCAAAAAGTTGACTTTGGGGTTGATTTTGGGTGTGTTTCTATGTTTAAATAGTGCTTGGGTTTTTTTATAAATACATGTTTAGGATTGAGTTTATTTATAAATTTGTAAAATTTAAATTAAAAGTTGGGGTGAACTTAGATCATGGGGAGAACTAAGAGAAGTGTGAGGTTTAAATAAAAAATCTCTATACAAATACCATTTTGCCCTTATATTTAACAGAAAAAGTTAACAAAATTGAAGGCATGACTATTTGTCCAAACGAAACTAAAGTTAAAGGACCAAGAGAACTATTTTGAAAATTGAGGTAATCAAATGCAAATCGAGTCAAAATTCAGGGACTAATATAAAACGATTAACCCTAACTTGTAAAGACATGTTTGGCTGCTCTTACTAGCTGACTCTACCCAAGTTACCTAACTATTTAGTGGATCTTTTTGTCTTTTTCTTGTCAATAGCAATCTTTTGATTTTTTTTTAGGACCTTTCATATTGAGAGGGACAACATACTAAACTCACACACACTACAGAGATGTTAGGATTCGAACACAGAATCTTTCCTGCAGTAGCAAATACTCCAAATCACTATACTAATAGGTCCTTTGCAGACTAAATTTTAAATAGTAGTTGACATGCCATACATTAGAATATGTAATAAAAAAAAGAGAAAAATAATAAACTTGTAACTCAAGTGTTTAACAGCATTTACTTCGTCATCCGAGGTCTTATATCGATATTCCTTTTTCTAGTATTGTTTGTATTTTTTTTTATTTTTTTTAGAAGTACATGCCAAAGCCAAACATAGGATAGGACATTGGCATCCTCTTCCCAATATTATATATTTTACAAATTTATAAATAAACTCAATCCTAGACATATATTTATAAAAAAACCCAAACACTATTTAAACATAGAAACACACCCAAAATCAACCCCAAAGTCAACTTTTTGGGTGTGTTTATAAATGGGTTTTGAGTGTGTGTAATGATGGATTTTGGGTGTGTTTATAAAATGTTTTGGGTGTTGGATTTTTTTATAATTTCAGCTCCCATTTTAGGTGTTTTAGTAAAACTCCCTATATATTTTATGTGGGCACTTGGTCAATTCTTGTGATGGATGTACCAGATGCTCGAAACTCAAATTCCCAATATCGACAGAGAGTAAATGGTAATTAACAGGGTTTGACTATCCAATCTTAGTGTGCTGGCACGTGTAAGATCATTTCTCTGTACGTTGACCTACTACATTTACACACAATACTCAGATGCAGAGTATTTATATATGCGTGTAGAGAGAATTGATTTCTAACCATACCCATCCCTTCATTTATTTAGTGAGAAAACTGAAGGTGCTCGGAGCAGCACAGTCAAACTTTGGTTCATATCCTCTCACCTTGTTGACGCCTTTAGAATAAAGTGCACCATCTTTTATGGTGGATCCTATTCCCATGTGACATCACTGTGATGATCATTTGGGTGACACCCAAGCATGGAAGGGTTAGCACTTGCCGTATACCAGCGTTGTGCGGCGATGACAGCTCCCAGGGTTTGAAAAATTGTATGCCGTGAGGCCACCACTCACGGATCTCTACATCCGTGTCGTGTCTGTGAATGGTAGTCGCACTATAACAATCGTATGGAAGAAATTCTCTTAAATGTACAGTATGGAGATCTTCATTGAATTCAATTGTTAAAACCTAGTTCATCAAATTTGGTCACTTATTTCTAAACTTCTTTTAATTTTAATTCAAATTGTGTTCCATTACAGATTGAGAAATTTCATCACTTCTTATTATTTTTATTTTTGGGTCTTTTTTGGCCATGAATTCATCTATTCACCAAAACAACGAACCAATTATTTCGTACTACAACCCTAACTGTCAAAACAATGTTCCCAATAAGCTAATTTTGGAGGCCAATATTTCATTTATTTTAGGTGGGTCACCTGTCCTTGCTGTGGACCAATTCTTAATAGGAACAGAAATCTCATTCCTTGAAAAGCTGTCGTCACTATCGTGTGCTAGCTAGCTTTCAAGCATCCATACTGGATGAATTCTATTTCAACAGTCAGGAAAACATAAACAAAAATTAGAAAAAAGAAGAAGAAGAAAGGAATAAAAAACTCACGTTTAGGTTTGTGAATCTTCTAGGGTTTCATGCAAACGATGTGCATGGTAACCAAACATCCATATCAAATGATTAAGAGTTCACCAACCTGCTAATCAGAATTGCATGATCTTAACTGCCATACCAAAAATAACTAAAAAAACCGAAGAAAAAAAAAACCAATTGATTTTCATAGATTTTGCAACAGAATCATGCCTACTGAATCTCTGACTAATATTTCACAGAAATACATTTTTCTTTTTGTTCAACAACCCTTTGGTTGCTTCACACAGACAAGGCTGTGTTGATTTATGCAGACAAGAATCTGTAAATTATGAACAGACAGACTCATCATAAATTTTTAATAGATGAAGAATTGAATTATAATTACAATTTATTATTCCATTGATACATTTAAGTATGAATGCATGGTACTGTTGGCCTGTTTGGGAAAACCAGAAAGGAGAAATTGTTGTTACCTATAAGTTATTACTAAAGAAAGTCAAAGACTATCTGCAAGCTTTTGAATGGTGAAAAAAGTCAACAAATCAGATGGTGTATGGGTGATCTAACTCTTGGAGTGGTCCTCCTGGATTAAAATATATTTGAATGAAATCCATTTCTCCCTTCTTTTTTCCCCATGCTGTGGATGGTCAATTGCATCCTTATGCATGTGCACACATTCCAATGCCATTGGGAGAGAGAGAGAGAGAGAGAGAGAGAGAGAGAAATAGCAAATTATGGTAAGGCATTCACCAACAATCCAACCTACTGGGTTTTTTTGGCAGGCCAAGGAAGGAAAAAGGGGTTGCCTGGCAACATGTTGAGGGCATTTGCATAAGTTAAGGCACTTGTAAAGATGGTTCATAACAAAAGATAAATAAAAAATCAAAATCAAAATCAAAACAGAAAAAAAGAAAAAAAAAAGAAAAAGAAGTTCAGGTTTGAATTAATGCCAACGGTGTGGCTAACCAAATGCTTCTGGTCAACCTTCCCTCTCACTCTTTAATTGTGTCCTATAAATATACACTGCAGCCCCTTCCTCTTGTTCACAAACCCTTCCATTTAAACCCTCCTCTGTTTCTGTCTCTGCCTTCCTCTGCCTTCCTCTCTTTTCCTTTGTCATAACTCATAACATCTTTGAACTATGGTCCTCCCAGTGGTACTTATCAAGCTCATAGATTTAGTCTGGTACCAGCTGCTAGCAAATTCATGTCACAGAGCTGCAAGGAAAGTTAGAAACTATGGCTTCCTTTTTGGCAACTCTTCTCCTCCTAACAAGCCATCCCAACAACAACCGCCCTTTTCATTTCCCAGTGTAACCAAGTGTGTTTTGGAGGGTAGAGATTGTTCCACAATTGCATGTGACATTTTTGGAGCCCTTTTGAAATCCCAATCTGTCTTCCCTTACTTCATGTTGGTTGCCTTTGAAGGTGGCAGCATTATCAGAGCCTTTCTCTTGCTTCTGTCATGCCCCATTTTGCTGGTTCTGGACTATGAGCTCAAGCTAAGGGTCATGATTTTCATCACCTTTTGTGGGCTTAGGAGAAAGGACATGGAGAGTGTTGGCAGGGCTGTTTTGCCCAAGTTTTATCTTGACAACCTCAACCTTCAGGCCTATGAGGTTCTGGCTTCAACAGGATCTAAATATGTGTTTACAAGTGTCCCTAGAGTCATGGTTGAAGGATTTCTCAAGGAGTACTTGGAGGTTGATGATGTCATAGGCACTGAGCTGCAAACTGTTGGGCACTATTTCACTGGCTTCTTATCCAAGTCTGGTTTTTTTGTGAAGCACAGAGCTCTAAAAGAACACTTTGGCGACAAAAAACCAGATATTGGGCTTGGAACTTCAAGCCTCCACGATCATCTATTTATCTCCCTTTGCAAGGTACACATCAGAACTTTCAAACTCTCCCTTAGAAAATTGTTGCATGTAAAATATCATACAATTCCATTTTGAAAGAATTGTCATGTATTTTGACCATTAATTGCTTGTACTTCATTTTCTTTCTTGATGCATAATCCTACACCTAACACATAACTAATTGGGTATGATCTTATCAACTTTCTGGTTACAGTACTTCAAAAGATTTTGCTATACTCGTGCTATAAATTAATGACAGGTATTTGGCATCATGTAATTTGCAAGCAAAATAACCCACCAATAATTCCCTTCCTTCAATCTTTTTTGGTCTGAATTTCTTTCCTTTAATTAAGAAGAGGATTTTAATTTTTTTTTTTTTTTTTTTTTTTTTTTTTTTTTTTTTTTTTTTTTTTTCCTTTCAAGGACACTCTGACATGACAGATGACATTTCAATTTACTTTTGCTGGGTACGGTATAGGCAATTAAATTAAATGAATTAGCTAGGTACATGCTATATACATGTTTAAGATGAATAGTTATTTAATTCTGTGTATTGGATTGTAACAGGAAGCCTATGTAGTGAACGAGGAAGACAGCAAGAGTGGTTCAAATTCAGTGATGCCGAGGCAAAAATACCCAAAGCCAGTGATATTTCATGATGGAAGGCTTGCATTCTTGCCTACACCATCTGCAACTCTTGCCATGTTCATGTGGCTCCCTCTTGGAATAATCCTAGCCATATTCAGAATCTCTGTAGGCATCTTCCTTCCCTACAAAATTGCCCTCTTTTTGGTCACTTTGACAGGTCTCAACCTATCTGCAAAAGGGTGTAACAATTCAACTTCTTCCAAACCAGATCAAGAAAAAAGAGGGGTTCTCTATGTTTGCACCCACAGGACTCTTTTGGATCCAGTTTTCCTCAGCACATCTCTGTGCAAGCCTTTGACTGCAGTCACATACAGCCTGAGCAAAATGTCTGAGATCATAGCCCCAATTAAGACAGTGAGATTAACAAGAGACCGAAAACAAGACGGAGAAACCATGCAGAAGATGCTCAGTGAGGGAGATTTGGTGGTGTGCCCTGAAGGAACAACTTGCAGAGAGCCTTATTTGCTGAGGTTCAGCTCACTGTTTGCAGAATTGGCTGATGAGATTGTTCCTGTGGCCATCAACACAAATGTGACCATGTTTTATGGGACAACAGCTAGTGGCCTCAAATGCCTGGACCCAATTTTCTTCTTGATGAACCCTAGGCCTAGATATTATGTTGAGGTTCTTGGGAAGCTCCCAAAAGACCTAACTTGCGCAGGGGGTAAGTCCAGCAATGAAGTGGCAAACTATATACAGAGGAAGCTGGCTGATGCTTTGGGATTTGAGTGCACCACTCTCACAAGGAAGGACAAGTACTTGATGCTAGCTGGGAATGAAGGAATTGTTCAAGATAATAAGAGAAAGAAGCCTTAGTTTCCCATCTTTATTATGAGATTTCCATCTAAGTGATCTTTTTTTTTTCCTTCTTATTCTTAGAATTCATGGACTGATTATATTTATTCTTCTTTTGTTAAGGTGGCCAGGAAACCATATATATGGTAACTTTTTGTTAGATACCAGCAGTGAGATGCTTCAGTTATCACTATTTACCATTGGTATTGTCGAATGATTGCATATTCTTTTATCTCTTGTTCTGTTCTTACATGTGAATTTAATCAACATGTCTTCATGGTGACCAGAATATTATTTCCAAAATAGTATTTGTAGATGTGATATAAAGAGGGATTAAAAAAATTCATAAGCGGGGATTGAGTTTGAGACTTCTTTTTAACATTGAGAAAGAACATAGTATAAGAAAAATATCACATGAATAAGAGCTAGTTGGTTCGATTCGATCTTGTTTTACAGATCGAGGTACTTAATTATTCACTATTTTTTTTGCATAATGTATTGAGAAGTGTGAGCGTGATGATGTTTGTGAAATGTTCAGTGCTTTGCAAATAGCAATTAATGATATTATAAATGCAAAGTCATAAATCAGAGAAGGGGTCCTCAGAATAATAATCATTTCTCTTGGTGATGGAGATCAAAGAAAGCTAGATGGCACCAACTTTGGTCGACACAAGACAATAGGACACATATGATTAATTACAAGCTTCTCAAACGTTTCTTTGTCGTTTTTTTTGGTGGTCAATTACATTGATTTTCAATTTATATTTTCGTAGTTGACAAACAATTGAACAAAAGTTGTTGAGAGCTACTCTATCTGGTTAACCAAGACACAGAAAAAAAAGAAAAAAAACATAACATGGAATTTGGGTTGTTGGGTTTGGGCCAGCAACAAATGGTCCAAGTCTAGGCTGGGTTGAGCTTGAGAGTGTTGCCCTGCCATACATGCTTTCGATCGGAAACCAAAATAATTAATTATTGGGTGTGTATATAAATAGATAACTTAGAGCATCCACAATGAACTCCTTAAATCATCTATTTAGACAAATTTTAGGGAGAAATGGAAAAATATAACTTCAACCATGCTCCCTATCCACTTCTTAAAATAAGGAGATTTCTAGGAGCTCCTAAATTTGAGGAGAGAGAAAAAAATTCCTAGTGGCTACCTGTAATTTAATGCTGCTTTATTTTATGAGTATTTTAAACCTTTAATTAATGCTAACTATTATATATATATATATTTTATAAAGATGGACCAATTAAAAAAGAGTTATACCATTTATGACTCCTTAAACTAGAGAGTATGATTAGAGTTAAAAAAAATTTAGAGTGCACATAAAATAGTTTTTGTATGTTTTTAGCTAAATTTTAACTAAAAAATAGAGAGCATAATTGTAAATGCTCTTGGAGCATTTTCAACTGATATGTCAAATTATCATGTGGATATAAAATGACAAAAATTAAACTGAGTATCTAAAAATTGCTCAAACCATTAAAATTATCATTTAAAAAAAGAGTAATGCTACTTACCACATTTTTATCCCACATTTCTATACCACATGATGTGGCATATCCATATTATATGCCACATCAATTAAATCAATGAAGTGTATTTTAATTAAGGCAATTAGATAAACAAATACTTGAATAAATCATAAAATAAAAGAAAATATCAAATAATTTTAATTGATGTGGCTGTCCACCTCAGCTGCCACATAAGATGGTATAAAGATGTGGTATATAAATGTGGTAAGAGTAGCATTATTCTTAAAAAAATTATCATTTTCAAATTTTTAACTGTTAAAATTACTCAAATCAAGTTTCTACACGGATTTGAAGGATGGAAGAGATATGTCAAAAATAACATATCAAAAAGTTTGATGTCAAATATTATTTTAAAACTTTTTCAGTCATAAACCCCACTATCATTTTCTTTTAAAAATAATATAATATTTGGCATTTCGGGTGAAGTTAAATTTTTTCTTAATTTTCAAATTACCACGTAATCTATCAAATTCAAATTTAACATTTTATATTGAGTAATGCTACACTTACCACATTATTATCCCACATTTCTATATCACATGATGTGGCATATCCATATCATATGCAACATCAATTAAATGAATAAAGTCTATTTTAATAAATAAAATTAGAAAAACAAAAACTATTATTTACATGATATGGTATATACACATCAGCTGCCACATCATATGGTATAAAATTATGGTATAAAAAATATGGTAAGATTAGTATTATTCTTTTATATTTGACATCTCCATACTTTTAGCGAGCAATTCGGAGCTGAAAAAGAAACAGAAGAAGTATGCACTTGGGCCCACTGGCCCAACCATTATGGACAAGCAAGTGATTAGACAATGGAAGATGCAAAAAGTACATATCCATGTGATTCAATCCGCTTATTTTTTTGTTTATGACAAAAAAAATCAACTAATATTGTCCATGTACATTATGGAATATAAATCAACGATGTGACACCTCCACTATAATTATTGCACTAAATTTAAATCCACCAACTCTCAAGAGCTGTACCTACAAAAATTATAGGTTCCACACAAATTTTGCAATGGCATGCCTAATGCATCATCCACCATCCGATCATGCCACTTCTCTCTCATGGCTCCATTCAGCCGTTGGATGAACCCCTTGCTATGCCCCTCATAATAGTTCAACATTTGTGCCACCACTCGAGGGTCCTTATCCTTCCACCAAAATTTGTCACACCCCGGCAATTTGGTGCCCATGCCATAGCTTTTCGTCTCATCAAATAAGCCTTGCTCACCCACCATCCTTGTGTACTCCACCATGCCATCTATAAGCTCCGGTGGGGCATGGGCCTCACCGTCCCAAAGCCATACATGTGCCATGCCGCGTAGGATGGCAGTGACCAATGCGCGGTGGGCATTGGGCTGGTCGTCCATGATTGAAGGGCTTATGTCAAATACAAAATGGTCATTTTTTTTGTTGGGTGAGTGGTGAACGACGACCCCCGTGTTGTGGGAAGTCAAGTTCAGGCTGGAGAGCCTCAAAATGACATGGTTTATGTGCTTCTTGGGTTGTGCATGTGCTTCAGGGTAAAGAAGGCATTCGACGAAGTTGCTGGTGTCGAGGATAATGCGGGTGGCTTTGTCGTTGGAGACGTAGAAGAGGTGGAAGCGCCGGCCAGCAACAGAGTGTTTGATGTCGTTTATGATGGTTATGTCGAAGCCCTTGGATGCTTCACGGTCGGCATATAATGCGAGAAGTCCAATGAAGAAGACTGAGAGGAAACGAACGAGGATGTCGATAGTACCAGAATTGTGTGATGCATGATGAACACAATGGTTGTTTGTTGAAGGAGGGATTGTTGGTTTTCCATGGATGAGGGGTTGGAAGAGGGATGGTTGGTCGTCCATTGTAGAGTGAATATGAAATGATAGACAAAAGAAGAGTGAATATGAAATGATAGACAAAAGATGCGAAGGAAACAAGAATTATGAGATGAGGCAAAATGAGTGGTTAGTAGTACTATATGTTTAGGGTCCCCGATCCCATGCATGTGATCCATTCCTATCATAATTGAAAGAGGACATCCATGTGGAAAATGATTGGCCTTTCACAAATAATATTTATAAAGATATTTTTACAAGAGGAGGATAATACGTCTGAAATAATGAAGGTTGCACATTACAGTAGGGTTAGTCACAATTAGATATTAAATTCATCACCAATATATCATTCTCGTATTCAAAAACTTGACTAAGCGTACCCAACTCCGAACAAATTTTTTCCTTTTGTATTTGGTGGCATAGTACGAATGTAAATTTCTAAATTACTTGGACAATATTTGGCTTCTCTCACATGTAACGGCTTATTTTTTTAATATAAATAAATTATAATTTGACATGTATATAAACTTTTATTTCGTACTTTTAATAAGTCAATTTTACAAATGTATCAAACTGTAATTAACTAATTTCATTCCATGTTTTTTAAACTTCTTGTACGAAGTCATGGGCCCATAATTTGAAAGTGGAACCACAAATGGGACCTAGGTGAGGAAAATAATTTGAAGGTGGTGTAGGTGTAGCCCTTGTCTAAATGAGGGCTCAAACAACCAAGCCAGTAGCTGCTGTACCAATTAAATTTTCATTCCCATTAATTACAATAGTCCAACAGCTAATTGGCTTTAAATATATAAAAAATAAAAAAAATAAATAAAAGAACTTATAGATAGATCTACAAAAACGTGGTCGGCAGGATTCGAACCTGCGCGGGCAAAGCCCACATGATTTCTAGTCATGCCCGATAACCACTCCGGCACGACCACTTGATGTTTTACTTTCTCTCTTTCTTTACTTAAGAAAGGGTCACTGTCACTCTCATCAACAAAACCTCATTGACATATCAATTACAAAATTCATCTGAATTCAAAACTAAGGCGGCGTATCACAAAGACACTAGTATATATGTAATATACTTCATATAATCCTCTAAATTCTGACCAAAAAAGACAAAAAAAACTATCTTCTAAACACATTCACCAGTAGATTACATGGGGGAAGTGGACTTGAACCTACAAAAGTTTGTATAGGGAATTTATGTTGTGAACAAAATTAAACAGGCCATGATGAATATATTTCTAAGGCTATGTGAGCTTGCAGCTGCTGCAGATGCTGAGGTAGAAGGGCCAGAAGCACCAAAAACAGTTGAGCCACTTGTATTTGTTGTGTTCAAGACTGATGAACTTGTGCTGCAAAACCCAAAACCCAAAATGCATATATGCAGATATGAATCTCTTTCTCCCTAAATTTTTTTGGTAGGAAACACAAGAAAGCAGAGATGGATGAGAGAGTTACCTGGTAGATGGATATTGACATGTCCCAGTACCTGAAAAACAATGTTGCAAAATAAGAAAAAAAATGTTTGACATAAAATTTGAAGATTAAAAAAAGCAGAAGAAATGGTATGTTACTTGGGTCAGTGCTAGTGATCACAGCAGTTCCACCAAAATTGCAGCTATTTGGAACTGGGTTTTTCTGATAGTAGTTATTGAACGCGAAAGAAGCGTGATCCCGGACATTGTTTGGGTTGTAACAGCTTCTACCAGCCTGAATTTCTGAGCAATCAGTGCCCCCATAGCCACAAGCATAGTCCAAAGCAACTTGTAGTGCCATTTGGGATGCACTTTGGCTAGCAACACACCAACTTGAACCAGTGGATGATGGTGTTGTAGAAAATGGGGTCATCCTAGGGGTTGCACTGACTGGAGAGGTTGAATCTGGGTCTGAATTTGGGTTCACAATTGGTATTGATGAAGTGGGATTGGTGGGAGTTATTGTAGGAACAGTTGTTATTGGAGTTGTGATGTCCCTTTTGGTGGTAGAAATTGGAGTAGTTTTTGTGAATTGTAGCCTTCTCTTTTCATGGTCTTGTTCTTTCATATTCCCAACATTCTTTTCCTTTTTTGTCACCTTCAAACCTGTGCTAGAAATGAAAACCACAGTTAGCTTTATTTTTTCAACTTTGCACTTTTTGAACATGGAAACAAAATGGTGCCAAATCTGATTAGGGTAGTGGTTCCTTATTTCAAAAAATAACATCAACCCATATAAATGGTTTCAAACTTTCACGAACCAACACGTTATCACATTTCGCAATGGATTTTGCACATATGGACGACCGACCCTAGTATATTTGAATGATTGATTGGTAAGAGGGAAGCAACGTTTTCTTTTTGGACTTTAAAGTCAATAGTAACAACTGAAAAGTTCAGTGACTTTTGTCCAATATATGGTACCCAGATGGGGTCTTACCAAGTTGAAAAACTGCTAATTTCAAAATGTAATCATATAACTGCTTCAAAGAACTGGAACAATAAAGAAATACTAAGAAGAGGTTAGCTGACATCCTATTCCACAAAGGACCTATGTTCTTGGAAGAAATATAAGGAAATACTAAGAAGAGGGAAAAGCAAAATTGAACATGAAACATCATTGAAAATTTGAAAATGAAGAACAAGAAAAAAGGAAGAGAGAGAGAGAGAGAGAGAGAGAGAGGGCATCTTTAAGGAAACTATATCTAGAAGAATGGGAAAATGAAACTTTTTATCCACAAAATAAAATGTATACCTTAAAGAAAGAAAGAAAGATGAGATGTTTTGGATGAGCAACATTGTAAAGCAATAGATGTTTGGATGTAGATTATTAAGAATACAGAACAAGAACAGCATTTGAAATGACAAAATTCTGAGCAAGAAAATTACATATACATATTCCTCAGAATTTCATATCTCAATCCAAACTCAGACACCAACAGAAAAAGAAAAAGAAAAAAAAAAGGAGATTCTCAATGCACACATAGATTTTTAGTACGCCGAAAGCTAATGGGAAGAGAGAAAAGAATAAAAATATATATACTTGTCAAAGGCAGAAAGAAACAAAGAAAAAAGAAAAAGAAGCTAATGAGATTATTACCAAATACATTAACAAAAGAAGATGAGAGATCATGCTGATATAAAATTGAAAAGAAGCAACTCAAAGTTCAGAACAAGACAAAGCAAGTCACCTGAACAGAGGAAATGACCCAATAGGAGGAAGAAGAAGACTAGAATTAAAGGATAAATAAACCTTCCACCCTTCATCACCATCCTCTTTTTCTTCTCTTTGGTGTCTTCTGCTACTTCTCCTATTGTCTTTGGTGGCTTCTGCTTCTTCTTCTGTTTGATAACTTTTTCTTCTTCTCCTTCTCCTTCTCCAGTCTTGTTCTACCTTTTGTTTGGGTTGAAAGAAAGAGAAGCAAATATAACTTAAACTAGAGAAGCATCAATGATGCTGTTGAAAAGAAGTGGTCTTTGTACCCTTTGTCAATTGTCATGCACTTAAATATATATTACTTATAAGGTATAAGTACATCAGAGAGAGAGAGACAGAGAGACAGAGAGACAGAGAGAGACAGAGAGAGAGATGAGGTGTATAGTAGTGTGTAGGGAGGTGGAAGCAAGGGAGGGAGGGTTGGAAAAAGGAGGGAAAAGGTAGGGAAGAGAAGAAGGCTGAAGAAAAAGTTAAAGAGGGGGGAGAATTGTTTGGAATTTAGGTTGGGTCTGTGGGCTGGTAAGTGATGATTGTAATGATGGTGGTGATGTGTCCATTTTGCCTTTCTCTTTTTTTTTTTCTGCCTCCCCTTCTTTTTCTGTCTGATAAGATTTAATCTAGTGACCATTAACCAACCACACTCCATGGCAGGTGTCTAGTTGTAGAACAAGTCTTCTAAGCTAACATAACTTGTTTATGCTCTGAGTGGGACCTTGGATTCTTCCAAAATTTCAAAACATGGCATTCCATGATGCTAAATAATTAATCTGAGCCGAATAAATTCTGAAAGATTTGACTATCTAATGAAGTAAATTAGCATGAAAAATAAGTGAACCCTAATTTGGACTAAAAATAAACCCTAATTGGGCGGCCCAACTTACCTGGTTTGAAAGCTCTTAATGGTATGGCAGAGTCAAGTGTTCTTTTTCTCTGTTCTTTTTGGGTTGGGATGATATTTGGCCAGGCTTTGTTTGTGTTGTGTTGTCAAGTTTTTCACTTTAAGTTGCAGTCAGCTGGTAAATAATGATTCCACCATATATACATATGCGAAGAGCACAACCGTATATTATAGCGTACTATCCCCAACTTAGCAAAAGTGTGGCAACTTGTCCTAGACATACTATTTCCCCTTTTTAGCAAATAGCAATCAATGCTTGGTGAAAAATGGGCTTCAATTGAACTTGGAGATAGTTTTCCCATATGTAATGAGCATGATTTATTCGAAAGGTGAATCATGTCGGACTTTAATAAATAAATAAATAAATAAATAATCTACTATAATGTAATGAATTTCACAAGAATATTATTAGAACATACAATGGACAAACGATTTCTTTGACATGAAGGAGGCCGTAATATTAGATTAATCTAGGGTATATCCCGGGTTTGATTTGCTCATTTCCCAATATAAAAAATTATAATGACCTTTTGTGCGCTTCATCACATGGCTGACATAAATACTAAATTCGTATAAATGATCTTATAGTCTTTGATTGCCCGTGAAAATAGCCCAAAAATATATGTATTGTAGGTCTTTATGTGGGGCACCATATGTGGAACAATACCTTAAAGTGGACGGTCTAAAATCCTATCCTATGCCTGCACTTTTGACCAATTGGATTCGAAATATACTTATGTGTATAAATTATTAACCCTAAGTCTGCTTTATGCTTTGGTTCCAAATAAAGGCAGTTCCTGATTGTTACTCCCATAATCCCATTAGTATTCGGTGGGAATGTTTTTGATTAAGACTATGGAGTATAAAATAATTGGAGGCTTAGGATCTGCTCAGATATAATAAGTTTTTTCTTTGTAGCTAGCTATCATAAGCAGCATCTTTGTCGACAAACCTTGTATTTATGTACCTAAATCTTTTTGTTCCTAATACTCTACACAAAATGCTCTGTGGCTTTAGTCAGAGCATGTTTGTTTGGAAGGAAAATATGGGTTCCAAAAGCTTTGTTATCATAGTGCTTAGTCATGAAGGAACATTGTATGTTTGCTAGACTGAAAAAACAAAATAAAAAGCAACCATCACGGGTGAAAGATGGGTTTAGCATAGGAATAATGTTTTTTTTATAAAAAAAATACCAAATTTATTGACAATACCTCTCTCCTAAGAGTGTGATCCATTTAAATACAGAGTACTGTTGCTGGATTCCGACTCTCTTACATATTACATGGGTTTTACATTATTTCATGTTTTCATGAATCTCACGTCATGTGAGAGAGTTGAGATAAGAGTTAGTGTGTCTAGTATTATTATTTATCAATTGAGATTATTAAGGAATTCGAACATGGGATCTCTCTCAACATCGATAAACAAATGGGTCATTTTAAGTTCCACTTGTTAGAGATTTATACATATTCTAAGTAAGTATGGTAACTAGGGCTCGTCAATGGGCCGGGCCGGGCTAGCCCGGCCCAAATTTAACGGGCTTGGGCCGGGCCGGGCCGGACTTTAAAGAGGAGAGAGAAAATATCGGGCCGGGTCGGGCCGGGTTTTTTTAGAAAATTCAAAGCCCAAGCCCGACCCATAGGTCGGGCTTGAGAAAGCCCATTGGGCCGGGCTGGGCTAAGCCCAACGGGCCGGGCCGAAACGGGCCTACTTCATTCGAAAAAAATCATAAACTTAATCATAAGGGCATTTTAGTCTAAATTTGAGATTAAACTCACTTAATTCCAATATTTTCACATCAAACCAAATTCATAAAATACTCAATAAAGTCACACAACTTAATAAGATTTTCCACAAAAATAATAAAACAAAGTATTATTTTTGAGGTTATTACATAATTAGACCATAATACGTTTTAAGAAATAATTTAAAAAAATAATAAGTATCAAAAAGATATTTTTTTTAAAGGATGGTATAAATAAATATGTAAATGTTTGGTGATGTGTTCAAGAAAAACATGATTATATTTGGTGGTAGTAGTACGATTATGTTTCGTGATATGATTATGTTTAGTGATATGATATATTGTTCATCTTAT
>NC_024129.1:14119622-14131404 GCF_000346735.1 Prunus mume
AGAAGGTTTGGTGGCCGTACTCCCAACACAAAAGCATAATCGAGGACAACCCCAAGCTAAAGTAAACTCGAAGCCAACCCATCGTCGCCCGCACTAGTGGGTGAATGGTGTGCTTCCCGGGGGTGGCATAGACATTCCCTCGCACGCAAAAGATTGTCTATGCCAACCCCGGGGAGCACAACATTCCCCCCCCCCCCCCCCGGGGGGGGGGCGGGGGGGCCCTCCCCCAAACCTCACCGCTGGAAATGCAATATACAAACAAAAATGGGTTTAATTGGGCTGTTTCCTCCCCGTCATTGACGGATTGATTGAGAAGACCGAAAATATTTTACACAGCTTATTTCGACAAAGCACGTTCTACAAGGTAGTGCACAATATGCACTTATGCAACGCTCTTCACAATCCTCAGAAGGGACTCTTGCTAGACACGTGAAATCACTTTCCCAATTTATCCTCGTTTTTACTTTTTTTATTCCTCTGTCTTTCTTTGTCTCGGTTGCCTCGCTCGCGCTATCACTTCCCCAAGAGTCTCCAGACAACATCGTAACTGTAAGAATTTTAAATTATATTTCATATTTACTAATATTATGTTCGTCTGACCATGTTTACTTCTTCTTACTTCTTCACGAGAAAGACTTCCCTGGCACAGGTACGTGAGCTCAGCAAACCACATTAGTATCCCAAATGCTGCCGTGCCACCTTCCGATTAACCTCCCTTTGTCTGACCTTGTCTACTTTTTCTTCTTCACATCGTACCTGCTGGAATTTTAAATTATGTTTCATCTTTATTAATATTATTTTCGTCGGCAACAAATAGGGTGCATCAGGTGCATGGATGCGCCTTTTGTCTTTAATAGAGCATGTCCACATGCTAATTGATTTATAAACAAATTAAATTATAACATGCTACAACAGGTAAGCGTTAAGGCTTAAGGTTAAGAGAAAAACAATGCAATTGCACAAGGGTCGTGCAATTATGCCTTTTTTATTTGGCAATTGGCATATCATTTGATATGTCATTTCTCAATTTACTTTATTCTATTTGACTCACGATGAAATGCTTAGAATTTTGCAATGACATTTTTTTAGTGGGAAAGCATGCAAGTGATTTTCTGTGGTTTTGAACAGGGGTGAAGTAGCCCAACTGTATTTTATATAGGTGCTCTTGCACTTGTTACATGATTATATACTTAATGATACATTAACAGAAAAACAAGCAGAAACAAAGGCATTTGAAATTGTTTCAGTAAAGCTTAATGCTACAGTGAAGGCAATAACAGTACATCTGAAGAACATTAATGCCACAGATCAATAGAGACATGTATGCAAATTGTGGGTTTTTGAGTGAAGCAAGAAGACTGTTTGATGAAGACTTGGAATGTGACACTGTTGCATGGAATTCTATGATAATGGGCCATTCCAAATGGGGTGAAGTCAGTGAATCTAAAAGGCTGTTTGATAAGATTCCTTTGAGGAACTCAGTTTCTTGGAACTCTATGATTAGTGGGTTTGTTAGGAATGGGAAGTATACAGAGGCATTGGATCTTTTTAGTGAAATGCAGAAGAAGAGGGTTAAGCCTAGTGAGTTTACAATGGTGAGCCTGTTGAATGCTTCAGCTCAGTTAGGAGCAATTGGACAAGGGGAGTGGATTCATGAATATATAAAGAAAAATGGTGTTGAAATGAATGCCATTGTTATCACAGCAATTATAAACATGTACTGCAAGTGTGGAAGCATTGAAGAAGCTATTCGTGTGTTTGAGGCAAACCCCAGAAAAGGGTTGTCCTGTTGGAACTCCACCATCATGGGGCTAGCCATTAATGGTTGTGAGGAAGAAGCAATTGAGCTATTCTCAAGGCTTAAATCTTCGAATTTTATACCGAATCGTGTCAGTTTTCTTGGTGTCCTAACCGCGTGCAACCACTCGGGAATGGTGGATAAAGCAAGGGATTATTTCTCAATAATGAGTGGGACATATAAGATTGAACCTTCAATAAAACACTACAGTTGCATGGTTGATGTGTTAGGCCGAGCTGGACTTCTTGAAGAAGCAGAGGAGCTTATACATAGTATGCCAATGAAAGCAGATGCCATAATTTGGGGGTCTTTGCTCTCATCTTGTAGGAAGCATAGAAACGTTGAAATGGCTAAAAGGGCAGCAAATCGTGTGATTGAATTGGATCCAAGTGACAGCTGCGGTTATGTGCTTATGTCAAATGTTTATGCTGCCTCTAGTCAATTTCAGGAAGCAATGAAGGAAAGGCTTTCCATGAAGCAGCAGAAGATAGAGAAAGAACCGGGATGTAGTTTGATCGAAGTGGATGGGGAGGTTCATGAGTTTATAGCTGGTGGAAGGCTCCATCACAAAGCCCCAGAGATTTATTCTTTGTTGAATGAGTTGGGATTCATGTTACCAGAAATGGCATAGGTTATGATAATTTTGTTTCCAATGACCCATGATATATATCCCTGCACAAACTTTAGTTCTTTCTCTTTTCTGTTTTGTTGGTGGTCTTTCAAAAACTTATAGGTCATTTACATACCAACCCTTTTCAGTGGGAAAGCATGCAAGTGATTTTCTGTGGTTTTGAACAGAGGTGAAGTAGCCCAACTGTATTTTATATAGGTGCTCTTGCACTTGTTACATGATTATATACTTAATGATACATTAACAGAAAAACAAGCAGAAACAAAGGCATTTGAAATTGTTTCAGTAAAGCTTAATGCTACAGTGAAGGCAATAACAGTACATCTGAAGAACATTAATGCCACAGATCAATAGAGACATGCATTGCTGCAACCATGTTAAGTTTTTGACATGGTCCGGCCTGATGCCCAGGAGTACACCTCAGGAGGCACATTGCCATTAGTGAGCAGGTTCGGTGGAAGTCCATATAAGTCCGAAATATCCAGGTGGTGGTGACGGCCATTTTGGTATTGTTGGTTTTGCAAAGCTGCAGCAACTTCATCTTCATCCAGTGGCAGACGATCAAAAGTAGCGTTCATGAACGATGCAGCCATGATCACAACAGGCCCTGAAGCAATGAGTGCACCAACCACACTCCCACCCACAACCTGGCCCTGAGCCCCTGCCAGATAGATGGTCAGGCCTGTGATCCCAGGAGGGGCTGGAGGGGGCAAGATTGACCCAAGCAACGAGAGAATTTCAAACCGGCCATGGAGGGTCACAATTGCTCCAGAGGAAGCTGGTTGTCGCAATGTGACATTGGTCACACAGCCACTTCCACTCAGTATGCAAATGCCCCTCTGCTTCCTCCTTGCAAAGTTGGTTAGGCTTTCACTCACATCACAGCCTGAACTTACTTCCATAGCATGAGCACGAAGTGCATTAGCGCTGTCACGGGTGACTATGATGGGCGGCTTTGGCTTGTTTTTGGAACCAGCTGGCCTGCCACGTGGCCTCCGGATACTCTCCCCCTCAGCTGCTGCAGAAATTGGTGGCACTGCCTTTGGTAACTTGGGTGCCATAAGTATTGCATCAATGCCAGGCCTGTGGTGGCTGTTACTTTTATCAGCGTCTTGGCTCCGATCAATTGCAGTTTTGGACACAACAGAAGGCACTGGTAGATCTGCTCCTCCTGCCATTAGTGTTGGAGCTCACTCTTTTGCAATCACCAGAGATTCACCATGAGCTGTGTTCAGAAAGTGGGTTTAAATAGCAACATTTCTACCAATAGTTTTATCAAGCAAACCACAAAGAATGATCCAGAATTAGGAGATGTTTAAGTGACACTCCACCAACCTCAAAATTTATCACTAGTTTTATCAAAACCAACATCATCACTCCTCTCACTGCCAACCTCCCAACTGACTTTTTCTTCATGTCAATTGCCTTCCCTAACAGTAACATATACCCATGTTACATGTATTATACTTAAATCATTCACAAACTCAACAACTCAGTTCCTTTAAGCTTAAGCTACCAACCTCAACTCTTTTATTTTGGCTGATAAACCATGTTAATTAAGGTCATTTAATGCGCATTTCCTGCCTTAAAAATATCTATTTAGAGAAATCGGTAAAGCAAAGAATGAGAACACTTTCACTAGGGCAATCAAAATTTGCACGCTATCCCATAGAAAATAAAAAACATGCCCCAACACAGTTTCGTAAGATACAACATTGAGGCATAAGGCACAAAACAATAACTTCTCAGTTTAGAGTATGTACAATTGGACAGCCAAACAGAACCACCATAGATTCTGAGCTATAGTAACACCCTAATTTGGCAACTCCAAACTCACTACAAGTCCCATGGGAAAAAAAGTAAAAAATGAGAAGGGGAAAAATTTTCGTTAGTAGGTCCGCTGCCAAATCTGGTGCAACTGCTGAGGTGACAGGTCTTGAATCCCAGCTAAGCTTAAATCATTGAGGCTTTGCCGGTGATGTTCTTGTGTTATGCCCATTTGGGACGGATAGAAATCGGGGTATCCTGGGGATCCATAATGCTGCAACTGTGAGGGCATCTGTCCAGCTTGCCCTTGTCGATATCCTGCATTCTGTTGATTCTGACGAAGTAAGTTGTCATATACGCTGTCTGGAACGGAAGACAAGGTTCTTGAACTCTGCAAAACACAGCAAAAAGGAACTTTAAAGTAGATAACTAACAATCAAGCATAAAAATCTATGACCAAGCCAGTGGAGATCAAACAAGAAAGTCATGGTAAACTACTGCTCAGAAGCACACAACAAACAAGAAGCTGCACAAACAAAAGTTGCGCAAAAATACTGCTATGCTTCAAGAAAGGAAGTTTTCCATATGCATAGGAAGCCAATAATCACATATTATATGCCAACTATTTGTTCCATAATAGTGGCATGCCATCCCACAAACTATATAACAAATCCTTAAACACCACCACCATTATAAACACACAATACATGTCAGATAAAAGATGGAATGAACTCCATTTACTGACTTTACAGTAAACACAAACAAAAACTTAAAACAAATATAGTATCAAGATGCTCATCTCTACCTGATGAAGAGGGGTTAAATGGCTTCCATCCTTGTACCGAGCACGCAAAGCATCATCATAGTCACTCATGCTGATGGGAGCAGCAGATGCATTTTGCAAGAAACTCCCATGAACGTTATTAGAGGCCCCAAAATTTCCATGACCACCAACAGCAGCAGCAGATGGTGGCAATCTGCTTACTGAGGCGCCACTTCTATACTGCGGAAAGTTGTAATCCATGCCAGCCACGGACTGCTGGAATGCACTACCACCTAGATATGCTTGCTGCAAAGTTGATGGTGCAGGGGAGTAGCTCTGAGTCATGGAAGGGTAGCCAATTATGTTCGCTAACTGTTCATAAGAAAGGGCAGGTTGCGAGTATGAACGGGATGTTAGGTGCTGAGGAAGTACAGAAGATGCCTCAGACATAGGGATGGAGCCTGGTCTCAGAGCCTGTATGATTGTAATGCCATGGATATCAACAAGCATTTTATTCAATTTAGTCAATTTGAAAAGAAATGTGTGTGTGTATTGAATGCGGGCCTCAAATTCATGATCAGGGGTTTAATCCACTGCAAGAGACAGATAACATGAGTGTGATGCACAAAAAGGTCACCCATCCCTTACCTCTGACACGGAAATTGTTGGATTGTTTATAGATGAAATTGCACTGCTGTATCTTGAAGGCACTGATGGTGTTACCGACAACTGTGAGTATGACTCCAATAGATCACTTCGCATAGAATCCGAATATGCCTGTGGATTTTTTTTTTAATTTTTAATTTTTAATTTTTATTTTTTGAGAGAGAGAGAGAGAGAGAGAGAGAGAGAGAGAGAGAGAATACAAGGAAATCAGACCACATGCATAATCAAAATATTCAAAGACTGAAGAAAATTAGATGGCAACTTTGGGAGACACCAATGAAGAAAGCAAGAGAGAGATCCAATACTAGATGATGCGATGAGATGGATAGAGAACAGATCTATGATCACTTAAAACACCAAAATTTCCCTTTCTTAAGAACCTACAAAGATTCAACTGCAGATTCAAGAATGGGCAAATCAGCAGTTAGAAGAACTAGGGACACCAACAGATTGTAGATGTGCATAATTTCAAATATAATTTTCTTTCATGTGTACACACATGAAAATTCTTAGGAAAACCCCAGTACCATGACAAGTATAATAAACCCATATACCAACTTCATGAACATCAAATGATTGAAGATAATGTACAAATCATGGTTCAATTAGGATCATCATTTAGATACAATATAATGTAATTGTGTGGCACTTAGATAAGTCGTTCCAATGCACACAAGCAACTACTGATCAAATTCAGTCAACAAATGAGAACCCTTCCTTAATTCAGCAGCAAACAAATATTCTTTAAGTAAATTTAGGTTTTAGCCACAAAAAAAATTTCACTTTTGGAAAAAGCCAAAACTTTTTCAAAAAAGACAGAAAAACCTCTCAACTTTCAAACCAAAGACATGCAAATGTAAAGGATTCCTTAGGATATCCAAAAATAAATAAGGGCAATTTTGTCCATTTTGGCTTCTTTTAAAAAATTTCTCTCTCCTTTGATCTTTTCCAAAGTCTCCCTATTCTTTATGAGTTGTGAAAACCACAGAATACAGAAAGTTAAGAATATAACTCTACCATATCATTTTGACGAGGAGGAATGTTTCTGAATTTGGGATCTGCCCTAGCAAAAGACGATCCAGAACTTGCTCTTTGGATGTTCTCCGAATCAAAATCATGTAGAGATGAGGCGGAGATGTCTTTATGTCCAAGTGTAGGTTCAAGGATATCATGTTTTATCAGCTCTGGCTGAGTCAAGTCATAACGTTTAGCATCTATGGTTGTCCTTCCTGTATCATATAAGGATCCAAGAAGTTCGTCATGATTGTACCCTGAATTGAAAGACTCATGCCTTGTATCCAAGTGCCCGGTTGATGAAACATTTATTCCTGTGGAGAATCCTCCCAAGTCATTTTTCAAGGAATTAGATGGCGACCTAGAAAATGCAGAACTAGGGCCTGATCTGAAGGTGCCAAAACTCAAATGCGAACAATCAGCTGCCAACTCTTGCAAATTATTTGGAAGGACTACTGCACAATTATCTGTAGGCTCCTCCTTTCCTAAATTTAGTTGTTGCATGTTCATAGTAGCTGATGATACAGCCACAGCGACATCATTGGAGACAGAACGATTTGGACATGACACATTTGAACCAAAGCCAGTTCCTGGAATTACACAAACACAATGAACACAATAAAGACAAAAGAAAAGGTAACATAAACTTTGGGTGGTAAAGATAATAAACTTTAAGAGTAAAAACATAACCGTTTGTTTTCTTTCAAATATTTAACCATACGACATGAAGGTAAATTTGCAACCCTTCTCCACCAAAACTATCACACACCTTCATCAAAGACATTTCAGTTTCACAAACCAAATCCAAACCTGACCACCACCCTTTCAAGTTTCGAATCCCAGGCTCTGTGCACTAGGGTAGAAGATCACATCAATAACTACACAAATCTAGTCCGAAAAAGGGATTTAGGAAGATAAAAAAGCATCAGGTCTTCTATTATAAAAAGAAAATTATTTCGCAAAACAGTCAATTGGCTATGCAAGCAACTTCCCCAGTAAATTAACGATTTCAATCAAGGAAGGTTGAAGGAAAAAGTGACAGGAACAATTTTTATCATGCAGAAAAATCAAATATATTAGTAAGTAAACAAATAAACTTATGCTGATACAGGTCGAAAAAATCTTCGGAACATAAAAGAAACAAAAAGTGAAATTATAAAGGCAACAAAGGAAGTTAAGACAAAACGAGACACAGAACTGTGCTTCACTCAGCCAAAGATTTTAGACCTAACAAATCAAACAAGCATGGATACAAATCATGCTACCAACCCAAAAGTTCAGGCATTGATATCTGCATTGTTCACTTAATAGCTATCCAAGCACAAGAAGCATCATGGTTTTTGTAAATGTTATCCATCACAATACAAACAGTATCAGTAAAGTAAATTACATTGTTAGAATTGTGTTTCATGCCAGTATTGATCTGGATTCTAGCATCATGAATGTCATTAGCAATGATATCTTACTTCAAACGTTGACAAAAGAAAAAAAAAATCATCCCAAATTCATATTTAAAACAAAAATAATTACCTTCCCCATTCTCATATGCAGACCTATGAGAATCATAGGAACTAGAATTAGAAGACAAATCATCAACACAATAAGATCTTCCACCAGAAGCATCCACCATCTTCTGTCTGCTGGAAGCAAAAGCATAAGCATTGTGGTCTGAACTAAGATTTTGACAACTATAATTCCCCTCTGATACTTGGACTTTATGAGACTGGCAGTCCCTTGGCAGGTTGGAGTCATTGATATAGAGATTAGATTGATTAGCATGTATCTCAACATTTGCACTTGAAACTGATGACCTACTTGCAGCTGTGGGCTGCTCAATCACAGGCCATTCATCATGGAAGGCATTCTGTCCAGAAGTATCACCAGGTTTATGGATCATCTCTGATACACGAGAAGGATTCTGAGAGTGCATACATCGGTGGTGCATCTCTGGTTCCATAAATGCAGAAGTTTGGGAAGATTCCACACTGCAATTACATAAATTTGTTGCAAATGCATCCTGATGGGAAGATGTATCAGATGAAATATGTGAGCCTTTGCAGGGTGGCCTACCCATCTTAACAATTTCAGCCATTGAAAGATGTCCTGAGCTGGTACCAAAAGAAGTGGATTGATTTCCCGGAGAAGGTTGCACAGATGCAGAGGTTGCACCATCACCTGACCCTATTGAAGTACTTAGAGAATCACTGCAGCAGATATTAAAAGATGACTTATCAAAAATACAGCAGAGCATCTGGCTAACCTTACCAGTAATTTCTAGAAGAAAACAGAAGCAGCATAGACTAGGAATTTCATTTTAGAGTTTACCTGTGAGATGAAGGTTGCTGGCTCATAGTTCCTCCCATAAAATGGGAAGCTGCAGGAGCAACAAACCCATTCTGTCCCTTGCATGCAGCTTGACCGAGCTCTAACAGGAGGAACACAAAAAGTTCACAAATTAAAAACATGCAATATTCAAATGCACAACCATGCAACTCATACAAGAACGAGACAGTGAGTTTAATATACCATTGGAACTAGTTTGAGTTGAACCACACCATCCACCATTACGCTCACTACTACCTCTAACTCCACGATTTGAACCACTGCTGTGAACTCGCAACTTTGAATCTTGTGTCTCCTTCATCTGAATATTTTAAAATAAATAAAAAATAACATGAATTATAAAGAAATAGAAACAGAAACAAATAATGTAGCAAATAAAAAGGAGGGAAGCCCTGTTAATCATTCCAATTGCACATTGAAAATACATACCAGAGAATCAGAAATGGAAAGGAATCTTAAACTGAAAATTCCAAAATACGGAAAAATAGAACAGTAATGATCCTCATCACACTAATAAACAAGCTGTAGGCATAAGACAATTGTGATAGCGAATTATTTTTTATGATACTTAATAAATTAAGTCCCAAAAAATTACCACTGTTGCTAACTTCTGTCAAAACACATTAAAACCATTAGAGGACAAATTAAAATCGGCGCATTTTACACAAAACAAAGTTAAAAGTGAGCGCATTTTACACAAACCTCTTTCCTTCTTTCACGTTTGCTCTTCACTTCGTGAAAAGTATCTACACAATTACAGAATACTAAATCAATGATGAATTTGAATATTAATTAGATCCAAAAGTAGCGGAAGAAAATTCCGTTCAATAGATACGTTTAAATTCAATGCACTAAAGAGAACGGCAAGGAAGACATTTTACGTAAAAGAAAAAATAGCATATATTGATGATTAGTACTAGTAAGTGCTTTGAAAAAATAGCTTTAATAAATCAATATTGAATGAGCAACAACCTACAAAGTGCTTTGAATACATCCATTAAGTATTAGAATACATAATTAAACTTTCAAAAATTACCTTCAAATTCTACATATAGGCATTCATAAGTATTAGAATACAGAATTAAATTTTTCCTAATGCATTACTTGGATGAAGTACCCAGACCTCTAGGACTACACAACAAAACATCACAATTTTCAATTCGTGTTTGAAAATTTGGTCGAAAATCTAAAGAATAAGGCGAATAGAACAGAGTGAATCTCCCAAAATCTCCAGGTTAAAGGTCAAAATTTTAAATAAATCCAAAATTTCACAGGAAACATATTCTAAAGCCAAAACAGATTTTTCCTTGTAAAAAGTCCATAGGCACACTATATATAAAAAAAATCCTCCAATACCTATAACGGCTGTGCCACAAGGCCCACGACATTCAAAGCTTTGAACTTTCCTATCTCCTCCTAATGTTTCTCAACATCCAAACACCCAAAAAAAAAACCTAAATAAAAACTAAAAAAGTTTCATTCCTTTCGCAAAACAAAAGCATCAAAATCTTTTTAAATTCTAAATAAAACTGATAAAGAAAAAGGTGGTGGCGTGGAAACCTAAAGAGAGGAGGCGCTGAACGGCCTCGTTCGGGTCCATATTGCAGTCTTTAAGCACCGAGTAGATCTCAGGCTCAGGGCAGTTCACAATCTCCTTGAGGCTCTGCACCATCTTCTTCCCCCCCGGCGAAAGCGGGGCCGCCGCACCATTCTTGGTCTCACTCCCCATCCTTCTCTCTCTGTCTTTCTTCAAAAAAAATAATCGAAGAAAATTTGCTCGGGAAAAAACTTTCTTTGCGGCTCTCGCTCAAGATTTCCGATCAGCCAAACACAACCAAAACCCTCAGTCTCTCAGTCTCTCTCTCTCTCTCTCTCTCTCTCTATCTCTATCTCTGAAACGACATTACAAAAATCTCTCTCTATCTTTTGGCTTTTATATACGACCCGGTTTTTTCTTTTCCTGGTGGACTGATTAAGAATTAGAGTTTAGAAACAGCAAGTCAGGGAGGGCTGCTAATTTCACGGGCGGTTATAGTTTTTTCGTCACAGTCCATTGCCCTTGCGCGCCACGCTGTCTGTGTTGCCTATTTGATCACAGGAATGGACGGCTGTGGAGAGGGTAAGATTTGGGAATGTAAGATTGGCGGTGAGATTAGGTCTAAGTAGAGACAGAGTCAGTACTTGTCGTCAAAAGTAAATAGTACATATTTAAATATTTTAATTGTAAAATTTTACCAAATTCCTTTTTATTTTTGTACATGCTAATTCTTTTTAGGTTTTATTAGGGTTGCTTGTTAGCAGAAAAGTTCTCTAGCGTCGGTATTGTAATTGACACATTTTATATTTTTCTGGTGATATGGTTTTATAATTTATGTCTTAATTAACAATGGAATAATCATGCGTACGCTTAGCACATGTGAATTAATAAGTTATAAAACATTACGTAAAATAAAAGTAAACTACGATAGCATGTGATCGGTTAATATAATTGCTTTAACATTTTAGTGTCATACGAACGGATATTATCATAGTCGTACTAACCAGTTTTGGGAAAGAATTTAAACATTCCATTATTAATAATATTAGGGAGGTGAATCCAGTCGCACTCAAATTAGCATTCTTTTCTTGAGAATCAAGAATGGCTTAAAATTATTATAGTATTTTACATAAAAAACATTTTGGGTGCTTTCTTTAAAAGGACACTTTTGATCTTATGCTCTTCAATTGGTCGGGCTGTTGATTGTAAACGGATCAAAATCGGGTCAGTGGCCCCCATAAAAATATACGGTCCACATTCCTG
>NC_024129.1:14166424-14210139 GCF_000346735.1 Prunus mume
ACAAAATGAGAGTAATTTTTTTTTTATGATATATATATATATATATATATATATATATATATATGAATATCCTATATATACTTTATGTCTATTTGTGCAGGATGGTTCGTACTGGCTAGACCTAACAAATAACCTGCTCTTCATTGACCAACACTCTATGCCAACGGTAGTGTCACTTGTCAGATACAGATAGCATTCTCCTTTTACCATTTACAAAGGACACCAAAATGTCAACAATCTCAAGCTACCTCTTCAATTTAGTTGCGTTTATAATTATTTCTTTTTAGATTGATCCATCCATCGATTGATGTTCTCCCTATCAAAAGCCGGACCACTAAAAATATTCCCAAACCATATATCACACACCAATATGCATTATATATATATATATATATATATTCCGTTCAAGAATCTCTCAAATAAACTTATTAAAGAAACATTTTTGTAGAGGTTACTATGCATTATATGTTATTAATTCAAACCGTCTATTATGTATATTACTTAATTATTACCCCACTTTTCTTGTTCATATACCTTTGGTTTCACATCTTATATCATATTTTGGTATAATCTTCTTTCTAAAATCAAATTAGTCATCCTTAAATCTGATCAACTACAGAATGACTGCTTTTTTTTTTTTCATTTTTTTTTTTCAGTCAATTGTAAATTTTAATAATAGAGCATATATATATATATATATATATATATATATGATTGGTGATTGCATAGAAAAGTCTTGGATCCATCTCATCATGATCTCTTTGACACCAAAGATTATATACTTCATCGATCATATCAATGGTCCCGACATTCTGTTGTTACAGATCACACTTGACACATTATGTACCAAACTATTATTTTCGTTTGATGATTTCATTTTTTATTATGGGACATTTTGGTCTTATTTTAGTTTGCTAAATAGCATCTGATTATTAAACAATTAGTTTTAGCCATTTTGTTTCGTGGAAGGTCGTTGCGGAATATGGGACTTACTAATATATATACGCACACGATACACGTACAAAACCTTGTAAAAGACAGATTGTGTGAAAGCAATTTTATTGAAGAAACTATACTTTGCAACCTTAAGCATTCTTTGTTATATTGCCATATATAGTTGTGCATTAGGATCGTTGACTATATGAAACCATATCTGAATGATGATTTACAATTACAGTTTGACAACATAATATATAATACTAGCGATATCACATGTAGGTCTAGGATAAATTTGTAGCATTCCGAACAATTTGAATCAAACATTAATCTAATGGTCACCTCAATTAAGATATTTGGACTTCTCGACATTCTTAACAAGTTTTTTAACTCCGTCCTTTCTAATAAGATACAACTCCTTATAAAGTGAACTTAAGCTCAATGTTTTGTCACTTTATAGTACTTTAGTTTCTTACTTTCATCATACAAACTTTTAATATCATTGTTCTCATAAAAGAATTAAATCACATAATTCAACATATAACATGAAACCATATACTTTTTTTTATCTAATACAAATGAGATCTGAGGCCTGCAAAACTGCGTTATGTGTACACATTTGAGGAGAGAGAGAGAGAGAGAGAGATTCATGCAATCACATAATATGAAATAGAAGGGGTTGTAAATATAGAATTAATTATTTATAATTGAGGAAGAAAAAAAACAAATAAATTAGTTCGTCAATAAAACAAATCATATGAGGTTGGTGTTTGACCAACTTGTTGCGTTTTGACCGGCTTTCAGGAAACAGGAAAAAGCGAGCCACTAAAATCCGGGGGTTTCCGTAACGGAGATGACGTGAAGGCCCAATCAGCAAGACATAGGCGTGAGAAAGGAACAGAATGTCTTTTCGCACGTGCCAACTACGGTCAAATGACGGTGCCCAATCCTTTACACGTATATGCCCTCGAAGAAAACCGTAGCGTATTGAGTTGGACATGCTGGATATCTTGACCACCACACCCCGGTGGTCCCTACCCCCAAAGCTAAAATAATCTGATGCGACTCGGGCAGCTTACCTTTGCCTACAACCACAAACCTGTGGAACTGTGGAAGTGATGGGCTCTCTGATCTGATTTCAATGTCTTATGGCGAATTCTTTGTGATTCTTTTCCAACCTTAAAACGGCTTCTGCAAATTTGGCAGCTCCCACCATTTTACTATTAAATATTTGTTCCTATATATTTTGCAATTTTGTTGATTTTTTTTATTGAGTAGATGAGTTGCCTATATGATTTTATATATTTTGCCAATTTTTTATTTTTTACAAGTGATAATTAAAATTAATCTAATTTATCGGGAGGAGAATTCAAACTTGAGTACAAGAGGGCATGTTCACCATCCCACCAACTACCCTAACTCATTTTACCGGGAGGGGAATTCGAAGTTGGTGATCTAGGACTGCATCCTAAATGTGTTGTTTGCAATAATAGAAACTGGCACGTGTATGTTTACCCACATAAATGTCTTATTAGGACAGAAGTAGAGTAGGGCACAAGTGTGCAAAATAGGCAAAAGCTACCACACATCCCATCCGATCAAACCCTCCTCTCTCTCTCTCTCTCTCTCTCTCTCCCTCCTATTAAAAAAAAAAAGGCAAAGATAAAAATCAAACCTAAAGCTCATTTTCTCTCAAAAGAACAAAGCAAGAATCTCAGCCCCATCTCTCTCACCTCTCAACTTTCTTCTTCTTCTTCTTCTTCCTCTTCTTTCTTCCTATGTCAAATGAAAAGAAAAACCCTTACCAGTATGACCCTTTCGACTACAACCCCCATGAAATCAACAGGTCAAGCTTTCCATTCTTCAATTATGGCACTCCCTCCATACAAGATCCACAAAACCTACATGGGTTCGAATCCGATCACCCCAATTCTTCGTTCATGAGCTTCACTGACTGCCTCCATGGCTCAATGGACTACAACACCCTCTCAAGAGCCTTTGACATGTCATGTTCTTCATCTGAAGTCATTTCTCCCCAGTTGGATCATGAGAATTCCAAGAACCAGCAGGCTGCTGCAGCTGCAGGTGTAGGAGATCACTCGGTGGGGACTAGCACCACCGAAAACCCATCTACACCAAACTCCTCAGTTTCTTCATCATCTAATGAAGGTGCTGGTTCTCATGAACATGAAGATTCAGAGAAGAAGAAGAAAGAAAAGCAGCCAAAAGTGGCAGTGTGTGATGAAGCGGCAGGAGATGAGGAAGACAAGTCAAAGAAAGGGTAGGTTCTTTTTTTGGTTCTTTGTAGCCAGATTCATGGTAAAGGTTAATTAGCAGCTTTTGAGGGATATCACTTGTTACTCCACTATTTTCCACTCTTGGTATATATATATATATATATATATATATATGTATGGATAAATATAGGGCTTGGATTGACTAATATTTTGTCAGGAGGTAGACTGTCATATAAAAGGTAAACAAAAAAAAACTTTTTAGTGCAATTTTCCCCTTGTGTTTTCAACTCACATGTCATTAATTAATACGTCTTTAATTGAAGAGATATTTCTTTAATTATTTTGCTTTCTCATTAGATTTCTGATGATTAACCAATAACCATACATGCAACATCTAGAAACTTCTGGGGAGCAAAAAGGAAAATAATGGGATCTGTGTTCAGAACCCTAAAATCGAGTGCATATACACATCTAATTTGCTTAGATATATGTGATTCAGGAGCAAAGCGAAAAAGAAAGAGAAACGGCAGAGGGAACCACGGTTTGCCTTCCTGACTAAGAGCGAAGTGGATCACCTTGAAGACGGATACAGATGGAGAAAGTACGGACAGAAGGCAGTCAAGAACAGCCCTTATCCTAGGTATACTTAATTATACTTAATTGCCTTTCTTTACAATTTCCACACTAGCTCAACGTACATTCCATTAAAAAAAGATTATTAAAAAAAAAAAAGAAAAAGAAAAGAAAAGAGTCCAACTTATAATGATTTCTGGATGTGTGATGTGAACAATTCTCCAATTTTTCAAACCAGCCGTTATTTTTTGGCCGGTCAATAGGCGTTATTTGATGATCAAATATTTGTTATATGTCATTCATATCTGTAATGGTTACTAGTTAATTAAAACTCTGTTCTATTATATGCAGAAATGATGTTAGCCTTCGCATTAAGCCCTAACTATGTAGAACAGTTAGGGCCCCTTCGATAACCATTTCAATTTTAGTTTTTAGTTTTCATTTTTTGTGCTAAACTATAGCGGAAAATGAGAGTTCGAATGGGAGGATGAGTAACAAACTTGAAAGTGAAAGTAATTTCAAATGGATTTCAATTTTTAGGTTTTGTTATAACTTTTGTTACTCCTCCCTCCCATCCTCCCATCTCAATCCCATATTCCACTCATTTTCTCACTTCCATTCCCCTTCTTTTTCACTTTTGTTACTCATCCCTCGTATTCTCTCTTGCAATCTCATCTTCACTTTCATTCTTTCTCTTTTTCCTCTATACTATAGGACAAAAAATAAAAACTAATAAAAACTAAAGTTGAAATGATTAAACGTAACGGGCCCTTAGTTTGTTTGATTGGCTCTACTTTGTAGTTTGTTCTTTAATTGACATCATTCATTTCTATGTTTGTGATAGAGAAACTTATATAACCTGAACATTAAAAGAGTAATTTGGTGATCTCACACAGCTTTGTAACTACCTTCTTCCATTTTCAGAAGTTATTATAGATGCACTACTCAAAAGTGCGTAGTAAAGAAGCGCGTCGAGAGATCATTTCAAGATCCATCTATTGTGATCACAACATATGAGGGTCAGCACAACCATCAGTGTCCGGCAACACTCCGGGGAAATCTCAATCTCAATGCCGTTGGAATGCTGTCCCCTAATTCCCTTTTGACATCTGCGTCTCTCAATGGATCAGCGAGATTTCAACATGAATTCTTAACTCAGTTTCTCCCAATGAACAACCAATTGCAATTGCAATTGCAAAGCCATCATCATCAGGATGATCACCAAGCAAGTAATTCCATGATATATTCAAACCTCGTGGCCCCTCGCCCTCATCATCATCAGCAGCAGCATCAGCGGCAGCATCAGCGGCAGCAGCTACATGTTCCTGACTATGGGTTATTGCAAGATTTAGTTCCTTCATTTGGTCACAAGCAAGAGCCATGAATTTCATGATCACTACTTTATGATATTTTCAGTTTCTCACTCATGAGTACATCTTTTCCTATCTCATTATTGCAATACTGTCTAATATGTACGCTTTCTCTCTGGTCATCTCTCTTCTTTTAGCACTTAGATTTCCTTTGATATGTGGACTAGGAGACAGTATGGCTCTCAAGAATAGCATTCAATGCCTACGTACTAGTGTACTTCTGACTATTGCATGGAGTGCACATCTATACATATATTTAAATATAAGTTGTTCTTGTTCTTAAAAAGCAGACTTTTAATACATATTAAGCCTCTAAAATATGCATGAGTGAAGGTGCTTGTTTTGAAGGAATGGCAGCCTGTATATATCTAGCTATACTTGACATTTGTTTACTTATAATTTGTACGTATATATATAGTCCTCTTCTATTGAGGGACACCCTTTAAGGTTTCCTACAATTTTTTTTTCAACGATTCAAACCATCTATTTTTAAGTCTACATTCATAGATCCTCGCAAAAATATTAGACAAATTGGAAACCGTTTCGACATCCAATTGTGTTCTACAAAATCAATAATCACGGTACTTCAAGAAAGTACTAAAATTTTAATAACTCAATTGAGTGGTCAAATGATATCATATTCAAGTGATTTTTTGTAGAGATGATCTTTGAAATACAATGCGGAGTGGGCCCTACAAGAGTGTCCCTCAAATAAATTTTTGAGGAATCCTTCAATGGAAGCTCTCATATATATAACTAGCTAGCTAACATTGGAAATGAGGGCTTAAATGTGAGGATTTTTATTCAGACCTCCAAAGTTTTCTACTTAGATAAACCGACTGCGGACCATCCAATGTCCAGCCCCTCCCACCGGGCGGTCCACCATGAATGTCACCAAATTGGATGTCGTGGGTTAACACGAATATATAAAAACTCCCATGCCTGCCAAGTTGCAGCATATACTAACTTGCCATCAATATTATTTCCATATATTTGAGCCTTCTAGCCTCCCCTCAAAGAGGCTCCATGACTCAACGATCTCTAGAACAAAGACTATATATATAGCCACAAGACATGAGGGTAGCCTTGCTGCTACTGAAGAGGCAACTGCTTTAACAGAGAAGAAGAAGCTGACACTAGTAAAAGTTGTCTGAATGTGTACGTAGAGAATGACGTCCATCGGAGGGAAGTTTTACATAAAACCTTAGGACCGCGAAAGTTACTTTATATATCAACCATGATATACCAAACCAACCACCCGTAATCTTGCCTTTCATATAATTAGTGGGATTTGATTTCTAAGGCCCGTCTTTGATAATGTTTTCGGAGAATGTTTTCAGAAAATGAAAATGAGAAAACAAATTTGCATTTTCAGGATTTAAGAATGCATCTAGTAGTTTAATTAACAAACATCTTCTGAAAATGTAAACAGTGAAAATGTGTCTGATAGTACAATTTGATAAAAACTCCAACAAACAATTTATAACTTTTATTAAAATACATCATGGAATTTATATGTGAACTATTTTTTAAAGGAAATTTTTGCTCCTCTACAAAAAAATATTTAAAAATTAGAACAACATTGTAATGTAGTAGAAAAAAAAAACTATCATTTTGGGCTAACGACAAAACACACCTTGATGTTTGGGGTCATTCTTAATATGGGCCTTCGACTTTCAATTTCATCAATTTACACCCTATGGTTTTCACATATGATCAATTTAAGCCTTCCGTTAAGTAGACCGTTTGTTCAGACGTTAACTGATGACGTATCTATTGTAGGACCCACCAATTTTATAAAATAAAAAAACTAAATCAATTATATAAAATGATAAAATCACATAAAATAAAATAAAAATCTACCCAGATCCTAGCCCCTTTTGTGCCTAGCGCCTCCCCAATGTTCCTCACCCCCTCTCGTCGATGCACAATTGCACCATCAATGGCCTGAAAAATCCGATACATCTCAAGTTCCTTGCATTCATGTACCTTCGAAACTTTAGATAATTGAACCTTCATAAGATCCTTGGCATACTTGTATTATGGCAGAATTTGAAGAGCCGATAACTCAGCCTCAATTTGGAGATGGTCCAAGTATCCAAGATTTGTAGCATCAAAGGAATTGAAAAGGCTTCGAATTCTGGTCGCTCTCTCCTCCCTAGTTCCACGCAAGGCCATAAGAACGTGATCCATGAAAATGGGTCCGCATGACATAAAAATGCAATTCTCCTTTTCTTCAAATTCTTCTTTTTCAACCTTCTTCAATGGGAACCAAATCAATCACAAGGCACAAGGAAGGAAGGAGATCCTGGTTTTGGGCAAATAGGTTGATGGGTTTCACAACAATTCAGTCCCACAATTGGGGGGAAGAAAGATAGAGAAAGAAAGGGAAATCGAGAAAATAGGGAAATGAGTGTAAATTGATGAAATTGAAAGCCGATGGCCCATATTGAGAATGACCCCAAACATCAAGGGTGTGTTTTGTTGTTAGCCCTATAATTTTCTTAGAGAACTTTATTTAAAATAAATAAAAAACCTCAACCCCCACATTCCTTTGGCAAAAGAAAAAAAAAAGCGAATCTTCCCCACCTTTTCTTTCACTGTTTCTCTGCAAAACCCACCCCAATTCCATCTAGTTATCTCCTTTCCTCTAACCCTCATGTTACCTATCTCCTTTTGTCTTCCTCCCAATCCCTCTCTGGTTCATTTTTATCTGTCTCGATTGCTTCATCTTGTCCACCTTCTCTACATGGCTCATCATGAAATAGAGCAAAATAAATCCCAGCCCTCAAAGGAAATAAGTCTAATAATATATATACTGATCAAAGAGAGTTGATACCTGTCTAGACCTCAAACTTCATGTGGTCAACGTATGAAATGTAAGTGTTTGTACTTGAAATGAAGAGGAGATTTGATTGCTTGATGGTCTGATGCTTATGTTGGAATAACGACACGAACAAGAGTAATCTTTTATGTATTTGACATATCTTATTCTGTACTTAGGAAAAGGTCAGATGGATTTTTTACACAAATTCAAGCCCTATTTATAGGGAGTTTCACAAGATATTCTTTAGGCCGGTCACCTCGGCTCTGAGCCAAGTCGTTTATGTCACATCAGGCTGTTCTGTCATGTGGTGGATGGTCGGGGTCCTTCCAAGTCCTCCTCTCATAATGGCTCTACACGTTTTGCTAGGGGCCGGGAGTGGGTAGAGTAGTATGCCATGAGCCGCCTGAGTCCTATATGGTCAGGGAACGGATTAGATGATTTATATGTGATATTGGAGAGGACAAGGGTAGTATTTCGAGAGGCGGTGAATCCTCTGTTGTCAGCGGAGGTATTGTCATCGACGTGGCTAACGAATAGCCTTTCATTATGTTTTCCTGGAGGGTACTGAGCCCGAGGTGGTGAGGTTGGGAACCGAGCCGATGTGCATGGTTGGTATTTAAGAGGGCTGGATGACTGCTTTTGCCACCTGGCTAGCGAGGTCCACGTGTTTTGTTCTTATTAGGAAGATGGGCTCGGTCTATACTGAGAGTCAACAAAACCATAATAAATCAACAACTAGAATTTTAGAGAGAGTGGAGAGTGGATGTATGGAAATTTACACAAATAGAGATAGTATAAATTTTTTTTTTGGTCTTAACTGTTTTCCACGTTTTCACTTTGAGTGGTGATATCCCCACTCCTTTTTCTCATATTTTATCCACTTACACTCCTTTTTTATAACTAAAAAAGGAGTGTAAGTGGATAAAATAGGAGTGGGAAAATCATTGCCCTTTCACTTTTGCCATGAAAACAATGAAAACATGTTTTTCTTGTTTTCTAACTTAAAGCACAAATCAAAAATCGTTTCCAAAATATCATTGTTGAAATAAAAAATTTCACAAAAAATAAAATAAAATTCAAATGTGGGGTTTTGATAAGCCCCACAACGCTGGGTGGGTATGGTCCTCACACTATACTTGTTTTCAAAACAAATTCTAAACACAAGAAATCAAATTGTGTCCCTAATCTTATGCCTAAAGAAAAGGAAAGAATCATCCATTCAGTAAATAAAGGAAAATGATAATCTAATAAAGTGGAGGAGGAATCCAATTTGAATGAGGATTATTCCATCTCAAATCTCTCTCGCAATGACTCTATAAAAAGAGAAGAGAGGAAGAAATAAAGAAAAAAATGAGGTGGAGAAAGAAGAAAAAAAGGAGTTGCTGCCGGAAAAATTGCTAGAGCATAAAGATAAAAGAAATTGTCACAAGTATACTTTCATCACCATTGTGTCTGATTCTTGGATGATAAATCCATGGTGGGTGGCAACCCTTGAATCAATTTCTTGGATGTTAATCCATGTTGGGTGGCAACCCTTAAATCAAATTCTTGGATGATAAATCCATGTTGGGTTGCAACCCTTAAATCACATATATGGATAGAAAATTTGTGGGATGATTCCCGTTCAATAAAGTTGTGCCGAGCAAAAGGAAATCCATAGGAGAACAAAAAAATGATGTTATGGGAGTTAATTCCAAAATGTGCAGAAAAATAGGAATGTGCTCTACCTTTGGTTGAGAAAATCACACCAATTCCTTCTCTGTAGCTTCAAATAAAAATGGGAAGTTAGTTCTCCACCACAAGTTGCAGTAAAGGAGTTGATGACATAAACGAAAACAATAGGAGTTTAAACAAAAACAATAGGAGTTTAATCTCTGTTAAGAAGACACACCAATTTCTTCCTTGTATGAGAAAATTGCACAGACCATTCTCTTCTCAATTTGAGTATGTTGCATCGAAAGCAAAGAAAAAAAGAGGAAATTAGTTGTTGCAAATGACAAAGAAGAAAATATGGTGTTGGGAAGATTACTTTGTGTTGTGTTTGCATATAGATAGAGCAAGAAGAAGAGGAGAAGTCATCAAATAAAAAAAGAGAAAGAAAGTTTGAATTCCTCATATTGTGTTTGTGTGCATGCAGACAAAACAAAGGAAAAGTTGCCTATATACAGCTCCATTTGGAAGATGGCTTTGTGTTATGTTTGTTTGCATACAGACTAAATAAAGGAAAAGTTGCCTATATACAGCCCCGTTTGGAAAATAGCTTTGTGTTATGTTTGTATGCATACAAACTAAACAAAAAGAACAAAAAAGGAAGTCGGCAAAAAGAAAGAGCATGTGCCTCTTTGGGTCCCTAGGCTGGTTTTCAATTAAAGTTGTTGTCTATTTTGACTGAAGGAAAAAAAAAGAAGATGCTATTTTATGAAACTCTTGGTTGTGTGGCATGACAAAGAGAAATGTCATGTATGCCTTTTGTTGTGAAAACAAAGATGGCTCTCTAAGAAGATCTGATAGGAAAGCAAAGGAAAATTGGTCTATGGATTCTTGGCCGTGGATAATTATTTCCTAATTCAATCAACACTACAATTCCTTCATGGCTTCAACATCTATAGTCCTAATTCAATTGTGATTGGTTTAGCTAAAAGGGATGAGCTTCACACTGATGACCAGTCATGGGACAACTGATAAAAAATGTCAAGGCCCGAAAACAGATTATTGGGTTGTTTGCCTATTAATTCTCACAAGCCCAAAATATTTAATAGGTTATCCAAATAAACACCCATTAAATTTATAGAGGCCCAAATAATTTTAAACTCTTTAAAGCCATAGTTGGGTCCAAATGCAAATGTCAATTAAAGAAAATTAATGGGTTCATCAAAATTATTCATTAACTTTTTTTTCTTAGACATTGACAATAAGAAAAATGTTACAAAACCATCAAATTTTTCCCATGGGTCATTTACCTATAAAAATCTCTAAATTGTCTCACAGACAAATTCTAAATTAGTGGATCACACTTACCCATTAATTTTCAAACTTTGGAACTACGTTGGTTTGATCCCATCATGAGTACGTAAGTAGTCTAGCATCTCACTAGATGCAACTGCAACCAATTTGAGTCCCTGGTTCTTTGAACCAAATTCCCCCAAACACTTTTTCCAAGAGGAATAAGTCATTCATTCATTGCAATTCCGAACTACGTTAGTTTGATCCCTTCGAAAGGGTACGTAGGCAATTTAGAACTCAATCTATATGTAATTACCCAAATCTTAAATTCAAACAGATCCCTGGTTTATTCTTAACCAAATTCGCCCCAAACACAATTCCATATTGAATCCCTGGTTTATTAAGCTAAATTCACTCAAACATTCCTCAATTCAATTCAAATTAAAATTTCGTTGCAATGAGTCATTTATTCATTGCAATTCTTTAAACTACGAGTGGCTTGATTCCTGCAAGGGATACGTAAGCACCTTGATGTTGGACTTAGGAGCAGCCATAAAACTAAACACACACGTTCTGTTTCTTTATGATAGAATCAAAAGATGTTTCTTTGAAGCAAGAGATTGTAATTAAGAGACACCACATCTCGAAAGGGTCGAACCTAAAATAATAAACCCTCATTATTTAAATAGTAGTGGTGAAATTATGTTGGGAGGTTCACATTTTTCTTCAACAATCATTTTCTGTGTTTTGGGAAACTCCTCGCCAAACGCATTTCGAGGATGTTTTGATTCCCGCAAAGCAGAAAACGAGGCCCCAAAACATTACTGAATGGCACTTAAATTTTCTGGTCCTCACTTAGACTTAAAATGTAGGCAACTTATATATTAGAGTAATTATAGTATAGTACGGGTAGTATTATTCACATGTTATAATATAAATGAATATTATGGGAGTTAATTCCAAAATGTGCAGAAAAATAGGAATGTGCTCTACCTTTGGTTGAGAAAATCACACCAATTCCTTCTCTGTAGCTTCAAATAAAAATGGGAAGTTAGTTCTCCACCACAAGTTGCAGTAAAGGAGTTGATGACATAAACGAAAACAATAGGAGTTTAAACAAAAACAATAGGAGTTTAATCTCTGTTAAGAAGACACACCAATTTCTTCCTTGTATGAGAAAATTGCACAGACCATTCTCTTCTCAATTTGAGTATGTTGCATCGAAAGCAAAGAAAAAAAGAGGAAATTAGTTGTTGCAAATGACAAAGAAGAAAATATGGTGTTGGGAAGATTACTTTGTGTTGTGTTTGCATATAGATAGAGCAAGAAGAAGAGGAGAAGTCATCAAATAAAAAAAGAGAAAGAAAGTTTGAATTCCTCATATTGTGTTTGTGTGCATGCAGACAAAACAAAGGAAAAGTTGCCTATATACAGCTCCATTTGGAAGATGGCTTTGTGTTATGTTTGTTTGCATACAGACTAAATAAAGGAAAAGTTGCCTATATACAGCTCCATTTGGAAGATGGCTTTGTGTTATGTTTGTTTGCATACAGACTAAATAAAGGAAAAGTTGCCTATATACAGCTCCATTTGGAAGATGGCTTTGTGTTATGTTTGTTTGCATACAGACTAAATAAAGGAAAAGTTGCCTATATACAGCCCCGTTTGGAAAATAGCTTTGTGTTATGTTTGTATGCATACAAACTAAACAAAAAGAACAAAAAAGGAAGTCGGCAAAAAGAAAGAGCATGTGCCTCTTTGGGTCCCTAGGCTGGTTTTCAATTAAAGTTGTTGTCTATTTTGACTGAAGGAAAAAAAAAGAAGATGCTATTTTATGAAACTCTTGGTTGTGTGGCATGACAAAGAGAAATGTCATGTATGCCTTTTGTTGTGAAAACAAAGATGGCTCTCTAAGAAGATCTGATAGGAAAGCAAAGGAAAATTGGTCTATGGATTCTTGGCCGTGGATAATTATTTCCTAATTCAATCAACACTACAATTCCTTCATGGCTTCAACATCTATAGTCCTAATTCAATTGTGATTGGTTTAGCTAAAAGGGATGAGCTTCACACTGATGACCAGTCATGGGACAACTGATAAAAAATGTCAAGGCCCGAAAACAGATTATTGGGTTGTTTGCCTATTAATTCTCACAAGCCCAAAATATTTAATAGGTTATCCAAATAAACACCCATTAAATTTATAGAGGCCCAAATAATTTTAAACTCTTTAAAGCCATAGTTGGGTCCAAATGCAAATGTCAATTAAAGAAAATTAATGGGTTCATCAAAATTATTCATTAACTTTTTTTTCTTAGACATTGACAATAAGAAAAATGTTACAAAACCATCAAATTTTTCCCATGGGTCATTTACCTATAAAAATCTCTAAATTGTCTCACAGACAAATTCTAAATTAGTGGATCACACTTACCCATTAATTTTCAAACTTTGGAACTACGTTGGTTTGATCCCATCATGAGTACGTAAGTAGTCTAGCATCTCACTAGATGCAACTGCAACCAATTTGAGTCCCTGGTTCTTTGAACCAAATTCCCCCAAACACTTTTTCCAAGAGGAATAAGTCATTCATTCATTGCAATTCCGAACTACGTTAGTTTGATCCCTTCGAAAGGGTACGTAGGCAATTTAGAACTCAATCTATATGTAATTACCCAAATCTTAAATTCAAACAGATCCCTGGTTTATTCTTAACCAAATTCGCCCCAAACACAATTCCATATTGAATCCCTGGTTTATTAAGCTAAATTCACTCAAACATTCCTCAATTCAATTCAAATTAAAATTTCGTTGCAATGAGTCATTTATTCATTGCAATTCTTTAAACTACGAGTGGCTTGATTCCTGCAAGGGATACGTAAGCACCTTGATGTTGGACTTAGGAGCAGCCATAAAACTAAACACACACGTTCTGTTTCTTTATGATAGAATCAAAAGATGTTTCTTTGAAGCAAGAGATTGTAATTAAGAGACACCACATCTCGAAAGGGTCGAACCTAAAATAATAAACCCTCATTATTTAAATAGTAGTGGTGAAATTATGTTGGGAGGTTCACATTTTTCTTCAACAATCATTTTCTGTGTTTTGGGAAACTCCTCGCCAAACGCATTTCGAGGATGTTTTGATTCCCGCAAAGCAGAAAACGAGGCCCCAAAACATTACTGAATGGCACTTAAATTTTCTGGTCCTCACTTAGACTTAAAATGTAGGCAACTTATATATTAGAGTAATTATAGTATAGTACGGGTAGTATTATTCACATGTTATAATATAAATGAATATTTATTATACAAATTTATAAATAAACCCAATCTTAGACATGTATTTATAAAAAAAACCCAAGTACTATTTAAACATAGAAACACACCCAAAATCAACCCCAAAGTCAACTTTTTGGGTGTGTTTATAAATGAGTTTTGAGTGTGTGTAATGATGAGTTTTGGGTGTGTTTATAAAGTGTTTTGGGTGTTGGGTTTTTTTATAATTTCAACCTCCATTTTGGGTGTTTTAGTGAAACTCCCTATTTATTAATACTATTTCCTAAATGGGCCCATTATAACACATGCACAATATATACTACTTAGCCGTAGGATTCTATAATTCCCCATATATTGGTGGTGGTGAAGCACTAAGCTTTTGTAACACCAAACGTATGTAACTAAGAAAATTAATAAATTATTATCCCATTTGTTTGGGCTGGATTAGCGCACCGGATTGGCTTCAAATGGCCCAATCTTGTTTTTGCCGGTTGCAATGGGGACATTTATCCAGCCCACCACCATTTATCAGTCTGTTGTTGATATAAGTGTCTTAAATAAAGTCACGCGCGGCCCACATATTTGTTACCCTACCTACCTGAGACTGAGAAGAGAAGCAAATATTCATTTTCTTTTGTCTGTGAGTTGGGTGCGCCCAAAACCCATTAATAACCTAGAGGATAACGGTCTTCTTCTTGTTGGTGGTCCTTTCCACATAGCTCCCAAATGTGTTGTTGCTCCACTTTTACATCAGAGCCAAAATGCACTTGACCATATTTACATATCATATACTGTAGTCTATATTTCTTTTATACAAGCAAACACAACTCGAAATCATTCTAATTTACGAAAGAGGAGGCTTGAACTTGAGTGCATGGGAGGCGGACTAACCCACACAAACTCTAATCTAATTGAATACATATTTATATTGGTTCTAGTGCACATTACAATATCTGATGCATGGCTTGCATGGGTCAAATGTGGGTCTGATTTCTTTTCAAGTCTTGACTAATTTACCACCATAGAAAAAAGGAAATAAAACGTGTACAAATTGAGGAGCTCAGTTGGAATTTAGGGTGCATAATTGAGAAGCTCAGCTCCCTTGGTCATGTACGTCTGTGCTGTCCAATACCGACCAAAACAAAAAATTATTGTTGCCATTCAAAGCTTCCAACCGCAAAAAATCAAAATTGGGCTCAGCAGAAAATATCCAAAAGATGACCGTTGGACCCAAAAGTCAAAAAAGCTAGACAACTCAGAATTCAAATATAGCAGGCAAGGCAACCCATTCCGTGTATGATCATGATTATATCACAAGCCTCTCTTTGTCTGAGAGCTCTTGGAAACACAAAGAAAAACTGATTGTAGGAGGAAGACGGTCCACAGCAAAAGGACTTGTTGAATCTTGTCAGGCTGAAGCTGACACAATAATGCATTGCATTTTTCATACCACCCATCAATATATATTAATGACTCATTTGACTGAAATATTGCCATCCCAAAACTTTGAATGGCTTCTTTCATTCATCACGGCATAAAGATGAAACTGATACATCTATTGCTTCTTTCTGTTGTTAACTCATTTAAATTGAAGTAGCTTTTCTGATCTGTTGAGAACAGTACAATGCAAATAGGACCACATTGTAAGTTTATTAGGACCATTCTTGAGTGAGAGTGTGCAAGGAGAAGCTAGAGTGAGGGAAATTATTTTCAAAAGGATATTGCTTGCCTCCTTCCTTCCCTGTAAGGAGATACTACTTCCTACGAATCATAGTTCGATACATATGAAAAAATAATTCATAAAAAAACACACAAAAAAACTTGTGCACATATGTCACACTACCATTGGCAGGAATGTAGAAGCACCTACTTACATGGTAAGGAGGGAAATATTTTCCTTTTCAAAATGCAAATATCAATTCCCATATTGGGTATCTGTATTTTGTAAGATTTCTGTTAAAATGCAGGTCCAACAATTTATAAATCAATCCTATCACATGATATGCTAACTTCATTATAGTTCATCAAAACCTGAGCCTGGTTGCAAAACACACTTTAGGAGACAAGGCATTATAGGTGTGGGAGCTATTTTCATCATACTAAAATATTCATTTAAGATTCCTTCCTCTTCTCCGCTTCCCTTTCTCTCTGCAAAACAAATCAGAGTAAAAGGATCACACTCGGGGGTGTTGGCCAAAGGCCCTCCACTGACTAAGTTAGGTAGACTGTTTCAAGAAAAACCGAGTGTCCGGAGCCTTGTGTGAGAGAGAGAAAGAATATGGTGGCTAGGGTCTTGGAGAAATGATTTCTGCAGAGTTTCAGTAGAAATTTAGACGTGCCTTAACCCTTGTGTGTGGCCATCTTTTTATAGTGATCTCGGAGGCTAAGGTTTCAGAGGAATAATTCCGTAGATGAAAAGGAATTATTCTTCCCCGATTTGGAATTGATTTGATTAATTAGGGATTTGATTTATTAGGGTAAATCAAATCCCTAATTGTGGTAGGTATCAAATCAATACCTAATTTAATTAGGTAATTTCTCATTTAATTGGGAATTGAGGTAGGAATCAAATCAATTCTCAATTTAATTAGGTAATTCTCAATTTAATTGGATAATTTCCAATTAAATTGAGTAACTCCCAATTAAGTTGAGTAATTTCCAATTAAGTCAAATAATCCCCAAATAGAATGAATTATTTGACTTAGGGTCTGATTTAATTCGGTTCCCACAATAAGTTAAACTGAAGCTGTCACCTAGTGCATGTAAAGAGAATTTTAAAAAACAACAAAATGGGCTGCCATCATTCTACTGTAACAAATTAGCAAGACATATAACTGCATAAAGAGAAAAAGAGAACCATCATCATTCATCATCATTAATTCAATGCTTTGTTTTCTGACAGAAAATGAGATGACTTTAAAATAAAATTAATGAAAAAATAAATAAAGTAATTGGAGTTGTTGACCATCTGAAGAACGGTAATAAACTGATAATAGAAAGAGAAGAAATTACAACAAGTACGAAATAGACAGCCCCGCTGATTCCCAAGAAACGTATGTACAAAAGCGCCTAGCTCACCCTCTCTCTTTCTCTCTATCTTTCTCTCTCTCTGAAAATCCCCTGCTTAAGCAACTCTATTAATTCTTCAAGGATCAGGATCCAATGCTTCATGATCAAAATGGGCTATCTCCAATCGAAATCCTCTCTTAAATTTAGAATTTAAATAAAAAATAAAAAAAAAAAAAAAACTTTGGATGTATACTGATGGGCTACTGAAACTTACTCTGGCAGGTGAGGATGGAATCATTCATCAAGATCATGCGTTTGTCAGTCCTTTGCATGAGTTGTCTCAGATATTTGACTCTCCAGATCCCCTGGCTTGTTTCCTATGTCAGCTGAGATAGAGTTTTCCTTCACAGATTCAATATCCATGCTGGTCGTACGACTCTTTCTGTTCCTTCGATCCTGAAGTGCAGAAGTTCAAAATCAGATTCATAAGATCACACAAATTTTGATGAGCATGGTAACAAATAGCAGGACAATTTGGTCACTACATCTAGCAAAATGGGAAAGAAAACAGAGGGACATGAGGCAATAACGAAGTTCGCTAGGAAAGGAGTTTTGTCAGTTTAAAAGACTAAAACTGACAATTATTTCGAATAAGTAAAGCCATTCGTGGTACTAAACTAGTCAACTCACAAATCCAGAACAATTCAAAGGAAGAATACCAAAGCTATGCAACTCAAACAAAGTGAACATTAGTTCCAACTAATTGGGGTCTAAAGTTCACCACTCCACTATATAAGGTCATTTCTCTGCAACAACTTCTTAAGATCAAACACAAATTCTCCTAAAGGAAATTGCACCTACTCCACATTTAGATAAGTAGTCTTATTGTTTCATGAAAACGGATGGAATAAAATAAAGCAATAAAACTTATTTCCAGGGTAAGATGAAGATTAGAACCTCGCGAAATGGGTATTCATCAGCTTCAAGCATACGTACAACCTGGCTCATTTTGGGTCTGTTCTCTGCATCATGATCAACACACCTAAGTGCAACCAAAAGGGCACGTTTTAAGGCACGTGTACTGGGTTTAACTTCAAGGTTTGGATCCACAACATCCTCTGATCTTCTTCCACCTACCATCAATTTTAGCCACTCAACTAGATTGACCTGCCATGAGTATTAAGAAATGCTTCACAAAAATCTGTATATAATAATAAAGCTTTTGATAAACAGTAAAAACCCTGCATCATGAGGATGAGAATGAGAAAGAGAGGGAGGACTGCTGAAGGAAGACACTATCAAAAATAGTAAACAATGGTTTTGAAATTCTGAACCTCATTAGCAGGTCGGCCATAGTCCACAGGGTCCCTTCCCGTAACTGCTTCAAGCAGGAGGACACCAAAGCTGTAGATGTCGCTCTTCTCATTTAACAAGCCAGTATTAGCATATTCCGGTGCCACATAACTGCACGATGAACCGAAATTTATGGTCCAATCAGAAGCTAGTTTGTAGATAAATTATAATAGGTTAAAAATATAAGAATTTACATACCCAAAAGTCCCCATCACTCTAGTTGTGATGTGACTTTCACCTGAACCCAAGAGTTTGGCCAATCCAAAATCAGAAACCTTGGCATTGAACTCATCATCAATCAAAATGTTGCTTGATTTTATATCTCTGTGGACAACTTTTGGTTCTATAGCTTCATGTAGATAAGAAAGCCTGCAATTCATATGTAAGTCATTTGTCCATTGGTTGGGATCCAAAAATTAAATAAGAAAACTATCATATAAAACACATTTCAGTGAAAGATAAAAACTTACGCTTTAGCAGTACCAAGAATCACCTTCATGCGGGCCTCCCAAGTAAGGGTGCCATGTTGGCGCATTGCCCCATGCAGCCATTGTTCTAGGTTGCCATTGTTCACATATTCATACACCAGCATCCTGTGCAAATTGCAACAGAGCAACTTAGCAAGAATAACAAAAACTGAACCCAAAACACAAATGTGAAGCTATACACTAGGCAGAAAGAGGGGCACATTAGACAGAATCCCTCCCAATGTGAAAATATTATTTTAGTAGACACGCCCAAGTCATTAGGAAAAATATAAGTAATTTAATATTAAAATAAAAGGTTAATAATACCTGTGAACCCCTTCTACGCAGTAGCCCAAGAGCCGCACAAGATTTTTATGCCGAACATGACCTATGGCCTCCACTTCAACCCTAAATTCTTTCTCTGCCTGCCCCCTGTATACCAGAACAAAAAAGCAACTATTAGAAAAGAAAAAGAAATTTATAGGTTTCCTGAAAGCACGGTGATAACAAAGATGGTGCATTTGAGTTTATATCCTTACAAATTATTTAAGAGCTTTTTCACTGCCACATCAGTTCCATTGATCAGCCTGCCCTTGTAAACAACCCCATATCCACCCTCTCCAAGCACATTTTCTGCAGAAAAACGATTTGTAGCAAACTGCAGATCCCTAAGAGTAAACCAGTGGCCCCACCCAAGATGAGAAACTTCTGGCAAGCCAATTAAAGGAGAGGCTGTTACAAGTCCTCCATATGACAATGACGACTGCTTTCGCACATTCCCAGAGCTTCCTTCTTCCCCTGACTGTGAACTACATGCCCTCTCATGATGATAAATTGAGCTGCACTGACTCATGTTATCAGGATCACTTGATTTGCTCATGCCTAAATGAACTAACATCTTCTCTGAATTCTTATCACTTGCTTTCTCAGGTACTGACAGAAATAAATTATCAGGGTGATCGTGGGTACTCTGAGCCCCAACCTTATCAACATTGATATCTTTAGAGACATTTGGTATTTGGGTGACTGGGAACTTGTCCAGTGATCTTCGAGATTTCCTCCGAAATGTAACCCATATAGATAAGAAACATAGGATTGAAACAATAAATGCGCCAACACATATACCAATTACAACCCATAGTTTTAAACCCAAAAATCCTATCTTCTTCGATAATTCCGCATTCAAAGAACTTCCGGATGACATTCTTATCCTCTGGATGCTATATATTGAACTTGGCTTGGTGTTCTAACTTTCAGTGCCAGAAAAAAAAAATCAAGACAGTCCAACCTGGACATGAGAAACAAATCATGTAACTCAAAGCACGTGAAAAGGGTCACAGATATCTGAGATTTCTAATTTCTAAGATGTGATTTTGCTGAAAAAAATGCAGGTAATGATATTGGCAATACTAGTTAATTTGTCTTTAGCTAATCCATCGCATCCTATTCCTATGTAACACTCAAATTCCATAATTGATAAATAGATAATCCTGCTAAATTCAATCTGAAAATACTAGATTCTTAACTGTCTTCAAATATTAATCATATTAAAGAAGAACCAAAGGTGCCCAAAAGAAAGAGAATCTGATACAATAACTGAGAAGATTGATGCTTTATTATTTTTAAAAGTTTAAGAAGCTTGATTACACTGGCATTAATGGTTTCACAAGCAAACAGTGAGTGAATACCAGATAAAACGCCGGCAACACTATAAATTTCAGATTCCATGTATAAAGCAAGCACATGCCCATGAACCACCAACATATACAAATTAAATTCCAAGTCTTCATAAAAGAAAAAGGGAAAATCTCAAACAGCATCACTTATGATCCAAGCAAGAGACCAATAAAGAGAAATGTGAGTGAGTGTGTGTAAAAAGTGTTTCAAAGAAGAAAGCATTTACCTTTGTAGCGATCTAAGCTAGCCCCCTTGATCTTCTTCCTTGAGAACCCAGACAAGAAAAGAAGGGGCTTCTTTTTTAACCAAGACAGACTCAATAAGCATAGATAGGCCAATGCAGACCTGAAATAACTCGAACCCACCAAAATCCAGATGTCGAAAAAGGAAAGGTTTCCAGAGGAGTAGTTTACAAGTAGAGGGGGATGTGTCCTCAAGTGGGCCAAAAAGAATTCAGAGAAGCATAAAAATAAAAATAAATAAATTAAGAAGAAAAGAAAAAATAAGGAGAGGCAAGCCAGACAAAAATCTAATCTTTCAAGAGAAGGGGAGAGAATGAAAATGTGGGGGAAGGGGAGAGAGAAAGGAAAGGAAGGCGTGAATTTATATATGTAAAATATGGGGTGGATTTCAGAGGAGCACAAAAGAAAAGGTGGGTAAAATGGTTGGTGGGTGTTTTTTCTGTGTGAAGAAGAGGGGCCTCCAAAGCAAGCTGGAAAGGAAGCTTGCCTTGGTTTGCAATGGAGGAAACCAGAGAGAGAGAGAGAGAGAGACAGTAAAGAAAAAGCAAAACTGAGGTGAACAGAGATGGGGCATTTATAGCTGGTAAAAAAAACAAATTGATTAAGCCAACAAAGTAAAGTGGAAAACATGTAGAGAGAGAGAGAGAGAGTCAACCCAACACTAAAACAGGAGGGAACTGCAAATCTAGCTTGCCCTAAGGTTTAGTTACCAAACTGCCCTCATGTCTTAAAGCAAATCCTGTTTGAAATAAAATCTTAAAATATTTAACTTTCAGGGAAGACAGAGACTGTAATAGCCTGTCATTGCATGCTTAGCAACTGACAGACAAATTGGAGGTGTGATGGAGGTCCATAAAACTTAGCTCCAGAGACTAAAATATATTTTTGTTTTCATTAATTAAGCATTATCAACCTTGATTACTTTGTCAATAAACTATCTTCCTTTCCCCCTTTTTTTTTTCTTTTTCTTTTGGTAGAAATCAACAACACACCATATGCTTGCTTTACCAGATGAAAAGCTTTGTTCTAGCTACACCTCCACATTTTTTGGAGTTCTTATCATTTCAGTTAATTACTTTTATAGTAAGAAAGGCATTTGTCCTTCTTTTTGGTAAATAATTTTCAACCATTTGTCTAGGTTAGGTGATTGGATAAAACTTCTATTTATATGGATAAGGTAATATTTTTGTTGCTAAAAATAATGTCTTAACTCTTGCTTTACAAACCATTTAGAATGTATATTTGGAAAACAATAACAGAATTAAAAAAAAAGAAAAAAAGAATATGCCTATGCATTTGCATTGCACACACATTCTTGAATGATATAATTGAGGACAAAAGAAAAGAAAAATAATGAATTTAAATGTCAATAATCAAAGTCAGCATTGTCAGGCCTCTCAAATTCAAAGAAAATTAAACATACCATGGGTGGAAATTTGACATTTTACATAAAGTAATTTCATTCTTAGAATAGAAGGGTAAACGAGACTCTAAATGCATAGACGTTTATTTTTTCAGATGAAATAAATCATGATTTTTTTTTTTAATAAATGAAAGAAGCATGTGAATTGTACCCCATGAAAAAACATATTGTCTAATACGGTGAGCATCATTTGTGCTTCTCATATCACTCCGTGAACACACGTAAATAAGACTACCTTGTACGTAATAGCCAAACTTTTACCTCATAAATCTATATAAATTTTCTTTAAGTTAATGTTTGTATGTATGTATCTTCACCGTTTTTGTGAAAATTAATATTAATTTGTTCTAGCGATACAAATTTGTTGATGATGTCACATGTGGTTTTAAGCCATCAAATTAAGATTTTGAAGAATCCTTGTGATAAATTTTGGTCACTCTATAATCCAAAAGATGGATTGCCAAATCTAAGTAAAATTATATCTGTATCTCGAGAATTCTTCTTGTTATAAATTTTGGTTCATCAATAATTTAAAACAGGGATGTCCAAATCTTAGTAAATTTATATATGAGAAGTATCCCAATAGTTCTCCTTGTGATAAATCTTTGTCACTCTATAATCCAAAAGATGGATTACAAAATCTGAGTAAATTTATCTCCATATCTCAAGAATTTGATGTAGAGCTATCAAGATAAGGATTTCAATAATTGATGTAATTCAAAAAGAGGAACCACTGTAGATATAGATGCATTACCAAATCTGAGTAAATTTATTCTTATCCAACTTTTTTTTTTTTTTAAAATTCATGGAAAGGTATTATATGAGTTTTGACAAAGCCAACAAAATTATTTAAAAAACATGTTGCAACGGTACTGAAGGGTAAAATTGTCAATTAGAACTTGATTATTTGACTAAACCTAACCCTGTAAACTTTTAACAGAGTAATTATAGTTTATGATAAACAAATGTGCCTTTCTTGATTACCATCATGGCTTGGGACTTGGGGTCTCATAAAGCCCCCAATTGGGAGAAGGAACAGAGTCTTTGATTTGAAGTCTAACTTTTGATTAAAAATAAATTAAAATATTTTGGGGATATTTTATTATGCTAACCCAAAGCTTTAAAGTAAACCTATTGGATTGGGCCTTTCCAAAAGAAAAAAAAAAGATGAAGCAACCAATTAGATTCATCTCAAAGGGCCCACATCAGAGATCTGTGAGCCCAAATATTGATTTGAATGGCCAATCCCATTCTTCCATTCCATTAGCCTGTAATGGATGTGATTTCCCACTGCACGTGCATGTCACGTGAGATGACATTGATATGGCATAAATGACCCCCTTCACTTTCTAGTCAGCTGGCTCGAATACTTTCTCTGTCACCTTACCCCTCCATTCCCTGTTCTTTTCAGCCATTGCTGTAAAATGGTATTTTATTTTAAATTAATTCATCTATTAAAAAGAATTTGTTAACCGAGTGTGTGGAGGTATTGAATTCTCGCATGTTTGATCAATTTCCTATTTAGATTGGTGCACTAGATATTAAATTATATCAGGTTTTGATAAGAGTTTAAATTAAGTTGTACCTTGAGGCTCAAAACCTAGTGAAATAAGGAAGGGTTTTGAGGCCTATTAAGGGGTCTTATTTATTTCCATTTATGCGTGAACCGATCTGGTGGGCTTGAAAGATTAGTCAAGTCGGCCCTCGATGATAAGTCGTGACGACTTGACCTAACCCTATATAAGCTTAAGGCCCTGCTCTCATCATACACGTTCTCTAAACCTATTTTCGTCATAAAGAGAAAGCTGAAACATATTTTAAGAGAGAGCAAAAGTCTTGGGTCGTTCCTGTTCTTACTAGGATTGCTGCTGCTATGGATTGGATGAGTTCAGAAGCTATGTACTCAAGAAAGATGGCTCCAGGTATGTCTTCATGTCTTTATACGTATTACTATTTTGTGTGAAAGATCTTTTTTGTGCATAAAGAAATCTAACAGTTGGTATCAGAGCTTAAGGTTGTTCACACATATCTGTAATCATTGTTCAAGCATGCTTACTATAAAGAATATTAAAGAATCTGGAAAAACATGTTTTGATTTGGTTTTTCATATTTTCAAAACTTCAAATACGTTTTTGACCTAGCAAATCACCTTAAAACCCTAAAAAAGCCCATATGTCACAGCTTGCATCATACTTAAATTGCTTGATAAGTTTATTCAACAAATAGAATCTGTCATGTAATTTGTTTGTGATGGCACAAGATAACATGTAATTTTTTGTAAGCTATGAGCAATCTCTTGCCACAAAGATGTGATACTTAATTAAGGAGCTTGTATATATATTATTTGTTAGTTTTGTGAATAAAGTTAAACGGAAAAAATGTTTTCTCTTAACAAATTGAGAATCGGTTTCTTGGAAGGTATTTATATTTTCTTTTGCAAATCCTTACAGCTTTGAACACTCCCTCAATCAATTTCTCGCAAATTGAAAGATTCACTAGATCAAATTTCAAAATATGGACGTTTGATTTTAAAGTTATTGTCGGAATGAATGAGATTGTTTATGATCTCACTCATGACCATATTTAATTCAAGTTGGCTTTTTCGTTATGTGTTTTGTAGTACAACTTCTAGAGCTTAGGGAAAAGAAAAAGCATTTGGCTTTTAATAGGTGTCACTCGTGTCAACTTGTCACGAATGACATTCTAGTAAAGAATATAGCTGGAGCGGAAAAGGGTTAAGGCGCAACGAAATCGTCTACCATATGGAGGACCCATAAGGATATACACGGCTACAAAGGACAATCTCAGAAGTCTTAGGATCACTATGAAGCTCGGTATATGTGCTTATGGGAGAGGAAGAAACATCAATCAGCTACTTCGATACAAGAATCTCCTAGTTCAATCTGTGAAACCTACGCCCCAACCTGAATCACATGTTGAGGTTTTTTGATGCCACAACTAATAGGGAGATAGTGACACTTGACCCATTCCTTGCTAAGGAGAACAACATAACTTACATAGGCAGACGTAAGGATCGTCTTCTGTGCTGTCTCTGTAAAGGAAGAGGTCTGCATCCTCGCCAAGGCCTTGGGGTCACTCTTGATGCCTTCTAGGAAGATGTTGACCAAGGGCACGTCATGCCGGTGCATGGCCAGATTCACCTCATTCTCCTACCAACACAACCTGTAGAAGTCAACCCTCTCCATCCCCTCAGCAAAAACCTCCTTCATACCAAAAGGAAGCTTCGGCGGTGCTAGTAGATTAAAGGGTGGAAGCCTCGGTCCCGTCCTCATCACACTCTGGTGGGCTTCCTCTTCCCCACCAAAGCTTCGGCAACAAGCCCCTCATCATTATCTCGAGGGTGTTTCCCAGTCGTCTACTTGCCACCCTCCTTCTTAGCCTTTTTCGCCCGAGATGCCTTCAGCCGCCGCTTCTTTTCGGCTTCATCAATGGTCATGACCACCTTCGTCGATCCCTTTACAACACATGACACTGCACATCAAAAACTAAGTTAGTCACAACCACACAAAAAAAAAAAAAAAAAAAAGAAAAAAAAGACAAACAACAATAGTAACTCAAATACTTACTCCCTTGCAAGAGTCCAGACTCTAGCAAATTCTTCGGTGTGACTAAGTGTTGATACTCCCGCTCAGTCTCCGATAGCAATGATCTCACCCTCTCAACTTCGTCCTCATTCTCCTTTGAAATAGGCCCCCACTTCACCGAACCTGCAACATAAATATTCTCACTTAAATCTCCACACTTGCGTTAGCAAAACAAACAAGGAAACAAGCATGCTAGAAGTTAAACACACAAAATAACCATCAGTCTTAAAGGTTGGGACCAAGGACCTATAGACTAGAAATGGCTAGGAATGTGTTTGGTGACGATCTTCCTTGACGGACACTGCCAGTCACCATAAGCCAGACACCACTTGTTCATCCAAGACTTTTGAGAAGACGACAAGTGACTAATAAAGTAACCTTTCTCCTTTGCCTTTCGACAATTGGCTTGCACCCATCTAAAGTTTCCTTGTTTCCTAGAGATCGAGTACAATTACATGAACTGCTCAAACGTCGGCTCTCCCAATCTTTCCAATCACCAGACAATATATACCCCAAGCAGAAGAATCCAGAAGTTAGGATTATATTACCCTGGTGCATATCCCAACTTGGCCAACATCATCTGCACCCATGGATGAAACGGTAGTCTGAAGCCATGGTTATATATATCTGTAAAAATAAGCACACATCCATCTGAAGGATATTTAACAATATCAACCGCAGTAGGTAGCCTTAAGCCCACCGAGGGTAGGACACTAAATTCTGTCCGACTCTCCACTAGTTTTACCTCTGTAAGTGTATTCCTCCTCAGCAAAGGGACACCAACCCGTACTTCCAATCCCTCTGAAGCTGAAGCCACGGCTACCTCCATAGACCCCGATGGTCTTGCCTGATTGATAGAGCCCACCTTTGGTGTTTGAGGCATGGCCAGAATCCGATCATCCATAGCCTTTAACACTGTAATTCCTCTGCATCTCCCCATACCCAGCTGACAAAAAATCCACTAATGGCTCACATCTCTCACCCTCGAGCCCTACTATCCTACTCTCTATCACACCTTCTACTATATACTCCGACTAAGAACTCTCACCTTCAGAACATACATACAGGCTCGGCTCATTACTTTTGGTATCTTCCTTACCAAAAGCAAGGGGGTCATGACTTTCGCTACCAGAACTTTCAGACATCTACAATTTGAAGAAACAAGAAGGAAGAAAGGGCTCACGAAATACTCCCAACACATCAACCCTGCCGAAGCTTCAAGAGCCCAGCCTTAGGCCACGCCACTTAACCCTTGCCAAAGGTACTTAGGCCCTAAAAAATCATTACCATTGGACCTTGCCGAACGATAAGGCTCATGCTCAGGCTATGGCTCACATCAAAGCAAATTTCTCTTGCCTAATCCCTAGCAGCCTAGCTTCACAAAGCCCAGACCCGGCCTCCTTGCCGAACTCCCAGGTACCCAATTACCAAAGGTTCCAGAAGCTCACACATTCTTCTTTTTCCTAGCCAGAACCCCAGTCGAATGGCAAGACCTATATGACTCTCGCTCAACCTAGCACCTAGGCCATACATTCAAAGGTTGACGCAACTTCTAGCTTGCTAACTTAGGGGACTTGGGAATGCCCTACGACTTCGACTGAATCAGGAATGCTTGGTCATGATTATACAAAATCTCACAAGTAACCAACCCATAAGTTACTTCTTGACCATGAACTTGGTGGACTACTGTTTACACCATAATTAACCGAGCATATCTAGCGTCAAAAAGACTAGCACCAAGGCAGACACGCATTTTTCCCTACTGAAGTACCTTAAAGGGACACATAGACAAATCCCTAGGAAGTGACTGACACCATCACCTTCCGACATGCTGATGGAAGACATTTTTCCAAAGCGGCAGCCACCTGCCGAAGCTCACGACTGTCGAAGCTCACCACAACAATTTGCACAAAGTCCCACATCGAACTTTGTTCAAAACTCCCATTTTCACTTCCCTATAAATAGGGAACAATGCCAAAGTAAAAAGGGTAACTATTTTCTCACATTTACTGTTACTCTGCCAAAATCACCACATATAACTGACTTAAGTATCGAAGAGCCTTCAACAGGCAACACACTGGGGTCCAAAGCTTGACAACCGCTTCTTCCTTTTTAACTTCTGCAGGTTCTTCCAACTACGAAGGTCCTCACCTTCTTCCCTGCTGAAGATCATACCCTTCTCTAAGTTGTCCCTCCCAAAAAGAGTATCAACACAACACTTTCATGGCAGCGGTGGTACATTGTGACAATGAGATTTAGATAGCTACTTGTTGTTTTCATTAAATATTATTGGAATGGTTGATTTTAAGTTGGATTCAGGATTTTTTTTTTTTTTTTTAAGAGTTGGATGATGTAGTTTTAGTACCCTAAATAAAGAGAAATTTAATTTCTATTTCAAGATTATTAAGACTTGGTTTTATTTTGATTCAATAAGGATGTTTTGAATCTCAGAATTCAAAGACAATAAAGATGGATTATATTGTCTCAATTACAATAAAGATGGTGAAGTTTTAATAGCTAAATCGAGTGAGAAAAAAATTAGAAGTGAAGGAACATCCTCTAGGTTATGACATAGATGTTTATGGCACATTTCAAAAGAAAGAATGAAAATTCTTGTTAAGAAACAAATCTTGCCATCACTGACTTTCGGTGATGATGAAATTTGTATTGAATGTGTCAAATGAAAACTCACTAAGACTAAGAAGAAAGGTGCAACTCGCAGTAATGATCTTTTAGAGATCATCCACATAGATATTTGTGGATCATTCTCTCATCAAACAATTGATGGAAATCGCTATTTCATCACCTTTATAGATGGCAATTCTCGTTTTGGTTATCTATATCTCATAGCAGAAAAGTCTCAAGCTTTTGAAATGTTCAAATTGAAGTAGAAAGACAACTTGAAAAAAAGATCAAAATTGTGACGTAAGACATAGGGGTGAATATTATGGATGTTTGACGAATGAGGAAGACGTGCAGATCTTTTTACTAAGTATCTACAAGAAAATGGAATAGTTACTCAGTACACAACGCTAGGAATTCCGCAATAAAATGGTGTGGCTGAGAGAAGAAATCAAACTTTGAAGGATATGGTTCGTAGCATGATTTCAAAAATGATTTGCCTAAGAGTCTATGGGTTTGCAAGGCTAAAGCTAGAATCTATAACCCTCAATAGAAGAAGCTCGATCCTTAAAAAAAAAAATGATTAGCTGTCATTTTATAGGTTATCCTGTAAGGTCAAAGGGTTTTAGATTTTACTGTCCAAATTTTGGTACCCGACTTATTAAGACTGGTTGTGCAAAGTTTATAGAGTATGAGGAGAATGCTACTAGGAATGAAGATTTTGTTTGGAAGAAGAAGGTGATGTAGCTGTGATTGAGAATGCTGAGCAAGAGGTTACAACCTTGGTTCTTTTAGGTGAAACTGTATTGGAAAGTCCTCAGTTTGAAGAACCAGTCAAACCACAAGAACAAACTGTCGAGAATCATGAGCTAGATAATCCACAAGACTCAGTACAACCGAGGAGATTTGACAAACCAAGAATATCTACAACAAATTTAGATTATGTGTACTTACAAGAAGCAGATTTAGACATTGGAGATGAAGCTGATCCAACAAGTTTTAAAGAAGTTATGGAGAGTCAAAATGCAGACAAATGGAAGGAAGCGATGTTGAATGAACTCGAAAGCATGAAGAATAATCAAATATGAGAATTAGTTGAATCTCACAAAAGCCAGAAATTGTACGCTCAAAATGAGTATTTAAAACAAAGAAGGATAATGATGGAATAATCAAAAGATTTAAGGTTAGATTGGTAGCAAAAGGATTCACCAAAGGGAGGGAATTGACTACATTGAGACATTTCCCCAGTTTCCATCAAAGATTCTTTCCGCATCATTATGGCATTGGTGGCGCATTGTGACCTACTTTTGCATCAAATGGATGTCAAAACTACCTTCTTGAATGGTGAACTCGAAAAAGAAAATTATATGAGACAACCTAAAAGGTTTGCAAATGAGGGAAAAGAGCATATGGTTTGCAAACTTGGCAAGGCAATTTATGGATTAAAGCAAGCAAGCAAGAGGTGGTATTTCAAATTTCACCAAACTGTTTCCTCTTATAGTTTTGAAGAGAACATAGCTGACCAGTACATTTATCTGAAAAAGTGTGGGAGTCGATTTATTTTTCTGGTGTTGTATGTCGACAACATATTTTTGGCTACAAATGACCATAATTTACTAAAGGACACCAAGGAGCTACTTTCAAATAATTTTGAGATGAAGGATTTGGGAGAAGTTGTTTTTATGTTGGGCATTGAAATTCAAAGAGACCGAGCTCGAGGCCTTCTAGGCTTATCACACAAAACATACATTGAGAGGATACTCAAGCGTTTGGACATGAGTATGTGTTCTGGACAGGAAGTTCTGTTAGCTAAATGAGATTTAAAGAATGAGCATTGCCCCAAGAATAAAGAAGAAGAAGATGAGATGAGGAACAAGTCATACGCTTCTTTAGTTGGAAGCATTATGTATGCACAAGTGTGTACAAGGCCAGACCTAGCTTTGTGCATTAGCGAGATGGGGAGATTTCAGTCAAATCTAGGAATGAAACATTAGATAGCTGGAAAGAAGATTCTGAGGTATCTACAGAGAACAAAGGCTTATATGTTGATTTACAGACGCACAGAAAATTTAGAGCTTGTTGGTTATGCTGATGCGAATCTTGGAAAAGCAGAGGATGATTACATCTCTACTTTAGGTTTTCTTTTCAAGATGGCAGGAGCAGCTGTTGCTTGGAAGAGTGCTAAACAAACTGGTGTTTCGAGTTCAACCATGTTTGCAGAATACATAGCTTGCTATGAAGCCACTTCTCATGCAGTATGACTAAGGAATTTTATTAAAGACGTTAAGGTAGTGGACTTGATCTTTAGACCAATACAGATATATAATGATAACACTGCGGCTGTTTTTCATTGCATGAACAACAAGATGTCGTCTGGACTTCAGCATATTGACAAAAAATATTTAATAGTGAGGGAGAAGGTGGCGAACAAACTAGTCAAGTTTGATTATATCAGAACTCAAGATATGATTGCAGATTCGTTCACAAAGTTTTATCTTCATAAGCTTTTCTGTGACATGTTGAGAGAATGAGATTATTTCCTAGTTTTGATGCTGCAATCTAGTGGGAGTCTTGTTCTCATTATGATATTTTACTAGTTTGTTTATTTTGCTGTTTTATGGATTGAGGGATTTGCATTTATGGATGTTAATTTGGTTGACAGTTTTATTTGTTATTGAGTGGTATAGTTTGCAAGTGGTGGTGTCATCGAGAGAACACAGAGAGAGAGAGAGAGAGAGAGAGAGAGAGAGAGAGAGAGAGAGAGAGATTTTTTAATTTTTCTGGTTTTTAATATTTTATTCATATTTTAATCAATTTAAAATTAAAAAATGTGAAAAATATGGGACCCACAGTGCCACTAGGCAACTAATAGAAAAATCTGACAGAAACTTTAACGGCAGAACCACATTGTAACAAATTTAAAAGACTAGGTTATGTGATTGTTAAAATTGAAAAGATAGGGCCTAACATGTCTTAAGGGTGTAACCACAGGGTACTAAACTGTAATTAACAAAAAAAAAAAAAAAAGACACAAATGACATGCGGAAAATCAATAATGACCTAAAGGTATTGTAATCTAGCATGGTAAAAACGGCATTGCCTATTTATCTTTATTCACGAATTGACCCCAACGTGTCTTGTCTTTTAGCATTCAAAACTATTTCTAAATTTCCAATTGGTCCTTTTGTAGTTGAGGACATAAGTGGTTTACCGTATACTTCTGATTTTTTTAACTCTACTAAAGGCGTTACGCTCCAAGTTAGTAATAATGATATGACTTGAGATTAGGTTGTTACAAATATGACTAGGATCAAAGACACCCTTAATTGAGAGCGTAAAACAATTGTGTTGAAGATAATTGTTTATATCATATTTGATTGCCCAGTCATTCCGTGACATGTGGAACATGGGACCCATAAAAGGAGCCCACCGAGCCCAGTAAAAACACCGAGGTCTATAAACATCTATCGATAGTAGGTGAGCCATCGGCAGCCTACTTGCCGATCCGACTAAAGAAGGCGCCTTGCAAGCTATCTCTTGCACGGACACGTGGTAGCCCCTCAGGCAATATATAAATAGGGGTACAAGTCCCCAAAAGCGAGGTAATAGTTATATTCGGCTACTTAGCCCTTACTGTGTCAAAATTACTATTCATTCCATCTGTAAGCTAACTTAATTATTGGAGAGCTAGCCTTCGATCAGCACCGCACCGGTGTCCAAAGTCTTGTCGTTGCTCTTTTCTTGCAGATAATCCTTGTCTGCCCAAGAGTTCTAAAGGTCGAAGATAACATCACATCTCTAAGTTGGATCCACAAATAGTTTTCTATTTTTGGGCATCAACAATAATAATTCTAAGTGAGAAGATAAGATTATTTGACTTTCTAACATTTGTCTTGGGTCTTTGTTGTGCCAGCTCATTAGATACCCCTGCATTAGTTGCCTAATTTGAAGCTTTAAGCCAAGGTTGTAGGCACCACTGTGATTGTCAGTTGATGGGCATAAGACAACTGGAATTCACCAGATATGTAGCTTCTCCTATTTATGTTATAAATAGTGGGTAATGGGTTTTAGCCTCTTCATAAAAAGGAAGGATTGCCCACAACAAGCTTGTTGTCAGTGGTCCTATATAATCATGAATTTCTCAATGAATAAATATTGAAGTTACGTGATGAAAATATAGACTCATAGATGCATACAATTGATGATAGAGTAAATTTATCTTTTATATTACGTGTTGAAGTCACGTGATAAGATAAATAGATTCATGAACATATACGACTGATAATAAGACATATTTGGACGTCTTGGTGTCGCTAGTTTTATATATTTATAAATTTGTCTCTCTCGTTAAACGTTGAAGTCACATAATGAGAGATATAGACTTTTAAATATATACAACTAGTGATATGACATATTTATCTCTTTTATTACGTGTCGAAATCACATAATAGACTCACAAATATATACAACTGGTGATATATAACAAATTTTCTCTACCTTTAAGACTATAACCAATGCTTGGCTGGTTTTATTTATTGGATGAAGAAAATACTCTTCTCTCACTTCTGATTCTCTAGGTCTCCTTCTAGGCCTCAAACTCCTAAGTTATAGGCCCAGCTCATCTCAATTCTAAATCCTAATATATATATATTCTTTCACATGCTATTTTCTTTATATGAACCTCTAAATTTGACTAACATTCCCACTTCTAGGATAAACCCAAAGGAAACATGAAGATCTTGTAGCCATGAAAGTGTCTCAGTTTTTTATTAAATCAATTTGCTGCTTTCTTCCATATCCGTCCCTCCCTGTTACATTCCAATAAGATGCTCATTTCTTGGATGCTTGCACGAGGCCTTCTGAAAATATTCCAAGTGTTTTTTTTTATTATCTGTCTCCCACATCCCTCCCATTATCCATGCCTTGGTCTTCTTTATTTTATCATGGAACATAATCATATATCTATTTTACACTTTAGTATAATGAAAGGCCACGTAACATGATAGTAAAAGTTGTCCCACCTTTATGCAACTTTGGGTAAATTAAAAAGTATACGGAATTTTGAAGTGGAAGGTTCTTGGGGTGAGGAAAATGAAAAATGTGACGTTGGTATGTTTATATGTTATGACTCTTTATTTGATAGAATTGATTTTTATTTATTTATTCAACATCTTTAATACATGATATTTGAACTTAAGATGTTCTCTAAAAAAGTAAAGATTTACGTACGTATATACGAGAAGGTGTACTTGCGCTAACATTAAGTATTATTTTACTGGAATGATTAACAGGGCCATCACTTAGTTTACTGAGAAAGTATAGGATTAACTGTATGTATCATATGTTTGCATGTGCATTTCTGATAATTTATAGCTTTGTTTGCATCTTGAATGCTACCTAGTACAAGGGAAGGTTATATCTTTTACTCACCATTTTCTACTAAATCATTCATCCTGTGATAGCTTGCACTTGAAACAAAAATGTTTGCTTTGCCATTATGAATCCAATCATTCAAGCTCAGATTGAGGCATTTGAGCTCTTTCTCTCCTACTTCTTTGGTCCCCTTTTCAACTAAATTGAGTAAATTTTAAGCCACTTTATTTAAAAATAATAATATGAATCTAGCAGCTTTGCACATGGATTGATGTGGAGCAATTTTAGTTTCTCTCACATTTTATGCACAATGTAGCATTTTCCTATACGGATTCGGAAAATCGAAATCAAGTTACATCTTACTATCTTAGAATGAATGTGATGGTTGTATTGTATGAGATATGACACTCTTAATTAAATGGAAGTTCTATAATCTTCATTATTAGAAACTACAGAAATAAAACAATGCAGATAATTGGACATCTGAAGTTCTGCAGACTGCTGCAGAATTTGGTCTGTTGGTTCATCTGCTGCCTTCTCCCTGTTACTTTCTCTTATATAGATGCTCATGAGTCATATGCATGTCAGTTGGGTTGATTTTTGAAGCGTCCTCTCTCTTCTCCAATGCGATTAGCATGCACGTTTGCTTTGCCTCTAAATTCCAGTCCTTGCTTTTGTTTTTTCCACGACAAGATGAGTTTTATCAGCATTTTCTGGATGAAAACAAATGCCAATGAGGTTCTTCCCATTTCTTGCAGTGCATCGTAATTCTGATTCACTTCAGTAATGTAAGCAAATTGAGCTTTATAAGTAAGGTGAATCTATTCATATGCAAATTTTTACTCCAAGAAATTGTTGATGTATTCTTTTGCACTGCTGACACCCAAGTAAGTTTCATAAAAATAACTACATTAACAGAAATCCTGTTCCACAACAATTATTACAAATCTGCTTGTCTCTCTCAAGTTCTCAGCCTCACTTTCCAGGAACAAAGTTTGTGGCATATGACCAAGCATTGTTGTTAACAGGGTCAGCCAAGTGGTCAGCCAAGTTCTCAATTGGTCCCTTTCCTGTAACAATGGCCTGCACAAAGAAACCAAACATGGAAAACATGGCCAGTCTTCCATTCTTCAGCTCCTTCACCTTCAGCTCAGCGAAAGCCTCTGGATCCTCTGCAAGGCCTAATGGGTCAAAGCTCCCACCTGGATATAATGGGTCAGTGATCTCTCCGAGAGGCCCACCTGCAACTCTATAACCTTCCACTGCACCCATCAAGATAACTTGTGTGGCCCAAATTGCCAAAATGCTTTGGGCATGGACTAAGCTTGGGTTTCCCAAGTAGTCTAGCCCACCCTCACTGAATATCTGGGCTCCAGCCTTGAACCATACAGCCTCACCGAACTTGACCCCGTTACGGGACAAGAGTTCAGGGAAAACGCAGCCCAGGGCACCGAGCATGGCCCATCTTGAATGGATAACTTCAAGCTCACGGTTCTTGGCAAAGGTCTCAGGGTCAGCTGAGAGCCCAGCAGTGTCCCAACCGTAATCGCCGGGGAATTCTCCAGTGAGGTAAGAAGGGGCCTCGCCAGAGAACGGGCCCAAGTATTTGACACGGTCAGGGCCGTACCACGGGCTGCCGGATGAAACATTTTTGGACTTGGATGCGGTTTTGCGCATGGTAACTCGGCCCTCACCAACAATGTTAGAAACAGAGGAACCAAGCTTGACAGCTTGGCCAGCAAGAGAAGGGGAGGAGAGAGCCATTGTTGAAGAAGCCATTTGAGAAAAATAGAAGTGTATTGACTACTGAGTATTTCAGTCTCTCTTAGACAATGTGGGAAGGCGGGGTGCCTGTTGTTGTTGTTTTGGTAGAGACGTTGGTGGGTGTATGTATAGGTTTGAGAGGGCATGGGGTCCTTATCTTTGTGATATCTTCATCTCTTTTCTGATTGGTGAAAATGATGTTCAAGGATTTTCAAGACGGATCTCTTCGTTCGAGCTTTGATGCTTTTCCAGTTGGCTTGATATGCTCCACTACTTTACTTCCAAACAACAGAAAGAAAAAGGAAATTTTAAAAATCTGTTTTGGATATTATTACATGCTTCGAATGAGCTCTAAGCCAATTGAATTTAATCAGTACTGTTTGTGGTGGTGAGAAACGTCTTCATTTCTAGGTGGCTTGATGTGTTCCACTAGTTTGGTCTCAAGACATGCAAGGAAGAAGAAAATATATCCGTTGATCTCCGTAGCCAATAGAAAATGGCCACATACTCTTTCGATGAGAGAGAATCTAAGGATGATAATTTATAACACAACAGACAATTGGTTGTGTTGTTATCCACAATAGTTCTTCACATGAATCCAGAAATGACAAGACACTCTCCCTAGACACTCTCCCTCTAATTCCTATACTTTTCAATTGTTTATTGTTACTTACTACTCTGTATGTCATGGCCCACCCTTCCGTTTTCACTTTCAGATGGACAAATTCTCACCCTCCCTCACACCTTCACCTTCAGCTCAGCAAAAGCTTCTGGATCCTCTGCAAGGCCTAATGGGTCAAAGCTCCCACCTGGATATAATGGGTCAGTGATCTCTCCGAGAGGCCCACCTGCAACTCTATAACCTTCCACTGCACCCATCAAGATAACTTGTGTGGCCCAAATTGCCAAAATGCTTTGGGCATGGACTAAGCTTGGGTTTCCCAAGTAGTCTAGCCCACCCTCACTGAATATCTGGGCTCCAGCCTTGAACCATACAGCCTCACCGAACTTGACCCCGTTACGGGACAAGAGTTCAGGGAAAACGCAGCCCAGGGCACCGAGCATGGCCCATCTTGAATGGATAACTTCAAGCTCACGGTTCTTGGCAAAGGTCTCAGGGTCAGCTGAGAGCCCAGCAGTGTCCCAACCGTAATCGCCGGGGAATTCTCCAGTGAGGTAAGAAGGGGCCTCGCCAGAGAACGGGCCCAAGTATTTGACACGGTCAGGGCCGTACCACGGGCTGCCGGATGAAACATTTTTGGACTTGGATGCGGTTTTGCGCATGGTAACTCGGCCCTCACCAACAATGTTAGAAACAGAGGAACCAAGCTTGACAGCTTGGCCAGCAAGAGAAGGGGAGGAGAGAGCCATTGTTGAAGAAGCCATTTGAGAAAAATAGAAGTGTATTGACTACTGAGTATTTCAGTCTCTCTTAGACAATGTGGGAAGGCGGGGTGCCTGTTGTTGTTGTTTTGGTAGAGACGTTGGTGGGTGTATGTATAGGTTTGAGAGGGCATGGGGTCCTTATCTTTGTGATATCTTCATCTCTTTTCTGATTGGTGAAAATGATGTTCAAGGATTTTCAAGACGGATCTCTTCGTTCGAGCTTTGATGCTTTTCCAGTTGGCTTGATATGCTCCACTACTTTACTTCCAAACAACAGAAAGAAAAAGGAAATTTTAAAAATCTGTTTTGGATATTATTACATGCTTCGAATGAGCTCTAAGCCAATTGAATTTAATCAGTACTGTTTGTGGTGGTGAGAAACGTCTTCATTTCTAGGTGGCTTGATGTGTTCCACTAGTTTGGTCTCAAGACATGCAAGGAAGAAGAAAATATATCCGTTGATCTCCGTAGCCAATAGAAAATGGCCACATACTCTTTCGATGAGAGAGAATCTAAGGATGATAATTTATAACACAACAGACAATTGGTTGTGTTGTTATCCACAATAGTTCTTCACATGAATCCAGAAATGACAAGACACTCTCCCTAGACACTCTCCCTCTAATTCCTATACTTTTCAATTGTTTATTGTTACTTACTACTCTGTATGTCATGGCCCACCCTTCCGTTTTCACTTTCAGATGGACAAATTCTCACCCTCCCTCACATATATATATATATATATATATATATATATATTTGGTAATAAATTATTAGAGATAGGAGTTTACACAAATATTTATTGAGTGTTTGAGATTTCGAACTTCTGCTCACATAAGTGGAGATGGAAGAGCTATACCCTACCGACATTCACATATATTTAATCCAACCTAAAATGTCCACTAACATAACTATTTTTTTAATGCGAGAAAGGAAACTAATAAAGACGCGACCCTTTAGGGCATGCAAGCCCAAATAGGTCCAAATAAAAAGAAGAACCAATAGAAAGAGGGAGACTACTCTCCCACAACTTCCAAGGCTAAAGTGAATGACCAAGGGAAGCAAAAGCATCTGCAACCTCATTGACTTCATGAAAGACATGAGAGAAGGAGACTTGATCACAGAATGTTGTGAGATGTCGAATATATTGGACAAGCTGATTAATGCACGAGGAAGTGGAGCATCGCTTCAAAACGGAGTCAATAACAAGCTTAGAATCTCCATGAACCAAGAGTTTGGACCAACCATTGGAAACAACATAAGCCAAGCCATCTCTAAGCGCCAAACATTCCACCACAATAATAGAATTGCGACCAAACTTCTTAGCACCAGCCAGCACAGCATGAGCATTATCATCTCTAATAACAAAGCCGATCGTAGCATAACTATTTATTTAGACAAAGAGTTTGTAAGTCAAGTAGTTAATAATATTATTATTCATCTATCCAGTGACGGAATCAGGATTTTGCATTAGAGGGGGCCCTTCAAAAAAATTTATAAAATAATTCAAATAGAAGCGCTCAAACGCTAACTGGTTAGTAAGTTAATACGATACTAATTACTCGGTTTAGCTCACTTCATAATATCATTTCATATTGATTAATAATTTATTCGTTTATTACAATCATAATTGTATTTAATTTCATATTATAAAATAATTGAATATAATCTTATCATCTACACTATTAAAGACTCATCCGTTAATAATTTATATTCCAACAGAGAGAATAAATACAAAAAAGTTCATAAATCTCAATATTAAAGTACCCTACTCATACATGTAAAAAGGAAGGGACCCTAGACACTCTCCCTCTAATTCCTATACTTTTCAATTGTTTATTGTTACTTACTACTCTGTATGTCATGGCCCACCCTTCCGTTTTCACTTTCAGATGGACAAATTCTCACCCTCCCTCACATATATATATATATATATATATATATATATATTTGGTAATAAATTATTAGAGATAGGAGTTTACACAAATATTTATTGAGTGTTTGAGATTTCGAACTTCTGCTCACATAAGTGGAGATGGAAGAGCTATACCCTACCGACATTCACATATATTTAATCCAACCTAAAATGTCCACTAACATAACTATTTTTTTAATGCGAGAAAGGAAACTAATAAAGACGCGACCCTTTAGGGCATGCAAGCCCAAATAGGTCCAAATAAAAAGAAGAACCAATAGAAAGAGGGAGACTACTCTCCCACAACTTCCAAGGCTAAAGTGAATGACCAAGGGAAGCAAAAGCATCTGCAACCTCATTGACTTCATGAAAGACATGAGAGAAGGAGACTTGATCACAGAATGTTGTGAGATGTCGAATATATTGGACAAGCTGATTAATGCACGAGGAAGTGGAGCATCGCTTCAAAACGGAGTCAATAACAAGCTTAGAATCTCCATGAACCAAGAGTTTGGACCAACCATTGGAAACAACATAAGCCAAGCCATCTCTAAGCGCCAAACATTCCACCACAATAATAGAATTGCGACCAAACTTCTTAGCACCAGCCAGCACAGCATGAGCATTATCATCTCTAATAACAAAGCCGATCGTAGCATAACTATTTATTTAGACAAAGAGTTTGTAAGTCAAGTAGTTAATAATATTATTATTCATCTATCCAGTGACGGAATCAGGATTTTGCATTAGAGGGGGCCCTTCAAAAAAATTTATAAAATAATTCAAATAGAAGCGCTCAAACGCTAACTGGTTAGTAAGTTAATACGATACTAATTACTCGGTTTAGCTCACTTCATAATATCATTTCATATTGATTAATAATTTATTCGTTTATTACAATCATAATTGTATTTAATTTCATATTATAAAATAATTGAATATAATCTTATCATCTACACTATTAAAGACTCATCCGTTAATAATTTATATTCCAACAGAGAGAATAAATACAAAAAAGTTCATAAATCTCAATATTAAAGTACCCTACTCATACATGTAAAAAGGAAGGGAAAAAAATCACAAAGCTTAAGCTTAAGTTAAACAAAAGAGGAAGAGAAAGAGAAGAGAAAAAATAAGGAGTTTTTAGTGCAAATATCATAACATAACCTAGTAGATTTATTGAAAGTAGAAGAGTGATTAAGAAGTTTAATGGTTAATTTTGTAGACAAAAAGAACCTAATATATTGTTCCCTACATGGCTTCGCCTCTGCATCTATCCACATGTCACTTCCATCTTTACGATAAAAATGATATATATACTACAATTGTCATCAATGAGATTTGAGTGAAGATTTACATTTTTTTTAAACACTCATATGTGATTAGTCCAAATGGTCATTGGTAACATTAATATATACTTTGTTGATCATAATATGTCACATAGCATTTTAATTAAATCTCACAGATTGGGTCTGGTAAGAGATAACTCGTACTACAGTTAGAAGTAAGATGAATATCAGTGAATTGAGAGCCGGGTGAACTTGTCAACAAAACAAGTAGATTAAATGAGAGGTAATCTAGAGCAAGTTGATAACTTATCCTTTCAGATCTTGATGACCACTAGAATTACAGTCTAATCCAATTTCATCAACATAATTAAGCACAATTGCCAATTGCCAAAACCATTAGGAAAAACACACTCCTCTCTCAACCTCAGGCTCACTTGCCGGGAACAAAGTTTGTGGCGTATGCCCAGGCATTGTTGTTAACAGGGTCAGCCAAGTGGTCAGCTAAGTTCTCGATTGGTCCCTTCCCTGTAACAATGGCCTGCACAAAGAACCCAAACATAGAAAACATGGCCAGTCTTCCATTCTTCAGCTCCTTCACCTTCAGCTCAGCGAAAGCCTCTGGATCCTCAGCAAGACCCAATGGGTCAAAGCTCCCACCTGGGTACAATGGGTCTGTCACCTCACCAAGAGGCCCACCAGCAATTCTGTACCCTTCAACTGCACCCATCAAGACAACTTGTGTGGCCCAAATTGCCAAAATGCTTTGGGCATGGACTAAGCTTGGGTTTCCCAAGTAGTCTAGACCACCCTCACTGAAGATTTGGGCTCCGGCCTTGAACCAAACAGCTTCGCCGAACTTGACTCCGTTACGGGACAAGAGTTCGGGGAAAACACAGCCCAAAGCGCCGAGCATGGCCCATCTTGAGTGGATGACCTCAAGCTCACGGTTCTTGGCAAAGGTCTCAGGGTCAGCTGAGAGACCAGCAGTGTCCCAACCGTAATCGCCGGGGAATTCTCCAGTGAGGTAAGAGGGGGCCTCACCAGAGAACGGACCCAAGTATTTGACACGGTCAGGGCCGTACCACGGGCTGCCGGATGAAACATTTTTGGGCTTGGATGCGGTTTTGCGCATGGTAACTCGGCCCTCACCAACAATGTTAGAAACAGAGGAACCGAGCTTGACAGCTTGGCCAGCAAGAGAAGGGGAGGAGAGAGCCATTGTTGAAGAAGCCATTTGAAGAAAAATGAATTGTTTGTGAAAATCTTCAGTCTCTCAGACAATGTGAGAGGGCCGAGTGCTTGTTTTCTTTGGGAAGAAGAGACGGTGGTGGGTATTTGTATAGGTTTGGTTCAAAGGGTCCTTATCTTTCTGATATCTTCATCTCTTTTCTCATTGGAGAAGACCAAGTTGGAAAATCTCTACCCTTCCAGTTGGCTTGATGTGCTCCACTAGTTTATTACTTCCCAAAACAGAAAGAAAAATTAGTATCAAATTTGGAAATTATATGCTTGATTTCTAGCCACTACTAGAATTTTGTCCACGCACACTTTCTTAATTTCCAGTTGGCTTGATATGCTCCACTAGCTTTTCTCCAGGAAAAAAAAAAAAGCTTGGTTTTTTAATATTACTTCAATCTTTGGCCAATGGAATTTGCCCACGTACTCTTTTGGATGAGGGTGAGAGAGGAAAAATCTGAGTACTCAAATGAATAATTTAGGGCAACTCCATTTTAACATGATTGTGTCCAATTGAAATTGTAGAGAAAATTAGTTCTTTTATTATGTGTTCTAATCTAAGAGTGGTCAGTTTAGATGCAATATGGATGCGGTTTTGGACAAATGTGGCGGTTTGATCTTAATTTAGATGTAGTTCTGGAACATAGCCAAATGCCATAGAACTTACATTCAGAGATTAGCACTACATATCAGCAGCTTGTGCTGAGCCATAAACTTATAAGACTTCAGCTGCCGCTCTTACCACGGAGGAGGGTGCTACAAAATGTTGAGGGCATTTGATATTGAAGAGGACGGAAGTCTAGCTTATGAGTTTAAAAGATCTTGGACCTCTTCATTCATTACTAATTGATTTTTGGTTGATTGAAAGTTCAAATTATAATATGACATCATGATAGGCTATTCATGTGCCAGGCCAAACAATCACACATGTTCCCTAGTAAGAATTGTTCATTGATTAAGCACAAAAGATGAGACACGTGAGGGGCGTGTTGAGAGTATCTCACATGAAAATATAGAAGTCTATTTTAAGATTTTAAAAGATCTCTTAACTAATTCCATAACAATCTTGTTTGAGTTTCACTTGTATTAAACTCCATCACACACTGATATTGCATTTTCATGACAAGATGGATTGGCTGTGAAGGTGGTGCAATATTTTTTTATGGCCTTTTACTTTCTATACTTATTTATCACCATTTTTTGGTATTAGTTGGTGAAAACAAATGCCAATTACGAGGCTTTCCTCATTTCTTACAAGTCACAATGTTGATTCATCAAGTTGTCAGAACTAAGAACATTGAGTTTTTGAAGTAAGGTGAAAAATTCCCATACAAATGTATACTCAAAGAACATTTATCAGATTTGTTCTTATATTCCTCATCAGAAAAAAAAAACAAGAACACTTAAAAGAAATCCCATTCAAAACAATGACCCTCACAATTTGTAAAAATGCTTCTCTCTCAAGTTCTCCGTGCACCTCACTTTCCAGGAACAAAGTTTGTGGCGTATGACCAAGCATTGTTGTTAACAGGATCAGCCAAGTGGTCAGCTAAGTTCTCTATTGGTCAGGGACGGACCCAGGAATTTGATGTTGTAGGGTCATAGTGTAAAAGTTCAATTTTTTTTTTAAAGATTAATATAACATTGAAAATGAAACTACAGTACATTCATTCATAATTCATGTAAAAAACAACATTACAAATTACAATTGGCCACGACGAGGTTTCATATTTTGAAAACGAAGCATTATAGCTTCATTTTCAATACAATCAAAAACATCCTTCTCAACATAAACAAGTAAGCTATCACTCAACCATTGATCTCCCATTTTGTTCCGAAGTGGACCTTTGATAATATTCATGACGGAAAATGCCCTCTCAACTGAAGCAGTAGCAACCGGTAAAACTAGAGCCAATGTAATAAGCAAATACACATAATTGAATGCTCGATGCATCCTTGTCTCCACCATTTTTTTAATATTCATGACGGAAAATGCCCTCTCAACTGAAGCAGTAGCAACCGGTAAAACTAGAGCCAATGTAATAAGCAAATACACATAATTGAATGCTCGATGCATCCTTGTCTCCACCATTTTTTTAATATTCATGACGGAAAATGCCCTCTCAACTGAAGCAGTAGCAACCGGTAAAACTAGAGCCAATGTAATAAAGCAACTCAGTATTTACCTC
>NC_024129.1:14212288-14250881 GCF_000346735.1 Prunus mume
TTATTTAGGTTTAGAGTTAGAATTTACCTTGAATTGTGAGGTGGTGGAAGCGGAGCCAAGCTTTTGGAAGCGGCGGCGCTGCTAGAAGTGGCGGCAATGGAGGAGTTGGGGCTTAAAGGCTTGGTGGGGGAGAGGGTTAAAGGTTTGTGGGAGGTGGAGATTGGGGATTTAGGTTTGAGGGTTTAGAAAATGGGGGTTTTGAAGTTGAAAATTCGGGAGGGCAGGTCTGTCTCAATATAGAGCTGATCTCTTTTTTTTTTAAAAGGCCTGGACCAAAACGACGTCGTTTTGGCCAGGTCTTTTAAAAAAATTTCGGTGCTGTGCAGCTGGCCCAAAACGACGGCGTTTTGGCCAGCGCAGTTTTAAAAAAAAAAAATTCGCTACCAAAACGACGTCGTTTTGGTAAGCGGGTTTTAAAAAAAAATAGAAGCTGGGCCAAAACGACGCCGTTTTGGCCAGCTCCTTTTGAAAAAAAAGAACAGATTCTGTTCATCTTCTTCTTCCTCAAGACCTCTGCAACTTTTTCTCCAGATTTTCATGGGGTCACATAGCATTTCAAAGGAGCCTTCTACCTTACTTTCTTGGAGTCCATAGGGTCGTTTGACCCCATTGACCCCACTGTGGGTCCGTCCCTGCTATTGGTCCATGTCCAGTAACAATGGCCTGCACAAAAGAAACAAACATGGAAAACATGGCCAGTCTTCCATTCTTCAGTTCCTTCACCTTCAGCTCCGCAAAAGCTTCTAGATCTTCTGCGAGGCCTAATGGGTCAAAGCTCCCACCTGGGTACAATGGGTCTGTCATCTCACCCAGAGGCCCACCGGCGATTCTGTAACCTACTACAGCACCCATTAAGATAACTTGTGTTGCCCAAATTGCCAAAATGCTCCCAAGTAGTCTAGCCCACCTTCATTAAAGATTTGGGTCCCAGCCTTGAACCAAACAGCTTCGCCGAACTTGACTCCGTTACGGGACAAGAGTTCAGGGAAAACACAGCCCAGAGCACCAAGCATGGCCCATCTTGAATGAATGACCTCGAGCTCACAGTTCTTGGCAAAGGTCTCTGGGTCAGCTAAGAGCTCAGCAGTGTCCCAACCGTAATCACCAGGAAACTCTCCGGTGAGGTAAGATGGGGCCTCGCTAGAGAATGGGCCCAAGTACTTGACATGGTCCGGCCCATACCACGGGCTGCCGGATGATACACTTTTGGACTTGGTTGCGGTTTTGCGCATGGTGACCCGACCCTCACCAAGAAGGTTAGATGTAGTGGGACTAAGCCTGACAGCTTGGCCAGCTAGAGAAGGGAAGGAGAGAGCCATTGTTGAAGATAGGGGTGGTTGCAGTTTGGTTACAGCGATTTTTTGGCCAAATCGCAAACTGACAAACTATTTGCAGTAAACCGTATTACGGTAAAACCGCAATTTCAGTTGGTTAACGTGAATTAACGGTTTAAACCGATTGAGATATTTTGCACCTAAATTATACAATTTTAAGTCTTTTAAGTTGGGTCTTTTTGTGTCATAAAAATCCAATCTTCCATAGTTTTGAAGCCTTTTGAGTCCAATCTTCCACAGAGTCACATTGCTAGATTCATCTCCAGTTACCTTGCATGCCATGCTCATAGCCTATTTAAAGGTCTCTAAAGGTTCCAATGGTTCTAAGCCCAAGCAGTGAGAATATTGGAATAAAATAAAGGGAGTTTCACTAAAACACCCAAAATGGGGGTTGAAATTATAAAAAAACCTAAGCACTATTTAAACATATAAACACACCCAAAACCCATCATTACACACTCAAAACCCATTTATAAATACACCCAAAAAGTTGACTTTGGGGTTGATTTTGGGTGTGTTTCTATGTTTAAATAGTGCTTGGGTTTTTTTATAAATACATGTCTAGTATTGGGTTTATTTATAAATTTGTATAAAATAAATAGACCAACACATATAACACACCAACACATTCTCAAATTGGAATAAATAGAACATAAAACACACCAACTTAGCCAAATTAATTATTAGCAAACAAATTTTAAAGGGTAAATAACGTAATAATTATGTATTTATCAATTAGATTAGGTATGATCATAGACGTTACATTAATCCGTTAGATTAATCTAATGGCTATCAATTAATTAAAAATACATATTTTTATTATTAATTAAAAAATGTTTGCAGTTTGCGGTAACCGCAAACTTGGAATTTTCCAAACCGCCACCACAACCGCAATTGCGGTGCGGTTCCTCAAACTCTAAATTGCGGTCGGTTTTCCCGCTTGTTTGGTTCAAATGCGGTAATATCTCGGTTGGTTTATGCAGTTTTTCGGTCTAAAATGCCACCCCTAGTTGAAGAGGCCATTTTATAAAAATGAAAGTGTATTGTATTGAGGGTTGCCTTTTAGACAATGTGAGATTGCCAAGTGCCAAGAGTGTTAGAGCTTCTTGTTGTTTGAGTAAGACGGTATATAATCTGTATATTTATAGTGTTGGTGCATGGGGTCCTTATCTTATCTAAGTTATATATCTTGATCTGTTTTCTTATTGGTGAAAAAGTAGTTCACATATTTTCTCTCAATGAATTCTCTTCCTTTGCTTCACTCCAGTTGGCTTGCCAGGCTCCACTGGTAAATTGTATTATTTAATCTCTTTGTCAATTCTTGGTTGCTGTTCTATTTTGGATGTTTGATAAGCCCTGACCTCTCTGACCAATAGAATTTTCCCACGTACTCTCTTGGATGAGAGTTCTAAGAATATTGGATAAGGAGAGAAGAATCTAACAGTAAGAAATCTCTGTTGGCTTCATCAACTGGAAGCCCAAAATGAATGACTTATGCCCTTGATTTGTATACCAGAGGGGTATAGATACAGATCATTAGCTAAATAATCTGGATTCTGAAGTAGTTTAACGAATGGGGTCTATGAAACTCATGGTCATCATAAAGAAAAACAAAATAATACCATTCAGACTGAGGCCAAATAAAAAAAGAAAATGCCATTCAGATTGAGAATTCAATATAGCTATCAATCATGTCGAAAGAAAGAACTGTGTAACCTAACATGAATTATACATAATCTATAATGTCCAGGGCAGTCCAACTCCGATTTAAGAGAATTCATGAATCCATTGCTCTGGTGTTGAAGATTTGAATATTCGGAGAAGCAATGCCCTCTCCCTTCTGCCTAGCTTCTTTGCACCATAACCCCTGAAAACACCAAGCTTAAGTGCTTTTTGCCCTTCTTCCAGACTCCTTTTTCTCACAGCCATCAGTAAATCTGTTCCTTTGGAACTAATGTTCTCTTCTTTCCCACTTTCACATTTCTCTCTGTCCACTACAGTTGAACTTGCACCATCATCTGCCAATTTTTCCGACTGATGTTTCTTGCCTTCATCAGTCTCAGCTCCTTGTCCACGAACGCTCTCATAACCATCAGGGCTATTGCTTCCCCACCATTTATTGGATGCAGTGGATAAGCCATCAGATGGGAATCCATGTTTAAATTCATCATAGGTTGTATTTCCTTTAGTCAAGCTTAAGGTGAGTATATTCTGGGGACGTCCAGTCTGAACATTCTTGCTTCCTTGCTGCTGCGCAGGAGGAGAAACTGTGATGCCTTGTGATTTCGCCATTTCACTATCTGGGTGTTGAGATCACTGCATTCCAAAAGTTAAAAGGAGTAAGATGAATGAGAAGGACAAAGAAACAAACGCTCTTTTTGAGTAACTAAGAAAAGAAATTAAAGCCATTTTTGAATTTTTTTTTTTAAAAAAAAGAAAGGAAAATAGCTCTTTTGCACAAAACTTTAAGGCAAAAAGCAACCCGAAAATCAGGCAAAATGTGGTATGTTATCACAGCTATGAAGTTAATTGCAAGAAGTAGCATCCATCAAGGATAAGTTACAGATGGGAATAACTCAAAAGAACAATGAAAGAAGAAAGACTTTTTCCAGGGAACATAAAAGATGAGTCAAAGAATTTGACAGGAAAGCACCACCAGGGATCCATACACTAGTCAGACTCTGCTTAATCCACATTCAATCCCTTATTAACATCTAAAGCTGAAGCCTTTCTGATGATTCATTAACGTTCTAAACGCGGGATTTTGAAGCATACCCAAAAATTTCCTTCTTTTAATCCTCAAGCATAATGTATCAAGCCCAAATAAAATAAGCTCTTCCGTATAAATGCAAAAGTCTCTGCACAAGTAGTGTCTTTGACCAAATAGGAGAAATAGCAACCAAAAATCTAGCTGAAACTCCGCCAAGATCCGAACTTTGTGCCCCAATCTTTGGCATACAAACCTTGTTTCTCGTATCTTCAGAAAACCTTTCAATCTCTTGTGCGGAAGAATATAAGAATTTGAATAACATTTTTGAAAAATGAATCATTATTGTTAAGGGGGCATTTTCTTCTCTACAGAAACACTTGAACACACACCCATCAAATGAATTAATTAAAAATGCTAATACGCATTTCTTTCTAGATGGGTTGTGACCTTATGGAAAGTACATTTCTAGCTTCCGGAAGCAAGAAAAGGTAATTCCAAAACGACATAGCTAAACGTTTAGCATGACGGGGCAGCAAAACAACATTTCCCGAACCAATTTCCATTATTTTCCCAGAAATTTTACTGTCCTTGTTTCTTTTCTACCCTCGTTTCCCCGAAACCAAACAGAAGGCAAGACATCAAACACAAAATAAATAAATATACATGAGAGATAGAGAGAGATTACCGAGAGCAGAAGCGGCATGTCAGTTGGAAGAAGATTTAATTCGATACTTGATGGGGGGAGAGAGAGAGATTGTGCTGGTTCTTAACTCTCGAATCCGGGAAGGCGTTTGGTAATTGCAGTTTGCAACCTGAATTTTGGGTTTTTTTTTCGAACCAACAAAAAAGACAGAATTTTGTGTTTACAATTTTCCACAGTTCCAGCACACTCCTTTGGCCCAGGCAAGGCAACGGCCAACACGTGGCAAGATCGAGTCAGTTGAATTTAGTTTTTTTTTTCCCTTCCAATTTTATGAAATGCTTAATCGCTTTTAAGTTTTTCTTTTGGTCAGAAAAATCACTTAAAAATAAAAAACTTAGGCGGGAGTAAAAAACAACCTACAGAAACAATTCAATCCAAGTGGTTGTAATTTTTAATCGGAGTGAATTGTACCCCGCAATTAATTCGATTTGGTTCAATTTAATTTTTTTCCTTGAAGCAGATGCTCCCAAGGGTAGATGCAGTTTTTTTACTTTCCTTTTTCATGTAGATTAATTTACTTAATTAATTTATTTATTATGAAAAAAAGTTTAAAAGGAGATTGGCTACTCTTACCACTTGAGTCAGGACATACCCACAACCTCAAGTCGGGACTTGAACACTGGTGGGACTACACATAATGCAAGGATTACCAACTAAACCAACACTCGTAGGCGTTTGGTTTATTTAAGTGCGTTTTTGGCCATATTTGAAAGTTTTTATAAAAATTGACATTTATGAATTTGAAGGTTAAATTTGGACTATTATTGATAAAAACTTGCTGAAAATGGTGGATGTTTTAATCTGCTGTTAGAAAATCTGATTCTCTGCCTAAGCCAAAGGCAAAAGGAAATCAAACCCAAACATCCTCAGAAAGTTAGAGAAATCTTACAAATCCAATGAAGATTCAAAATTTTGAATTAAACATCACAAGCGGAAACAAGGTAGCAGCAGCAATCCAGTAGGTTTCTATTCTAATAATATACATGAAAGTATGAAACTTAAATAGGCAGTGAGGGGCAAATAAAAAGAAATACAAGTCACTCTACTTGATCTCCTCCCCCATAAAAATAGTATCTGTGGTTCTGTGGAATTTTTCACATAGTAAATTATATTCTAATGTGGATATGAACCTCAGATATGCTAAAAACTTGGAAGCAGATCAGATGCCATTTCAAGTCTGTTCCCGTGACGTCGTCTTGTCTTTCCTCCCTGCAAGAATCATTGAAATTTGTAGGCCTCTACTGAATGCTTGGTTGAAGAGCAAACGTGTCTGGAACTCCGATACGAATGGGAACCATGACAAAATGGCTATGGGCATGAAGATTATAAGTCCCATTATATAATCGTATGCTCTCCCCAGCTCCTTTATTGACTCCCAGAATCCTAGACCCTTAACCATCCTCCTGCATGCTTGCCCAATCTTGAATGCACAAAATAAACAATTGGTTTAGTAAATTCACACTTTAAATGAATGTTAATGTTGTTAACAGTTTAGGACATTTTTTTTCTGAGCATAATTTTGAGAAAGGTATTTTGAAACGAAAACTCTCAACGAGCTATTGCATAAACTACAGAAGACATTTCACTTACCAGAAGAAGGGCCCATCCTGTGGGCAAGAAGGCAAGGATAGAAGCAAATAGATCTGAGATAGTAAGGCCACAAACAACAAATAGGACAGTCATGACTGACATGAAACCAAGAAAAAGAAGTGCTTTCAGAATCCTGAACATGAGCTGGAAGTCTGTGCCAAATCTTCGTCTACCCATAGAAACCATCTGTGAGAGAGAGAGAGAGAGAGAGAGAGAGAGGCACCAAAAGAAACATCAGACCAAATAAAGAGATATAGAAATAGTGATCCCAGAAAAGAAAAAAAGGAGAAGGAAAAAGTAAAAAGTATGCTTATGTTTTCATCACTAATCTCTAAAGGCATAATTGCATAAGTTATTTGTGATTTCTACCTTTAAGACGAGAAGAACGGTTACCATAACTACCCAAGAAAGTCCATAAACCTGCAAAGAAATTGAAAAAGTTGGAAAACTTAGGCCGTAAACCTAAACAACTCTTTATAGGCAACCAAGAGAACAAATAGTCAAATATAATGGGACACAAATAATACCAGCAGAATCTTGCTGTGATGAGCTATATCAAGGTGGTAAACAATTCCATATTGGTAAACAAAGAAGCGACATGCAAGTATTATCTCAATAACTCTTCCCCGGATAACTGTGTGTTTGAGGTGTTCCTGTTCTTCATCCCACCATGATTCCCAACTTTTGTCAGGTGAGATCCCAATACCACCACGATTTCCCATCCACCTCTTCCAATCTGTCCAATCATCTACAGTTTTCTGCCAGTCAAAGCTGGATGGATTGAATACAAAAGGAGCAAACAACCAGGAAGCAACCAGAAACCACATGGAGAAAGTGATGAAAAAATAAAGATTTGAGCTCTTATAAGCTTTCCCGTAGACTCCATACACAATCAGCAGAATAAGCAGCTCCAACCCTTTCACAAAATGACTGCGCGAGTATAGCCTGTAGTTATCAGAAAACTTGGCATGGAAAACAACAAAACCACGGCCAGTTGCTCGGTATTTAGATCCTCCATGTAAGATTGTCCTTCCATAGTAATGTACTTTTGTTCCTAGTTGGAATGTGAAGAAAACAGAGGCCAGCTGCAGCTGCATGATAATAAAATCACCCAAGGCAGTGCGGAACCCTTTCTCCAGGCCAATTTCCATTACCATGGGAAGCACAAGCAACAAGCCCAGTTGAAAGACAGACTGGGTAGCCAAAGACTGTTCGAAGGCCTTGTTCTCATGTATGGCTGGGTTATCCAGGATCTCGCTCTCCAATCCACTCATGACCAAGTAGACACGTCCATATAAAAACACATATACAGTCAGCACAGTTACCTGAAACAATATAATGCCCATATCAAGATGCAATACATACTTCAAATTGTAAAAGATTATACCCTTCCAAGCAACATCTACACATAAAGCCAAAACCAGCCAAAACAATTCCTCAAAACTTTAGGCGTACTCTTCCTATTGATGCAATTCTTAGATTCAATCAATTTAGCTGTCATGAACATTGTATTGGTAACATCTACAACTATTGTACAATTTGAAGAATCGGATCACTTAACATGAATCAAACACAGCCAACCTAGTCCTTTAGAGAAAAGATTATTTAATCAAATGCAAAGACTGCTGTCCAAGCCTATCTGCTATAACCTAATAGATACTAAGTAAATCAACAAACAAAGGAGATTGGTTTTAGCTAACATACCATACTACTAAAATAGAATCCAACCGTTGTGAAGTAAAAAGACAGCATTCTATAGAAATCAAACCGACGCCCAAGCCGGTAAACATCGCGGCTAAGTGTCTGTTCTCCATTTCCATTTGCAACCTTAGCCTCAAAAAGCGATATTTGATTCATTCCCACATCACGCCCCTTGCCTACTTGGATATACTCGTGATGTGTTATAAATCCCCCACGCATGGTTGAATTGTACCCTGTAGACATCCAACAAAATTACAATTAGTCAACAGATAATACTTACTAGTCAGGGATCTTCTGATGAATGGCAAAATTACCTGCAAATATATCCTCGCTTAAGTTAATTACTTTTGAAGCTTTGCTTATGCCACCCCTTGTTATGTGGAAGATTCTGTCAAATATATCAGGATGACCATAATGGAACCGTACCCTGTCAAGTGAGAATGGCATTAGAGAGATACTAGAATGGTAATAGTACATAAATACATCAGAACTTTTCCTTTTCTAAAAAACCAAAAAAAGAAAAGAAGAAGAAACGATTGGATTGTGAAAAAAGAAAGGCAATTGAGGATTGGATTACAATTCTGGCGGCTAGAGTTAAATGGAAACCCAAGCCCAACCTGAGATTGAACAAACTATCCATACCAATAGCTACGGCCTAGGATGTGCTGAATTTCTTCTTTTTAACTTGCAAAAGGTGATTAAGGAGTCATTAGCCAGTGACATGAAACCAATTTAAACTAGGCTTCTCCCTTAAGTATATACTTCAGAAAATTCTAAGTTCACATTTTAACAGTGGATTGTACTTCCATATATGTCATCTGGCATAACTTTGGACTAAGACTGTTAATCATTCTTTAAAATAGAAAAACAAATTAAATAAGACACTTTTAACAATCTTACATAAACTTTACCATTCTCTTCAATTTTTATTCACCTTGTCCACTGCCTAAACCTTTAAATATTAGAAGCCACAATACTCCACAATTTTTTGAGAAAAGAAAACTGAGTATATGGCAAAATTTACGCTGACTGGTCCGGTCTGTGAATTGTACTGTGCTGATATTATTCCCATTACCGGTAGAAATAAAATTATAAATATGATACGTACATAATATTCTATTATAAAGTAAATAGGACTCTTCTATTAAGGTCCCCCACCCCTTTAAGAAAAGAAAAGGCAACCAAACAAAGAATGTACAAATTTAAACTGAAATGTGGCTCAGTCAAATGTAATTTAAGGCTTACCTCAGCGGATTTGCCAAAATTCTTTGACCAATAGTTACAAAACTAGTCTCTTGATTTGACATAAACCAAGCAAGTGATGAAACACTGAAAATTAAGAAGGAAAAACAAAAATAAGCACATAACAATACAATTGCCACTAATCAGTAACATATCTGCAAAGAATCCCTGTCACAGCAGTCAATTAAGGTCCAATAAATTGTGAAGAGATATATTAAATACAAATTTATAAATAAACCCAATCCTAGACATGTATTTATAAAAAAACCCAAACACTATTTAAACATAGAAACACACCCAAAATCAACAATTGTATATTTTTTGGGTGTGTTTATAAATGGGTTTTGAGTGTGTGTAATGATGGGTTTTGGGTGTGTTTATAAAGTGTTTTGGGTGTTGGGTTTTTTTATAATTTCAGCCCCCATTTTGGGTGTTTTAGTGAAACTCCCTATATTAAAAGGCTGACCTTCCAGTGAATATATGCTCCCGTAGCCCCAATATTGTTGGTTTCCGTTGCCCAAGACGAGGCTTTAGGAATTCCTCCAACACATTTCTCATTTTGAAAGCTTCTTCAAAGTAATTATCCTGGAAAAGAGGATGAATAAGGCACAATATAACACCTTTTTTCGCCCCTCTCTTTTGGCAGTAAGAAGATGCAATGAGCAACTTTCTAAATCTAGTTTACATAAAGACATAAGGAAAGCTACCTGATTCATGTCTATTGTCTGCAGGGCTTCTCCACGAGTAAAGATAATGGCATGATTTTGATTTTCAGGTTTTCCTTCACCAATTACTGTTGGAGGACCTGGAAGCTTGATGCGGTATATTTCCTAACAACGTAAGAAAATTCCACAAACTAGTTATCAACTATCACCTACATTTGATACGGCTCATACGAGAGCATTAATATCAATACAGGTAGGAAGGAGCAGCTCTTAATTACTCCATTATTTGTTTGGTTGCCTTGACACTTGGTATTTAAGAAGGTTATAAATGAGATGAGAGAGTAAGTGATAGGTAGACATTCCACAAAAAGGTAAAAATTGTCTACAACAAAGTGCATATCTAATCAAAGAGATTAGAGATGAAGCTAAACAACCAATGGTCAAGAAATGAAAAGCACATTCTTAGATAAGCAAACTACTTGTAAGATCATGGGCAAGTGCCTAACAAAGTGAGATTTAGGGAACAAGATCTTAGCTTGTTTCTAGTGATAGAATATTTCATAACACATAACAAGATCTTAGAATGAAAATCTTTTTCCTATTAGAAAATTGAAATTATTCAGAAATTAAATGGAAAATGGGCAATGGTAGTTTCAGCTTGAACAAATGGCATGAAGAAGAATTAACTATGTTCATACTATGCATAAAATGATAAAACCCGTGATTTGTTAAAACATTCACCATAGAAAAGTACTATTACTTAATACAACTATGCTGTACAAGAATAAGTTTCTTCCTTTTCCTTTTTTCTTTTCATACTCTAGCCCTCCACTACATACATACTTCTATTTTATTTATTAAGAAAACCCACGATCTCTCTTGTTTTATTATTCTTGGTCTTGTCCTCATCTCCAAAATTAGAACCATAAGTTTAAAATACCAATTACTTTCAGCGCTTCTTAAAAAAACCTGATGTATTCATGCACATGGCAGAATATGTTACAAAAAGAAAAGAAAAAGCTTATAAATATTTTCTATTGTAGAAATAATAGAAATTTATTATTCAGCAAAATTACACCAAGATTGAAAGAACAATTCACTTTTATAATAAAACCTGAATATTTAAATTTGAGAAATAATATTAATTTGAAGGATTGTTCCTTCCAGTTTTATGCAAACAAGTTCTTCAATAGCTTTATTTTTCTGTGTAACAGTGTAAGGCACATGATATCCACAGTTCACGGTCTATAGAACTAGTTGTTTTTTTTTTTTTTTCCATACCTCATCCCATTTGTCACCACCCTTGACTAGAACAGAAAAGTAAGCTTTTTGCGATTTTCCATTCACATGCTCCTCCCTTGTATCTATGTAAGCAACACGTAGAGATGGATACCTACAAAAAAGAACACATAATTAAAGATGCCATAAACAATTTAAATAAAAAATGAAACTACAGATTGTTCATCCTATGGCAATATTGACTCACGTTAGCATCAGCTTCAGGATATTACTGTAACAACTTTTGTCTCGAGGATCAGGAGAATTTTTCTGAGCACCATACATCTGACAAGAAACTACATAAGTAAACTTCAAATCTGCCAGAGCTTGTGCACGATCAAGAAAAGCCTTCTCATCATTTTCGCTTAATTCCATGGTGTGGTAGCCTCCCAAAATAGCTGCAAAATAACCATTTGCCACTTTACTAGCTTTTACAAAATTTTGGAAGCAAAATCAGGAACTTTGATCTGGAGATCAAAAACAGCATCTGTCACAGAAATTACTAACCACTATCTCCTGCTGTTTCCAGGACACACTGAATGTCTAGAGCCTTCCTATAGTACATCATCCCCCTCACTAGCAGAAAAATATAGATAAAAAGTTTAGGTTCAAAGCTTTAAATGATACTTGTACAAGAGACCAAATTACTCATTATCCAGACCTGTTCTAGAAAGTGTCTGTCCCCTATAAGATACCCACTGGCGAATTAACTCTGACTTGTCCTTATCAGAAAACTCATTCTTAGGATCCTTTATGCGATCCTGGAAATTTGTCCATTCATCTATTTGGCAGTCATAGTTAGTTGGCAGGGGTAAGTTCAAGTCAATTCTAAACAATGAAAAGAATAATACAAGAGTGAGACTCCAACGCACCAGGATATATTTTCTGCAGGTAGAACAAAATTGAGATTCCGTCCTCATTTTCCTTCGTAAGTTCATCATCAGAATAGAGGACATCTTCTTTGTAATAAGGAGTCAGAACACTGAACCAAAAATCAGGAAGAAAATTTGATCTTATAGTAGAAACTATTAGAAGACCACCACAAAATATATAGTTGATAAAAAAAATATGCATCCACTCATATGATACAGATCCTGAAGCAAATAAGCAAATCTTGAAAGGGGTACGAGATATATTATCTTCAATAAAATTTTAACATGTTAATACAAAAACCATATTGATCCTTCCAATACAAATTTAACAGCCCAAATTTTTCCAATACAAATTTGGTGTTTATAGTGACTGACCTAAATGAGAGCATGTCACGAACTTTGGGAGCACGTGGCATGTTCATGAATAAGGAGTTTGCAAAGAAGGTGATACGCCTGCGAGCTTCCAAGTTTTGAGGCACATTGATGGCAGATTCCTTGACGGTCAAAAGCAAATGAAGTCTAACGACCTATGTTAATGTAGAAGATAGTAAGACTAAAAGATCTAAGATATTCAGTTAATGTCATTACCAAAAGAATGCCTGCCAAAGTTACCTTCTCCCTCCAAGCTGTATTCTGTGTAAGGAATATGTTAATCTTTTGAAACCTTTGCTCCTTCTTGACATCTTGACCATCAATGTAGTGAGCTGCTTCCAGTATTCTAGAAAGAGAAGAGGAACATTAACATACAGGTGACAAAAAGGCTCATTCATTGGTGAAATATGACAGTTTTTGTTCCATCTCCAGCATGTATTTATTTCTTAGTACTCACTGATGGCCGTTGACCATTACATCCTGTGTGATAATCTCCATGATATCTTGAAGGACATTGATTATCTGACGCATGGAATTCTCGACATTCTCATCTTCGGCAAGCTGCTTCATACCAACTTAAATACTCAGACAAGACTAGTAGAATGTCCAGACAATGTCTCAGTTCATTGCTGAAAAACTCAGCATTAAAAATTAGTAAGGCATCGAAGGAAGTATGTTACCAAGAGTTTTAGAAATTTCTCCAACCTCTCGCTAAGAAATGGCAGCCCACTCATCCGGAAATAGGTCAAAAAATTTTCCTGCTGTATACTACTGTCTACTTCGTAACATATCTGCTTTACAATCCTGTTATATAAGATGAAACAAAATTTCATATGCTTCTTATAAAAGAATGGTAGTGTTAATTTTTTCAATAAAAAAATGTGTATGAGCAGGTTGTGGCTATCTATGACATTCAACCTGGTATGCTTCTGACTTACATCTTATCCGCTGCATCATCCAGAAGGCCAAATATAATATCCCTAAGTGTCTCGTAGCATTCAATTACTGCCGAGTACATATAATCATCACTCTTAATCTTTCTAAATAAATCATCATCTGCCTTCCCCGTAAAATCTTTTGCCATGTCTAATGCTATAGGAATCTTCACATGTAAAAACAAAGTATAAGAGTCACATATTTGACTTGTATTGAACATAAAATCAACAAATGAAGCTATGCAAAATGTACCTTACTAGCAAGCAAGAAAGGAGGCCACTGAACAACAGACACATCATTTGAAGAAGATGGAACAAGCAGCAGATCTTTATCTCTGAATGGTTTAAATTGAAAGGATATAATCAGAAACTTACAAAAATGGCACTGAAAGGCAAATTAGAGAGCAAGAAGTAGTCAACCTATTGCTGATCAGGTCTTCCAATCGCATAGAATTTATGAACTCATTCCACACATAAGAGAAATCGGCAATGTTCTTTCGTTCGAGTGCCTCATCCTGCCACATCAAAGTGTTTACTTTTAGCAAAACACATAGAAGATCAAAGGCTCCAAGTCATAATTGTTTCATTGACAAGTGCAAAACAAATTACCCACATCTGCATGTGGTATGCAAATCATTTATCTTGTATAAAATACATTACGTGGAGCAAAATCAACTGAAATTCATGTACTAGAAGGAATATGAAAACACTGATTAAAATTAGTACCTCCAATTGTCTTTTCTTTTTGGCATCCTTATTTGGGGATGGCATAAGACGATTACTGAAAGCTGAAGGCACAGACTCAAATCTGGACCGCAACATCCCAAGGGTCCGTATCTGAGAGACAACAAATGGAATAAAAGGATCATTGGGAAGAAACAAGAGCCCATCTGAGACAGAAATACATATAAAAGACAATATTCAAAAAGAAAAATAGACAAATGTAAAAGCATGAACAGATTGGACACTGACCTCACCCAAATGGCTGAAGGCTCCATGAATCCCACCAAACAGAGTAGAAAATATTGCATACCATATTTGTGCATCCATAAAATAAACCTATGTACCAATAATCATTAAAAAGAGGTAACTGGCATAACAGTGTATAAGAACTGCAAATTATGACAGTTTTCAATCATAGAATTCTTCAGCGGTTCACTTACCAGGACAATTGGAGCCCATATTGCAATAACAACGCCCATATTATGAGTTACTACATCAGTTCCAAACGTGAATTTGTAGTAAGCACAGGCTACAGTTGCAAAAAATTTAAGTGAAAACAGTAAAACAAAGTTTGAAATATTACCATTTGGAAAGAACTCATGCCATTGATAATTACTAATGGACATCTTCATTATCACTTTTGTTGGTCCGACAAGCGGCAGTATCTATGACCAGAGTATACAAATAAAGCTTAGTAAAATTATCTAAATCCAATGGATCCTCAAAGGAAAAACCTAACTTCTTTTCAGTTACAATGAATGACCTAGCTTTATAGTAACATTAGTTCCATTATCAAATTTTTTTACCGGGTAAAGTTTCCTAATTAGGAAAAAGAATACTGTTGCTCAGCTCTAGGTGGAATAACATTAGGAGACAATGTTCAGGCTAGTGGGAGTTGAGGACTTCTGCTGGCTAGGAGTAGAAATCATGTTATGTTCTTTACATATGTTGTTTAAGGTTTTCCACAATAATCTTTTCCACTGCCCAATGAGAACGAAGTCAGGTAATTCAAAATTTCATTATTTCACCATTCACAATGAATCTATTACTTTCCTTCTTTTTCTCATAACTTCTGAGGTTATAGATATGTGGAAATCTTCAAATATGACTTATAAGCTACTGATGTGGAGAGACATTAATAAAATAATGTGATGTTGTTCATGATAACGCTACAGATGTGATTTGTGGTTCAAGGATTATCCTCTGTGTGTTTTTTGTACAATCTTCGTGTGCAGATCAAGGATTTCATGTCCATGTTACCCAATATTTACAGAGTGGATCTTGGCAACTTATTTGTGGTAACTTAAGCTGGCATGCATCCTAAAATTCTTAATTCTTCAGTTGCAATTTGGGTGTGTTAAGAACCTACATGCATATGCCAATGTCTTACTACGCAATTATGTGACATGAATAAGCAACAGAAAATAAAATAGGGATTTTCAGATCAGATAAAAAAAATTATTGAAGAGAAACCACCTCCACAAAATAGCTGAACGATAGCTTGCTGATTAGCAGCATGATCCAAAACAAAGTATATCTGAATAAAAATATAATTTTATTAAAATCAAAGCAAAGCACCAGGAATCAAATAGAATGACCAATGAGTAGAAAGGAAAGCAGTGAAATGGCTAAACCCACACACGTTCAACACCCCACTCTCAAAAGATGAAGAAAGATAATAAATAAATTGAGACACGTTTTACTTACTTCAGCAGTGAAAAGACGTCCTCATGCAGGCCTCTTCCTATATACAGTTTTGGCTGTAGTATGGACAACCACAGAAAAATCATTCAAATTAGCCATAACTAGAACAGAGAATAAAGTGGAAATAAATATTTACTACAATCACAAGGCAACAAGAACTTTGGTTAAAACCAAAGCAAGACATGCTTGCCTGAGCCCACCACATAAAAAGAGTGACAATGCGCCAGTTTGATCGCTCTATGTGTCTCCGTAAAGGTGGAAGAAAAAATAGCACAGTAGCCAATATATTAGGAAGTAGATAGATTGCAACAGCATAGTTATAAAATGACTGATTCCGCCAATCCCTAGCCCAACTGCTGAAGAATTTCAGAAGTCCAGTAGGATTCTGCACAGAACTAGAATAACCAACAGGCAGAACCACAGCCCACACACCAGCTACTGCAAATTTCAAGAGGTATCGTAGTATTTGAGTGAGCTTCAAGCTCTTCCAGGCATACCAACTAAGAACAATATCCAGAGTGGCTGAAGAACATAAATAGACCATATGAGAAAGTGAAGTACGAAAAAAGTCACTCAATAGTTATACATTATATGGAAACAACTGCTGAGAATTCCCACCATGAACTAATATGGAAACAAACAGAAATATTAAAGATATCGCTAGTACCTTGTAATAAATTGAGGAAAGCATAAGTGATGAAGATGCTTAAAACACTTCTGAAGACATCCGCATCAAATAAAGCAGTCAGAGATCCAGAAGAACTCCATGCAACAATAACCATAGCCTAAAAATCAGAAATAGTGAGGCACATTCCTTAAGGAGAACTGTAAAGAATTTAAAGGAAAGGATTTCTCCAACCTCCCATAAAATTTGTCTAAAATACACATTTTTTATCTGGGAAATATATCAACCTCACTTGTGTGCAGGAGTTGCAATTTTTATGCATATGGAAGAGCTCCCCCAAGGGTAAGTCTCATGATAACAGAGAATCCCTCAACACAAGCAGACAGAAATTTCAAAAAAATTCCATAAATACCCTTAGCGGTAAAGATGACAATAGTTTTTTCATAACCAACAAGAGACAAAGTTACTTGTAAGATCATATTAAATTTCTAAAAGCAAACCAAAAATTTGATTCTTACCATTGTTGGCAGAAACTTCTAGCATGGGACTTTAGTGTAAATTCATGATTGTGTATTTGAAAACTCTAAGGGAGGTTGGAGTTATTTACTCAAATTACCAACACATTATCAAACATTTAAGGCTACCTGGAAAGCCAATATGAAGAATATCCACATTCGATCAAAACTTCGGTACAGGTGCCAAAATGTTCGGACTTCTACGAAGTTTGTTTTAGGTTTCCTCCTCCCACCAGCAGCTTGATTTGTCCTCTGTCAAACATGTATTCAGATTAACAGAACTTTATCTAAAAGAAACCTATACATATGTAGGCACAAAACAAATTATGTTTATATGTAAACTATGGACATGCATGCGGGCACACATACAAATGCAGAAATGTCCAATTCATAAGAAAAGAATGATATTTTAGTAAATTGTGTTTGGCAATAAAATTTCCATTTCTTCTCGAGAAAAAACAGAAATAAAATGTAATAAAATTGTTTCCCAATATGTCTAAGTTTTTAGTTGACCCTCCCCCACCCAAATAAATAAACAGATAAAACCAAGAAAGATAAGTACCTCATTTGCTGGTGGAATCCCATCTGAATGCCTAAAGAAATCTGCTTTAGGGTCCATTGGCCACCCTAGCCTAAAACATTTGTCAGACCTAGAAAGAACGAGCAGACCTTTCAGCCATTTTATATCTGAATGGATCGAAAACAAAAATTACCATCAAAGATACTAACCAAAAATATTCATTTAGATCATCATAATTTCTCCATCTTGAATGACTTGCCCTGCCATTTTTGTTTCTCTTTGCTTCCTTTGCAACAAAAGGAAGATTCAAATTTTGAATTAAAAAGTAGTAATAAAGATGCTTCGTGTCAATAATACAAGCAGTAGAAGACCATCTTTACCTTGTACAACACCTGGTAGATAGGAGTTACAACATCCCTCAGAAAAGATTCTTCGTCATGTGCTGTTGTTTGGTATGTTTCTCCACTAACCGGATGAACATTGCTATATAAAATTCCATATACCTCGTTGGCCATCTTAACAATTGGGGAAGAAAAATTATTGTCATACCTTAAAAATTTCAGGACATATAAAAGTCCTTGGGACAAGTTGTGTATTAAGAACAAGCATGACTCATAAACAATTTTATGATATAATATTTATGTCGCAGACAAGAAATCTGTAGAATTACAGTCCCGTTCTCCTGGTCCACGGGACCAGGGACTTTCTTGGTCACTTATTGTTGGATTAAAATCAACAGTGGAGAGTAGTCTAAACAATTAATTGAATTTTTAATTTTTAATGCAATTGTTTTTTATAATGCAATTTTTAGTTACCAAGTAGCTATTTCTTTCACAACAGAACAAAAGAAAAAGTAAATACACAAGGGAAAATTAGAACATGTAACATAGATTCTTCCAAAGAAAAATTTAAGAGATTGACAGAAATGAGGAATTGAGCGACTAAAAACAACTTTGGATTATATTCACAATAATTCATTTGGGGCTCCTTTTCTGGTATAACCTCATCTAGTGGGGCTTCGATTTTGAAGATTCATCACTGACAGTTAGGATTTTGTTTTGTTAGATCAGCAGGAGCTGTAGTAATTTATATAATTGTCATGCAAACCGAATAAATTTGGTGACTTGTCTATGCACCTCTGTACTCCCTCTCTCTAAGAATAAAATTTTATTCTATCACACCTAAGAACCAAAAAGCATATAGCTAGTATTCTTTTTAAGAGAAACGCTACAAGTTTATTGATATGAAGTTACATAGAAATCTTACTGATAATATAAATCAATGTGGTCATTGAGTTGGCAGTTTTCATGTTTTCATGACTCATGACAAGTAATTGCATGGAAGAACAACTTTTAATTAGTGACTGCTGTAGCAGTTCCTAGAAATTTAATGTTTTAATAGATGGTTAGGAATTGATTTCAAAATCAGGTTACCTGTCAGAAGGCTTTCCCCATTAAAAAAAAAAAGCTATGATAAGAAGAAACCAAGAAAATCATAGAAACTACTCAGAGACTTGGCCATTCTCAGAAGGATTATCATTGAGATGGGCCATGGTAAGTCAGAAAAGGAACATTATGATATGAAACTCTCTAGACCATTCATAATGCTTGACTAATACTTTTTTTTTTTTACAGACCTGATGGAAAATGTAGCATAAGCATTCAGGCATGAATCGAATATTTGAAGCTTCACCCCATATGAGAAGATAGAGTCCAATGTAAATAAGCTCCAACTGTTGTCTGTCAGAACCTTGAGGAAACCTGAAAAGTTGTGGGGTTGGGAGGTTGGAGAGACACCAAATGAAAATTTGTATTGCTGAAATGGTAACAAATCTATATGTATTCAACTTTAAGGAATCAAGTTATAACTTTGATATTGTCCAGATCACTCACTTAAGATTTGATTTGCAATGCAAATAGTTAAACCATGAACGATAGTTCTTAAAAATTTTCTCCATCAAATGCTGTACAGTGCCACTATTCAACTGCAATAAGCTTTCTGTTAATCTTTAATGATCACATCAGATACAGCCTTGAAAATTGAGAGCATATAAAATTCAAAGCAAAGGAGAAAACACAAAGCACCTCAAAGGAACATCGATTTACCTGTGTGTAATTTTCAAGATTTCTATGTCTTACATCCATGTTGGCAAGTAGCAAGATTAAGTGTTCCCTCTGATTTGCAACATTTCCTTTCTTCAAACCCCAGAAAAGATAAGACAACATAGTAAGAACATGTCTATGCTTATATATATGTGTGTGTGTGTGTGTGTGTGTGTGTGTGTGTGTGTGTGTGTGTGTGTATCTAGCAGTAGTCTATTGCATCAAAGAATCATTGAGCATGCGAGGTGCAAGAACAAATTCGCATCACTTCAAAGAATGATATCTACTTAATGAAGATTGAGAGGACAGCCAAAATGCACATTTCCCACTGCTACAAATCCTCCCTTATAAAATTTGTCTTGGTTCCCAATGGATATAAGTAAAATAGCAGTACTATTGTGATCAACTTGAGGCAGGGATGCCAAGACCACATGGAGTTAATGCCCGCAGTTATTAGGCAGTGAGGTAGGAACAGGACAAGAGTCTTCATATGAAACAAAACACCAATATCAAATCCATCACATAACATTTAAAAGTAGCACCTTGACATTTATTGTGCTGCAATTATTTTCTTTTAAATTCAATAAGTTGTAGATTCCAATGGAAACATGCCTATTCAAGTCATTCCTATCTTGACCAAGTAGAAAGGCAACAGAAAACTCAAGGGAAATGGCAAAAGGATAAAGAAATGAGGGCTCGCTATTTTTTTTCTTCCATGTCTTGGGGTGTGTGTGTAAAGGTACATTGAATTCAAGAGGTCTAAATACATTATTAGAATCATATTCTCTCAACCTTCAGAAGAAAAAGAAAAAGAAAAAACTCGGTATTGACTCTTGTTATGAGAAAACAATGGTTATTTTCCTTAATTTTTGTATCTGTCCATTATTGTCTTTTTCAATTACCTTGCCATTCTTTCATTAGATGGCATTAGATTATTCATAATTATTGACCTACATTAATTGCCACATCCGAGTCAAATTAAGCTCCACCCCTAGTTGTGGGCCAGTGCTAAGAGTAGCCAGTTTACTAGCTGAGATCCACAAATCAAGAAAAATCCTTTTAGAAACTTAAACATGCCTATACAGTTGGACAGGTTTAGGGTTAGCACACCAATACAAGTTTCAGACATGCGGCATATAAAAACCAAGGTAAAATGAAAGAGAAAGGTATTTAGGCATAAGTTACCTGAAACCCAAAAATAGAGGAAAGCCAATCGAGTATATCATTGACAGGTTTAATCCTCTCGGTAGGCATTGTTGACTTGTCATCAGGATTCATGGGTTTTAAATGCATTATTGGCATTGGAAGACCATTCACATTTTGTAGAGCATGAAGTGCTGCTTTGATCTAAATATTTCCAGAAAAAATAAAAGGGTAAAGCAATGAGCAAGAGAGAAAAATAAGATTTCTTAAAACTAAAGCAGAGATAAATGAAAATCACATATACTACGCATGTACAACCTCAGGCAGTTCCATAATTGCTGGTTTAACACCAACAGTATATAACGGAAGAATGTTATAGTTTACATACTGCTCCCTTTTCCTCTTGACATCTTCAGCAATTTTCTGTGTCTGCAATGAAAAAAATAATAGAATAGCCATGTTTTCAGTGCCTTCTCTATCAATCTGTCACTTAAGAACTTGAGCAATCCTGGAATCATACAAATCAAACCTGTTGATCAATTTGAGTTTGAGGTACCACTGTCTTGAGCACGTCATATAGTACTGTTGCAATCTGAATAATCCTAGCCATCTCTTCCCTTCAATATACAAGAGACAGTGAGTAATTCAATAGTAAAAGAAAGGTAACATACCAACAATTCAAAAACAAGCCTTACGGTTTTTTTGTGTATTCTCCTTCTAGGATATTGTTCCGATAAAATTGGTGGTAAAAATACAGGATTTCTTTTGTATCAGATTTAGCAAGCTGATGTCTTGTCTCTTCTTCTTCCTGCAACGAAAAGAATTTTAAGAGATACAGAGAGACTTCAATTCACTTTCAGGAGCTCTTAAATACAATATAAATCAGTCATGATATTGAATTAGTATTACCCTAGAATATTATTTATAGGTCTAGAGATTATCTTTCGATTCAGTCTATGACTTGATTTGCACATTTCATTCTAAAGTTAAATGTTACCATCTAAAAAAAAAAAAATACTAATTGTATAAATTGTTAGCTTGATAAATATTGTTGGCTTATTTCCTAACAACTTAAATTCTTGGGGTCCAATTGTTGTCTATAATGGTATCAGAGCTCTAATTGCAGGAGGTATTGAGTTTGAAACTTCTTATCATGGAAGGAAAGGGATAAAAGGAGATGAGGGGAAGAAATAAAATAATTTACAGATAAAATCACAAGTGAACTAATCATACACACAGCACAAGAAATATAAATTAAGTTCCAAAATCAGACCACTCTTCTGGAAAAAGGTAATAAAATACAAGAAACCACAAATAATTTAAAAGTCTACCTTTTCAAGTCTGTGCAAAAGATGTGTCTTAAACTGACGAACACCTCGTCCACTTGATGTTGGATCCTTTTTGTGCGCCTTTTCAAATCCATGGAAGCGGCCTAATAGCACAAAATATATCAACCTAAGCGACGACAACATTTACTGAACTAAACAGGAACACGTGATGCAAAGAACTGTTAGATTCTATCCGTATAGGAAATAGAGATTAGGTGAAAATCTTCTCAATGAGAAATAAAAGTCTTGTTAAGATTCGGTCAAATTTTCTGTCTTATTTGTTCTATGTATAACATTTATCAACCACATTTTCCACCCCCTTCTCCTTTATATTAAACATATGAAACTAAGCCGGGATCACTACCATTCTTTTAATTTGAAAATAATGAACGCTGAATTTGACAACTTGATATTATGCATAAAAAACTGAACTTATAAAATTCATACAAAAGAATTGAACTTTCTTTTTGTAATTAGGTCCAAACAGTATTTTAGTTGAGCCGGCCACCACATATATTCAACATAATCAGAATCACAAACACCATGTATTACTATTCTAACAACATCAAGCAATGTGCTTTAATAATAATGAATTGCAAAATAATACAACAAAAGCACATACAGAGGTAGGCAACCCTGGGGTTTTCCTTCTCAATCTCATTGGCGACACGAAAAATGGGAGCAATTGATGCAAGGCACGAGGGCACATCCAACTCCTCGTCCTCAGTCGGCAAGTCCAAAACCCTCGTGGACATTCTCGTAATTCGCCCCGATAACGACCTCGGCGGGTCCTGATTGCTCTTCGTCCCGCTGGAGCTCGCCATTTCCGAAAAGCACCACCAATACTCAGCCTCTCAGTTTCAGGTCTCACTGATTTCGATGTAGCTTGTTTGCAAATGAAAGAGATCATCTTTTTAGGTATTTGTACAGAGATAGAAAGAGAGAGTATAGATACTTTGGGAGAGATGTGGGGCAAGGGCAAGGCAAAGCAAAGTGGGTTTGCTCTCAAAGCAAGAAAGGAATTGGTGACGGAGTTTTGTTTTGTATGGTTTCAGACTCTTTTTGAGTGCTTTTGCTTTTCCATTTGATAAATTTTGATAAACAAATCTCAATCACCAGCGCAGAAGCGCTTTTTCTGTGTGGGTTTCCTTTTGGCTTCTTTATTTTTAAAAACAGCGGGAGCTTGCTTCCTACTGGAGCTTAACAACAGGGCGCGAACTGTGACTGCGCATGCAAAGAAGATAGAAGGTGGGCTTCCATGAGCTGAGGGTGACACGTGGAATATGTCCAACTGTACGGAGTGGAGGAATTCTAGCACGTGGCTATACCAAACAAGAATTTCTCAACCTGAACAAGACCATAGAAATTATAAACATAGCTTTTTCACTTCACTTTCTTTTGTTAATGGAATGGTATTTGATGGGTTGATTATTGATTTTGGTTGATAAATGCTTTTTGGTTTCTCTTCTTTTAAGCAATTAGGAATAGAGTTTTTCTATTACCCCACACTTTTTTTTGTTCACCCCAATACTAAATTATTAAGCTTTTAAGTTTTATTATTGTGTAAAAAGACAAAAAAAGATCATCCAACTTAATACTTAACCCTAGTACATCTACACACACCCACACACCCCACCACTCTTCATATTGGCACATCACAACTAACCATGTGATATTGATGAGTTTGATGAGATTGATGAGTTTGATGAGTTTGGTGTGGGGTGTGAGGTTGATGAGTTTTTTATTTATTTATTTTATGTTAGGTGCATGTTTAAAGGTAGTTTGGGAAGATAGTGGGGTTTTCTAAGAAATTATGAAAATTTGAATTAGAAGTTGAGGTGAACTTAGAATATGGGGTGAATAAAGAGAAGTGTGGAGTTTAAATAGAAAAACTCTTAGGAATATGGGATGAACCTTGGAATAGATCCGTAGGATGAGCTTTACCATTCAAGATCAAGAGTACTCCACAAGAATCGAACTTGTAATCTTTTTCGGATGGGTTTCCCACCAAAAGTTGATATGCCAAACTAAAGCAACGTTAAATCACAAAAGTTACTATTTTCACAGCTACCCATCATAGATTCTCAAGTTTCTTGTTCTTCAGTTAATAACCTAATAATATACCAGATTTGCTAATAAATATAAATCACGCAATTAATTCGTTCTGCTTCCTTCACCAATTCCCTGGCTGAATTCAGGATTTTTGAAACTGTGCAACTAAAAGAATGATATGTACATCAGTATGTAGTTAAAATATTTAATGAATCAAATCATGATCCAAAGGCATGCACCCGCAAGAGAGATAATTATCTGTTTGCAACACCCTCTGTATTTTTATATAATTTTTTCTCCTGGTTTCTGTACCAATAATCTATAATATTTTCGCCATAACATCGTCAAAAACACCCTAAACCCTAATATCGTCGAAAACACCCAGTTGAGAGGCATCTACATGTAAAAGGGTGTATACAGTAAGAATCCATTGGCAAAAGTGGATCGGCTAGCAGCATTTCTGGTGGAGAGGGTAGCAGCATTTCTGAAATGTAACTATGTACATGAACCAAATGCAAAAAGCGGCAGCATCCACATCCATGCATCTGCAGTATATGCTTGTATAGTTGAGAGGCATCCACATCCTCCATCTTCATTTGAATTTCACTGCGATGCATAAGTCTCAAATCATATGCATATGTGAGTCTGCATTTCCAACGTCTCTTCTCCCGAGACCAAAAGAAGTTTTAACTTCATAAGTTTTTCTTATATGGGACTTGCTCGTGATGCCTGCAATACAATCAAAAATCCATCTGATGTCTCCTCTTGAAATGAACATAGTTTATAGCAAAAAGAGAAAGTGAAAAAACACAATTATGGAATTTGTCATTTCAGAAGTATGAAATAGAGTAGCAAAGGACCTGATTAGTTGAACTTGTTACTCTAGCCCAACGACGAGGACGCTGTGTGCCCACTGCAGCATAGCTGACAAAAGTAATTGTTCTTGATTGTTCCCTTTGGTGATTAGCGATTGAGGGTGGCAATTCTCTTACAATCCATAATACAGAAGTTGAGGGCACCAAAGATCCTGACATAGGATAGAAGGGGTGCGAGAAAACTCATGATATTCAATATGTGATGAACAAAATGCAGTATCCTTCCCATTCATGATGGGGAAAATTGAAAACAAAGCTCAGAAGGGAAGATAGAATTACCCATAAAATAGTACAGAATCAGAAAAACTAGTGCTTTTCCGCCATATGTTTTTTTCAGACTCCGCTGACAATATAGCTGGCAAAGAGCTTAAAGTGAGGTAAGCAAGAAAATACATAAGGTAAACTAAGGAAGGAATTGCACAAAGAGTAGTAAGGTCTCTAGCCAAAGACCGCTTACAGGAATATTTGTAAGAAGAGCTACCAATGCACTTGACGTAAAACATATAACAGAAGTAATTGCCAAACCAGCAACCTGTTTACAAAATTCCAAACTTACTAAATACAAACAGAAGTGTGCCAGTTTAGGCAGAAATTATGACATAACATTTTAAGTAAAGAAGTAGGCATTTTGCATTCAAAGAAGAAATTAGTAAGTGCACTTTGAAGAATTTGAATAATATTTTTATCAAATAGAAGAAATCATTTCTGTCAGTTTAATAATACCTTCCACATTTCGGATGAAGCTTTCTCAGACCGTACTTTCCTTAACTTACAAAATAGCAGGATGCCTGGAATTTTAGAACGAAAGAGTGAAGTTAAATTGCGGACAGCACATGAAAGAATTCAGTTAAACTTTATAAAGCCAATATCACTTTTCTGACAACAAAACCCAGTTAACCTTGCAACATCCAATATACCAAAACATATGAAGAGTTTTTGGAACAAACAAGTCAATCTTAAAATCCTTAAACATAAAACTTGGATAACAGGTTGAGTCTTACCCCTAACACCATTCCACCACAATGTCAGTAAGTGTTACCCTACAAAAATGGTTACAGGGTAATAGTAGCGAAACTAGAGGAAGAAGCTTAAGCCTATGCACTACCAAACAATGGAAATGATAATTCGATAGTATAAGATATGCCAAAACCACTTACTGGTCTTGAACAGAACAACATAAGAATAATAAATAAACAAAAAACACAGACCTTTAGTAATAAAAATAAATAAAGGGGGAAGAAAGTACAATTAAAATGGATGAAGAGTAATCATATCTAACTGAAGACCCTCAAGCTAAAGCACATATTACAATCAATACAACACTGCCCTAAATCAAGAAGAACGACTCTAAAAACATAAAAATGTTTTACTACGAAGCCAATGAGAATTTAAAATTTTGATCATCATATCCACAACAAAGAAACTAGATTGACAAAACCCAAATGAAACTGATAATAAGAAGATAAATGTGGCATGACCCCCAAAAATAAATAAATGCATAATAACAAGTTGTCAGTGCTCTCACCATAGCAACCTAATGCTCCTCCTAATAAAAGAACTGTGAAAGCAAGAAAGTCTTCATATGCCTGTAAGATGGTTGCAGTTATTGGGCGATGATAATTGCCACATTTAAACGAATAGATACATAAGGACACATCATTAAGTGAACAATAAGAAAATATGATATGATGCAAACAAAATGTTCCAAAATTTAAAAAGGAAAACTAATGATTGGAATTTCAGGAAGTTTAAGCATACACAAAGTGCTGGTGTCTCACACATGTACTAGATGTCTAGAACAACCAAGATAAGACTAATCTTCTATACACAAATAAGGGGATGGAAAAACACTTATCTCAACTAACGTTTATCTACACATGTTAGTAACAAATCAAGTAGACGAGACCAGCAATTTCCTCAAAAAACACTGATATTGACCTAGACCTTGATAACCAATCAATCTCCATAAGGAAATAAAAATGCCAGCTGCAGTTCAATTCTCCTGTATGAATTATCAAAATGCCAGATATGGACTGAACTGTGTTTTCTTCTAATTCTTTAAAACCTAATTTCCCGGTAGATGTCATGCCTAGTATAAGTTACCATGTTGCAAAATTTTCCTAAAGACTGTTAAGACAAAAGTTCATCTGATGCTAAAAAGGATAGAGTAGGAAAGACTGTACTCCATACCTGAGCCACTGCTGAAGAATCAATGGGATTCTTACCCACACCGATCCAGATTACCACAGCAAATGACATCATCAGAACAAGGACAAGCACAACAACCTAGTGGGAGAAACGGATGAAATTAGATGACAAGAAGAACGAGTGATGACAATGTTTCAGTGAAAGTTACCCAACTTTTATACGACAAATTAAGGGCAATAACAAAACAAGTCTATTTCTCGTACCGCAATCACAAATTTTTGGTGACTTCCAACATGAATGCTTTGGAATGAACAACAAATTCGATGACCATCTTTGTTTGATGAATTAGGTTTATTCTTTGAATTTTCCAACAAGGCCTGCTGCATGCTATCGTCCTCGTCATCCTCCTCGTCATCATTTGCCTGATGGCAAAGGTCGACCCTACAAAGTCATTGTCCATAACAGCATTTGTATACCTTATAATTATAAATTACACTGCAACTGTACAAATTTCTATTGTGCAGTCTTTAGATATTGTAATTGAACATATAAAAAATAAATCATGATGCTATGTTCTGTCTATTTTGCAACATTCTTCAAATAGAAAGTGGTATTTGAGTAATTGACTAACAGAAAAAAAAAAAAACCTTTTATTTTCTTTTTGTGTAATGTTAAATACAAACAATTATAAGTATTAATGTCAAGGAATTGTCACGATCGCAAGTACAACATTGAGTGTAGATGAAAAATGAATTGTATAAAAAAAAACATAGAAATTTCAAAAGGAAATCTAGCAAATGCCAAGTAAACATTAATCATAGAAATAAAGCTAAAAAGAAAAAAAATCAAAAGCATTTGAGAAAGATGGAATTGCATTATCAGAAGATGGGGAGGATAAAGTTCTTCAAATATCCTATTGGACACAGCAAACATAACCTTAACAAGATGCTTTCAACAGTTCAAAGGGTGAAAAGACATTGATCTAGTTAAGAGAAGTTGCTGTCATGCTTTTCAATCAACCAGACCATCTCTAAAATTTCAACATGAGAAAGCCTAATCTAGAATAAGAAAACTTACCAAAAGGACAGGAGTAGAAGAAAAGCTGCGAGAAACAGAATTTTGGGGTAGGCTGTAGCAATATTTTTCATCAATAAGATCACCAGTGACTACAAAGAAACTCTAGAAACAAACATTTGAAGCAGCTCGTCAATCAGCATAACTAAGTAAAATATACCCATTAGGATGAACCCGCAGACATTAGACCAGCAAAACCACTTCTTACAAGCTGCAACCAACGTAGATGTAAAATATATGAAGTAACCTGCCAAAAGAAGAAATTTGATGCTATAACTTGATGAAGTGCATAATACGACCAGACAATCTTTTTTGAGCTTTTATAATTGCTTAAGAGTGTCTAAGAATTGGTAGAGTGGAAAGAGGAAAAGATAGAAACTGTTTTGATGAATTGAAGTTTTCAAACAGAAAATCAATGTAAACCTGCAGAAGACTTAGAAAATTTTATCAAAGAATATGATGAGAATGAAAGACGTAAGTAGTCAATGCTCATGCACTATTGTGTACATCAAGTTATAACATAAAGGACGTGTTTCCTTTTTATCAATGTAAATACACGGGAGAACTGATCTGATACAATTGGAACCCTTGTACACCCACTCTCTCAATACCCCAACTTTGCATTCTGGCTGACAAGCAGATATGAGTGATTTAAATTCACATTATGGTTAGTAATGCTTATTATTGTACCCGTTCAGTCGCATGATTAAACCAATCATTTAAGCTAAGCCAACCTGAAATTGTATGTAGCATATGACCATACGGAAAACTGAAGACAATGACTTAATTCAAAAGGCTTCCATAGTATGGCATAAAAAGTCTTGTAGCCTTTGCAATAGAGAAGTACTTTAAAATTCCACTACTCAGTTTAACTCAAATTTGAGTCAGAACCATTATTTGACGTTTATAAAAGAAAATTGATGACATGAACCACAAATCCTCAGCCTTACCCAAGTTAGAAGAGCCAATCATGAGGTGGAGTACCTGCCAATTAGTAATCATTTCAGTCAAATGGTCCCTATAAATAGTGAATGTACATACAACTGAAATGAATATTATAGAACTTTAAAGAATTACAAACCATTTTTCACATTCAACAAACGTAGACAGAGCCTAAGCATATTGCAATACAAATTGTAAGACTGATGGAAGCACAAAGTGGGGGGGAAGGATTCCATAGAATTTGCACATAATATATGACGTGAAGTTCCTTGCACATAAGTGCTCATAGCATTCCTACCACATACAGTAGGAAGTACAAACATCAGACAAGAACACGCTAGCTCTGCCTTCAATTACTAATAGAACAACTAATGATATTTTAAAAAATAAGCTTTAGAAGTAAGAGATGATGCCCCTTACTTTTTGGCGTGTCCATCCACTTTGTCGATTGCGCATGTGAATCCTGACCAGCTGGAAAAACAAAATGCTAGATGATTCCCAACTTGGGGAAAAGAGTAATTAAAAAAGATAAGTACTTGTAAAATATTTAACCAACAAGATAACAATACAAATCAAAGATACCAGTATCTATAGTGTAATTACAGTAACAAAATTTAGGCCCTTATACATGCGTAATTGGCTCTTAGAAACCATTGGAGAAGTCGGAATACTTGCAAAGATAAGGGGATAGTGATAGTGGAAGTAATAAGAGAGAAATGGGGAGACATTCAGGATGTTTACTAGAGTTATTTATTTTACCCTTATTTTAACTTATAATCTGATATAAGGGCAGCAATGCACAAGCATTTTCTATCTTAATGTATGTGCCTAAATTATAATTTCAAAGGATCAAACTAACTGTAGAATTTCAATTTTTCCTCCACTTTCTCACCAACCAAACACAGCGTAAAACACAAATACCAATTCAATCCAAATCATAATTCATGGAATAAACATGCATTATCCTTCTCACGTTTAACACATCAGTCAAAATTGAAAATCCCTCAAAATAGACCAACCCACATAATGAAATTCTTAACAGAGCTGAAAAGCACAAACAATACAGATGACAGAGGAAAGGGTGTTCAAACAAACCTGAGAAAACGCAATTACAGCAAGAACGCCATTGAAGAAGGCCAAAGCTATGTTGAAGACAAGCAAGTCCAAAGGAAAGCAATCACTTTTTTCCACTAGGAGCTCCAAGAACATCATCTTCTTCTTCACCTTTCCAGAAAGCAGAGGAAAAGAGAGGCCTTTTTAGCTATTAACTCTCTCACTTTCTGTCTATCTAATCTTAGAAACAGAGAGCGATTAGAAAAACCAGCTTTGTAAGTATTTATATATATAGAAGGATCTTTAAGTGTACGGTCGGACGAGAACAACACAAAAAATTTAGCTTTGCCCACCAAAAAAAAATCACCCTTGTGGTTCTGTTTCTGTTTCTGTTGTTGTTTTTGTTGATTTTTGGGACTCTTTTGTAGCTTAATAATTTTGTTTTATTTTTTGCTCTGAAGAAAAAACCATAATTATAAGATTTATGAGAAATGTGGAATTGCTAGAGAATATTAAATCTAGAAAGTTTAATAAGGTTTTAGAATTTAATGAAAATATTAAGTATTTAAAAGTACTTTTTTATTAATAAAAAAAATTATCTAAAATATCACTAGACTAGTGACAAATACTTTAGAATATTAAGGGATATTTAGTTTCATGTTATAAACACTATTTTCCAAAATTTCAGTGTCTGCATACGTGTAACTCGACCTTGTTGTGATCTAAGTCCTAATTAATAATTTAAAGATATTTATGATGCATAATTGGAAAATTCGAAGTCTTTTCAACCATATTTGAGTTAATGGGTAACATTTTTTTTTAGCACCTATCATATTGAGAGGGCAATAATATATTAAACTTACACATATTAAACGAATGTTACCAGAACTTTTAATGAACGAACAATTGTTCTAAATCAGTACATAATGTATCTTTGCAATGGGTAACATTATTTATATCATCTCAATTGTTTTTCAAAAGAGTTTATATCATCTTATATCTTTCCTTTCCGGAGGTGCATTCACGCTTCCTTTCTTTGGCAATGGTCATGATTCATGGCCATTTCATAATGGCTGGGGTTTGACAACAAATAAATATTTTTTTAAAAGTTAAAATAATATATTTATAAATAAATAATAATAATAATAAAAAGGGTGATGTGTAAATTTGGGTTTGAACACAATAAGTAAAAAAAGTTGGAATGTCTATCTTCCCTTCCCCCATCTGCCACGTCACACAATCGGGTCAAAAACTTGCTAAATATCTAAGGGAGTGTGACGTTTTGTGGGACAATTGGACGCGGCGTCCATGTTAAATAACCAGACAAGAGCTCTACACCGCCGAAGGGATTCTGTGACCCATGCGACTCTATTGGGCCAAAGAGGCAAATTCTACCCACAAGAATTCTCAGATGTGGTTTTGTCGGACCACAGATATACATTGTGTCCTGTTTTGTGTATGTGACTGCTAATGGTTCTAAATTGTCCACACACCAAGGTTCCTTATCTCCCTCTTCTTCTTCTATATACGCTCCCTTGAAGAACAAAATTAGCTGTTTCAAATACCGTTGATTCTTCTTGATTATTCACTGTGGAGTACCCGTATATGTCTATGAAGTTGTGTGCTTTGTTGATACGGATCAGGTATTGAAATTAGAGGATATTGTTATTTGTTAAAAGCGACTATAAACTAGAATGGCGTAAAAAAAATTTCTCAAAATGTAGCATTAAAAGAATTATGACGATATGAAAGGCGAGAGCCAATCAAGAGGGTTGATTAATTCAAGATGAACAATTTATACTTACATATCATGGAATAGAAATGAACTATATATATTCCTATTAGGCTAATCAAAATTCTAAGTATGATTTAGACTTCATTCAGTTCACTCACTTTATCCCCAATCTTATCCTAAAAACTTGTTCAAGATGTTGCCAAGCACTACAGATTGTCTCCACAATCAATATGATATGATCGAAACAAGACATATTTGATGTCCTTTTACATAAATGGTCAACCCATGCAATAATCATAGTGGCATACAAGTTATAGAAAATTATATGTAAGATCTCCGTCCTTTGTTAATGATGAATTTTGTGTGTCTGTGTGTTAATAATGTATCGGTACGTTTTGTTTGTGATAGATTATCAACAATAATATCGACCCCTTACCGATAAAATCCAATAAGATCTAGTCAATTGATTTGGTTAATTGACAAACCAAGAAGGAATTGCATAAATCTGGCTTCTTGGAGATACTTCTAGGTAAATAAACAATGTTGCCATATTAATTCTATATACGTATTCTATTGAGAATCTCATGTAATAATAAAGAGGAATGCTGGTGTGCTAGCTATGTACAAAAAGAAAAATCAGATCTAATAAAATCATATTCACCCTTCCAAATTCCAATAAAATGCCCTGCTGCTCAGATAGATGAGGTAGAGTTTCATCATCGTAATTCTTCTTCTGGAGAATCCATAAGTAGCCAGTGCTTCTCAAAAAAGCAACTTTGAAATAACGTCATAAGCAAAAGGGGTAAAAGCCCTAGAGAAAAGAAAGAGAAAAACACTTGCAATTGGATGATGAGAGAAACTGAGAAACAGGGTCTTCAAATTAACTTTGTTTTCAGCAGCTGAGTTTGCCTTAAATGAAGCTTTACTGGCTTTTAAAAAAAAAATTGTAAATGGAATAAGAGATTGCAACTTCTGATTTTGCCAAATTAACTTCAACTTCTTACTGCAGGTTATCATGATGACTAAGAGTTTCAAGGTTTCTCTTATTAATGCTCTCAGTTTCACTCCCAAAATAACAAATGAAACAACCCGACCCAAATTCCACTTTGAAATCCGGGCCGAATTCTGTTTAAAACTGACACCTAGTGACTGTAGGTCGTAAAATACCAAAATACTCTGAAAACAATAACATAAACCCTGAGCCCCTAACTCGTGGTTGTGCCGGATAACTGTAGGCTGCCTATATATCCTTACTGAGGGATCAAGCCACACTGAGTTCTTTCTTTTGTTCCTGATCTGTAACTGGTTTGTTTACTAAAACTCGCTCTAGGGTTGACATTTTTGGAGTATCCGAATTCTGTTTTACGATCCTGAAATTACCTAGATCAACATACTTGAAATTGACTGCGATCCAACGGTTCAAACGTATCGAACCCAAAAATCACACACTAGGCGAGATCCGTTCGGGGTTCAAACGTTATCCGAATTAAGATCCGCGAAATCCTACGCACTCGTGAGGACTATGAGATTATTCTAGGACTGATTGTTGTCCCCACCCAGCGCCGGCAACGCGTGGTGCCTAAAGCAATAACGCTTTGCTGGAAAATCTCAACATTTCGGCTCAAGACTTCTATCCTAGGTAAAACACCCTATTTGTAACCACTTTTGTTCTTGGACCTACCCCAAAAACTGGCCGGAAGTGGCCGAAACAGTGACCCGAAAGTCTGCTGAAACCTAACTTAAAAATCGAACGATCTACGCTTGAAATCTCTGAAATCCTACCCAACCAGCAGTTAGAGCATGGAAAATAGCTAGAAAACCATACCTCACTCGTTCGATTTGGTGGCCGGAGGTGTCCGGACGAGCTCCGTGAAATTCCATAAAAAACTGTCCAAACCGCCCAGTTTCGTGGCGGTTTCCGACGACCACACCGGCGGATCACGGCTGGGATGGGTTAAGACTGAAAGAGGGGAGTGAGGTGATTCGTTTGGCACTGGTCTTACTCAATTTGGTGGTCGGAGCTGAGAGAAACCCTCTCCTAAAGTCGGCTGGTCGAACTGGAGGAGGAGGAAGAAAACTGGGTTTTAAAAACTGAAGTTTGAAGTATTTACGGTTATGCCACTAAACTTCTTTTGATCGTAACTCCTTCGTTACAACTCTGATTTGAGTCCACTGCATGTCTACGAACTCGTTTCGTCGCGCTCTATGCAAAGGTACAACTGAAATCCCCAAATTCCTTCCCGGTCAAAAAGTCAACTTTTATACTATTAAAATATTCTAGGTGTATAGTGGTCTTTCACCAGAATAAATTAATAATTAAATATTAATTAAGGACCGGGTTGTTACAACAAATGTCTAGGCAAGTTTTCAAATCTGAAAATTGCTTGGATTTGAGAAGTAAATTGTGTCTATTTTCTCCAGAAAGTGACGGTAGGTATGAAAGTGGTCGGAAAATTAACTTTGTGTATATGACTAAAATAATTTTTTTTCTTCATATAATAGAGGTTGAAACTTGGTAAACTCAGAGTAATAAAGTGAAAATTTCCAAAATAATAATTATTATTATGTGAAAAAAAAAAAACACAGACACGCATAAGTGGCCAACCCAATTATGAGGCTGTCTCCTCCAAGTTACTATTCTTTTTAGACTATCTGGACATTGACCGTCCTACACAAAGTGCTCATTAGATGGACGTTGCTCCACCCCCCACGCTGGAAATAATCTAAAGCTTCCTCAGAGTTCTCTGTCTCTCTATATTTATATTATATAGATCTATAAAATCAGAGATATTGGGATGCATCCTCTTTAAGTTAAGAATCTAAATCAAGTTCAAAATCATATATTATAAGGAAAATATATATTTTTTTAAATCCCTAAGTTCTAAAAGGGAAATATGTCAATAATTTCAATTTGTTAAATGCAAAAAGCTTTCCCGTATAATGTTCGTATACGCATGCCTCGTGTTTCTAAGATTTCCTTGTCACACTTGCTTACTTTTATGAAGAAGAACTCATATCTCCCGGTTTCATACACAATTTGTATAAAACCGGCATGAGCTAAAAAGTATAAAATTAAAGAAGAAAATGAAAGCATTGTTTAACATTGAAAAGCCAACAAGCCGTGCATGTGTATATGATGAACTGGACCCTGCGGTAGGATCCAATAATATTGTTTGAACTGTTCTAACAAACTAGCCGTTAAATATAAGCTTGCCAACTGGACCACATCTGCCTGCACCATACCAAACCGTTATTAGAAGATGAATGAAACTACCAAATGTCGAATTTGTCCTTTCCATTGCAGTTTTTTTATGTGCCGTTACAGAAAGAGAGAAATGATGAGAAGACTCCGTTAAGAAGATGCCAATCAAAAGCAGTGCAAACCAAGCAAGCATATAATCCTGTATGATTATGAATGGCAACAGACTGTGATCCTTATTTATTACTATCATTGTTCCTTGTTCTTGGTTCATATGTTTTTATTATTTTTTTTTATAAGCGAACTTTTTTATTTTCTTTGTATATCACCAACTGGATTTACGTAATTTTTTTCTTCCTCTTTCGTCTTAATCAATTGAGCTTATAGGCTGTCAAGTGTATATATTCCTAACATTAGGGGAAAAAGAATTACATGATAAGGTAGAATATATTCTATTGTAGGGATCACGCTTTTTGTAAAGGCAATACTTGAATGATAACTTAAAAAATGAATAGTTCGGTCAGATTATGAGATTATATTGTGTAATAGGTTCAAACAAATAATTAGTGACATGTAAACTTACTAACTGGTTAACACTTGAGCGTACGTCAATCTCCATAACTAAAAAAAGAATGAAACTAAATCTACATATGACCTTTAGAAGCGAACTCAATCGCCATGATATATATTTGCATGACGTCTTCGTTGGTGTTATAAGAAATTGAGCAAAAATTAATTAAAAACTAGTCCATAAACAGTGTATCGGTTAACATTTTCCTACTAGAATTATTATGATAATGATACTGTCTTGCTGTAAACTAGTCCTTTTAAAATTAGAATATTCGGCCACTAAGCTTAGGGTGCTTTACCAATTATTAAGTTCCAGAAATACCCTCCGGTGAGACCTCAAATTCCATTGATCACTCTCTGGCCAGCAGGCCCAGCACCAGCTGCAACCACCAACACCTTCTTTTCTTTTTGAAGAAACCAAAGCTCTGCCTCTAACCCCCCCCCCCCTCCATTTCTATATATACCACCAGCTCACACTTCTCCCTCTCAGCATACCCATTGCATAAAATACGACAACGTTTTAGAGAGAGAGAGAGTTTGTGCATATTGTGATGGAAAATAAGTCGGAGAAGAACTCAAAGAAGGAGAAGGCCGTTTGGTCGTTAAAGAAGGTGATTAGCAAAGAGCTGTGGCCAAGGAAATTCTCAGTGTTCAAAAGGAAGCGTCTGGATTTTCAGACGACCATCGTAGACGACGTCGTCTTCAAGGTTCTCTCTGCTGTGGAGGTCGTCGTTCTGGTCTCCACGCTCTGCTTCTTCTACCTTTGCTGTGGTTGCCACATCTGACTGACGTCATCCATTCACTCTAATTAGTAATTAGTTTCTTAATTTCATCTTTTAATTTGTATAATTGGGTATTAATTTGATGGGTTTTCGCTTTTGTTGCCGAAAGTTGGGCATAAAGAAGAGCATGTAAACTAGATAGTTTTATTTTTGGTCCTTGAGAATTCATTTGTGTAGCGGTCCATTTTCATTTGGAAAATAATGAAGTGATGAACTCCGTTATGATACATGGGGTGTGTGTGCATTTATTTTATTTTTTCAAGCTTACTCACTTTACTTCAATTTTTCCAGTTTCTACAAAGTTATCCCATTATTAAAAAAAAAAGTTATAAGAAAATTAGAGTTGGGAGATATCAGTATGAGCTTTGATTTATTTTTTAATTTTTTAATTTTTTTAATTTTTATGTTTTGCTCAAATTAGTTACATAAAACCTAGATACCAATTAAACTATCAACAACAATTTGCCAATTTGCAAATGGGAATATTGCAAATAATTATGGGTGCATTAGACAATGTTTTTTTTTTTTCAATACCCATAAAAATTGCTTCATATATTTGTTTTTGACAATGACGATATTCTAAACTACTCTAATGTACGGGGAGGAAATAACTCAGGTGCAAGGGGCGGACATCTTAACCAATTGACTTGAGCTACAACTAAAAAAATGAAAAGAAGTTAAAGGCCTGTTTGATAATCATCTAAAAGTTTTCATTTTTTGGGTTAGTAAATAGAGGAAAATGAGGGTGAGAATGGGAGTGAGGATGAAATTGAGAGGGAAGAATGAGAGGGAGAAGTAATAAAGTGAAATCAATTGCAAATAGATTTTAGTTTTAGTTTTCACATTTGATACTCCTCCCTCTTATCATCCCCTCTCATCTTCCGTCTCAATCCCATCTTCGTTCTCATTCTCCATATTTTTCCTCTATACTAAAATTGAAATAGTTATCAAACGGGCTATAAGTTAAAGGCTTGGGCGAAGCAGGTTTAAAGAAAAAATAAAAAAGATTTGGGCTGAGCTAGATTTGGGCTAAGGATATTAACCCAACAGCCAACTGAAACAATAAAAAAGAAAAGAAAAAAGAAAAAAAGAGAAAGCCAAGCCAACAGCCAACGGAGGCAAATACAGTTGCAGCAAAGCAAAGGGGGCCGCGGGTAGTAAAATAGCAACAGTCTACACAAGGAGAGAGACTCCAGAGAGTCGAAAATGGCTTCTCCGTCTCCAGTCTCCTCAAGCGCTTCCCCACTGCAACGCCTCTCCACCTTCAAAATCTCCACCCCAACCTCCACCGCAACCCCAACCACCGCCACTGCATCCCCCCTTGACACATTGGCCTCGGACCCCATCTTCTCCGTCTTCCTCTCCTCCTCCTTCTCCTCCACCGACTTCTCCTCCGCCGCCCTCACCTCCGGCTCCCCTGCCTCCACCGCTGAGAAGCTCCAGAACGCCATCCGCCTCCTCGAGTCCCAGCTCCGCTCCGAGGTCCTCTCCCGCCACGACCACCTACTCTCCCAGCTCTCCTCCCTCCACCACGCCGACCATGCCCTCTCCACCGTCCGATCCTCCGTCCTCTCCCTCCAGTCCTCCCTCCGCCGCACCCGATCCGAGCTCTCCGACCCCCTTACCTCCATCCGCACCCTTACCGCCCAGCTCCAGAACCTCCACACCTCCTCCGACCTTCTCCACCACTCCATCAGAGCGCTTCGTCTCTCCAGTAAGCTCCGCTCTCTGGCGTCGGACGACCCCGAACGCCTGGATCTGGCCAAGGCTGCTCAGCTACATTGCGAGATCTTGGCACTCTACAATGAATATGACCTCGCCGGCATTGACGTAGTCGATGACGAGCTCGAATGGGTCAGAGAGACCGGAGACAAGTTGCGCAATGAGGCGATGCGGGTTTTGGAGAGGGGGATGGAGGGTTTGAACCAGGCCGAGGTGGGTACTGGGTTGCAGGTGTTTTACAATTTGGGGGAGCTGAGACAGGCTATCGATCAGTTGATTAACAAGTATAAGGGTATGGGGGTAAAGAGTGTGAGTGTGGCATTGGATATGAAGGTCATTTCCGGGTCGGGGGGAGGCGGGGTTGGGCCGGGGGGGATCA
>NC_024129.1:14250925-14261577 GCF_000346735.1 Prunus mume
GTGGGTGTGGCATTGGAGATGAAGGTCATTTCGGGGTGGGGGGGGGGGGGGTTTGGGCCGGGTGGGATCAGAGGGGGCGGTGGGACGCCGCAGATTGGGGGCGGGGCCAAGTCGAGGGAGGCGATTTGGCAGAAGATTGGGAGTTTTATGGATCAACTGCATTCAATCATGGTAGCAGTGTGGCACTTGCAGAGAGTGTTGTCTAAGAAGCGTGATCCGTTTACTCATGTGTTGCTGCTGGATGAGGTTATTCAGGTGAGAGGGTTTGTTCAATTGGATTTGCTTTTCAGTTGTTCTGATTATTTGATGTGTATGAATGGTACAGAGCATGAATGTTACTTATGTTATCAGGTCTCTGCTACTAGCCTACTTTCTCTATTAGTTGATGGATATATGAAAACCATTTTACTGTATTTGTTGAAGTATTAGTTGGTAACCTGGACTTGGTTCAAACGAAACCCTTTAACGGGCTGTTCCTAAGAAGATGATATATCTTATGCTGACCGTGCTGAAGTCTGACCAGTCATTAAATGTCTTTTGTTCTAAGTTGGTTCTTCTTCCTTTTTGGATATCTCTAACAATTCCTGTCAATGTGCACCATGTACCCGTGATCTGCTGCAGTTTGTGTCTATTTACTTTGAATTTTGGTTTACAAAGAGATCATTAATTTTTCTGTGTATGATGAATGATTTGCACTATCTACCGATCAGCCGCCTAGAATATTTGCATAAACTTTTTAATCTTTCTACTGGTTGACTTGCAGTTCCATTCTGGCTTGCATCACTTCATTCCAACAATTTTCCTGCTTGATTGCTAATATTCTTGGTAATGATTGTTTCTTCTCATCTTGTCTAAAATCAATAACTTTTGCTCACTTTATCTGTTGCTTAGGAAGGTGAGCCCATAATAACAGATAGAGTGTGGGAGGCCCTTGTAAAGGCTTTTGCCAACCAAATGAAGTCTGCTTTCACTGCATCAAGTTTTGTTAAAGAGGTATTCACTATGGGGTATCCAAAGCTTTTCTCAATGATAGATAATCTTCTTGAAAGAATTGCACGTGACACAGACGTCAAAGGGGTTTTACCAGCTATTACTTCAGAGGGAAAGGAACAACTGGTGTCAGCTGTTGAAATATTCCAGACATCATTCTTGGCACACTGCTTGGGCCGTCTGTCAGACCTTGTGAATACTGTATTTCCAGTGTCCAGCCGTGGAAGTGTGCCCTCTAAAGAACATATCTCAAGAATCATAACACGGATTCAAGAAGAAATAGAAGCTGTTCAGTTGGATGGACGATTGACTCTTCTTGTATTGCGTGAAATTGGCAAGGTTCTTCTCCTGCTTGCTGAACGGGCTGAATACCAGGTAATCTTTTAGTTATCTTGCATAATCAAATATTACCAATGCAGGCAAATGATCCCAGTCTTGTTTTGGCCAATATGTAAGACGTCGAAAGTTAGATGTAATGAACTCATTGTAGTTGCTGCATAACCACAACAAGTTAAGGTTCACAGTCTGTTTATTTCATTGTCCAAACTGTTTCACTTGCTCTTTTGGTAATTGAATGAGACTGATTGAAATTTGGAATCACGTACTATCTTATGGAGGATTATTCATTTGCACACAGAGAAGAATGTTGCTGCTGACTATTTGGTTAAGTTAGGCCTTAACTCTGTTTTGGGTTTTCATGAGCGCCTAGAGCCTCCTGATGGGTTGTTGACTAATCTTGGTGATGATTGGGCTGGTATTTCCAGACCCAGCTGATTGTTGTATAGTTTTTCTTTTCTGTTTTTGGGTTTTGGCCCCATGTAACCCAAACAAAAAAAGAAAAAGAAAAAGTTAAGGATATCAAGTTCTTTTCAAAGGGTATACCCCCACCTGTACTTTAATTGAGCTATCAGACTGCATGTGAAAGATGTATGTATATTATAGAAACTTATGCTGAGCCTTTTATTTCGACAAGTGATTTTTAGCCCATGTTTGAAGTTTTCTCATTTTGTAAATACATCCCAATGGCAGATATCAACTGGTCCCGAAGCACGTCAAGTCAGTGGTCCTGCAACTCCGGCACAACTCAAGAACTTCATTTTATGTCAGCATCTCCAAGAAATTCATACACGCGTATCATCTATAATTACAGGACTGCCCGCTATTGCTGCAGATGTATTGTCTCCCTCATTAGGTGCAATATATGGGGTTGCATGTGACTCAGTGACGACCTTATTTCAAGCGATGCTTGACCGTCTTGAGTCCTGCATCTTGCAAATTCATGAGCAGAAATTTGGTGTGCTAGGCATGGATGCTGCTATGGACAACAATGCGTCACCTTACATGGAGGAGTTGCAGAAGTGCATTCTTCACTTCCGGAGCGAGTTCCTGTCTAGGCTGTTGCCTTCAAAAACTGCAACTGCCGGAGCAGAGACCATATGCACTAGGCTTGTTAGGAGCATGGCTGCACGGGTTTTAATATTCTTTATCAGGCATGCTTCTCTTGTCAGACCCCTTTCAGAATCAGGGAAGCTAAGGATGGCTAGGGACATGGCTGAGCTTGAATTAGCTGTAGGTCAAAATTTGTTCCCAGTAGAGCAACTTGGTGCACCATACAGAGCCCTTCGCGCATTTCGACCCCTTATTTTCTTGGAGACATCCCAACTTGGAGGATCTCCTCTTCTTCAAGATCTACCACCAAGCGTCATACTTCACCATCTTTACTCCCGAGGTCCCGATGAATTGCAGTCTCCACTGCAAAGGAACAAACTAACACCTCTGCAGTACTCATTGTGGCTAGATTCTCAAGGAGAGGATCAAGTCTGGAAGGGTATCAAAGCAACACTAGATGACTATGCCACACATGTGAGGGCCCGAGGAGATAAAGAGTTCAGCCCTGTCTATCCTCTAATGATTCGACTAGGATCATCTTTGACAGAAAATGCTCCTGCAACCCAAAAGCCTTGATGTCCAGTATACCTCATGTAAGGTACAAAGATATTTGCTTTTTCTTTTGACTTTTCCCCCTAGAGTTACGCATTTTAGCTGAACTTTTTGTTATTCTTCAGGATTTAGGTCTATACTCAACATTTTTGATAGGTTAATGTGGGGTTAGCAGCTGATCAACTCTGCAGGACAGCAGCAGCACTCCAGTTCATTATAATTTGGTTTTGTATCCATTCTTTCTCCTTCTCACCCTTCTATTTGTGGTGATATTGTTCTCTCTTTCATGTAAATTAAATAGATACACATAGTAAATTGTACCGTGACAGTTTGCTCTCACATCGTATGAACCTTTAGTTTCTTCAATACATTTTTACACAATTTTTGGTGGCGATTTCACTTACTGTTAATCTACATATGTGTGTCATCCTTTCTTTGCACTTACCCTTGGAACTCTGGTATTTAGAGGATCTCAAGTAAATACATCAGGAACATAGCCTCTTTATCATTTAAAGGAGGCCTAAGGATTGAAAGATAAAAGGATGAAAGTCGAACTTCTGTCATGTAGAGATAAGCGCTCTATCTTTGCAGTAATAAGTTCCCATAGCGAGGGATGACTTTTGTCGATCGTTACGTTCTTGACACTACTCAGTTGGAACCTAATACAAACATTAGGTGGTTTGGCAAGGTCAGGTGATGACTTCGCATCCACGTTTTGGTGGTGAGACATTTCACTATGCCAAGAAATGTATTTTAGCTAAAGACTATTCTTTATTGGTTAGATTAATTAGAATCATTTACACAGCTTCAAACAAAAGCATTTATTCAAACTTGGCGAATTGCTTTTGATCAGGGTTAATGGTATAAGAAAATATGAGACGTGGTTAGTTAGAAGAACAGAAAGCTGCTCAAGTCCATCAGCAGCGGTCAAGATGAGGAGAGGCTTCAAAACAAATTAATTAATTAATTAATTAAACATGATTAGTTTGTTAACAACTTCACTTATCTGCAGTGCCAATGTGGCACACAGTGATTTGCAACAGGCTGGAGCCAAATATGTAGACAGCCAGCGCCAAAATTCAAGATTTTTGATATGACATGGGATGTGGACATGGAGGCTACACCATTCACACCATCCCTACATTGATGTGGTGATGTCTTTCAATTTCCATTTCAACCTTATAAAATAAACAGAAAATTCAGGTCAAATCACATTTTCTTTTCGTCCTCGTAGCTTCGCTTGTTTTTCACTTTTGTCTTCGTGATTTCAATTTTGATGATTTGTGTTCAGTAATGTTGTTTAGTTAGCAATTAAGTCTTGCAAGTCTAACAATATTTAGAAAAATAGATAAGATTCTCATGTTTTAGAGAGTGTCGTAACATGTGGTTGTTCCATATTGCCATATCGAATTTCATCTATAAATATGATGAAATTTATGATTTGTACTTGATTGCTAACCAAACCAAACTATAGAACTAAATTTGTCAAAATCAAAATAATAAGAACCAAAATGAAAAATGAATCAAACTACGGGGACTAAAAAAATATAATTTGGTTAAAATTTCTACTACATTTCCTGTTTCTTCTAAAACACAATTCACTAATTTTTATATATAATTATATTGAATAGTTAGCTGCGTGCCATGAATGCTCTTCTACCCCATTATGGCATACAGTGTTATATATTATCTTAAAACTTATCTTAATACCAAAAAATCATCCTCTTGAATTGACCAATGTCTACATCGTCCCATGTAAATACAAACCCTAGCATTTTCTTTGATGGGTCATACTGAGAGAGAGAGAGAGAGAGAGAGAGAGAGAGAGAGAGTTTGTGTGATTTTGGGTTGGTGTATAATGTATATGGAAGGATTCCTATTATGAAGCTTTCAATTTTGCATTTTAAAAATAGAAGAACGAAGAAAAAGAAACAATATCATTTTCAGCATCTTTATGTCTCTGTGTCCTTTTCTGTTTTCACCACCTTCAAAACTCAGCTCCTTCAATAACCTTAATATTTATAGCTCTTTGAATCCTCCGCATTAGCATCATAACAGCTCGGAGGTGATTCCTAGGGCGGCAAAATTGTATCAAAACTATGGGGAAGAAAGTAAGCCAAACATCACTGAAAATATCTAAGAAAGAGAAGAAAGAGTTTAACAGTTTGATAAGTCTCTTGAGGCCTAAAGTCTACATCACTGACAGCTCAAGCTTCAAGAGGCTTGTGCAAGACCTCACTGGCAATGGAGCCTCAAATCCAAACACTTCTTCCTCCTCCCTGCACCCTCAGAAAAAACACAACTTGGTTGATGAGGAGCAAATCCCAGTTGTACATATTGTTGATGATCAGGATCGGGAGGATCAAGGAGACACTGAAGGCAGTTTGGATGCGTCTATCGACACGTCCACGCTTGATGATTATTCCGAATTGTGCAACCAAGTGTTTATGAGTGATCAAGAATTCAACCAGTTATGTTATCAGATATATTCAGATGATACAACAACAACAACAACAACAACAAATTATGAAGGTTCAACAGCAGACCAGTTATTGGTGGATGACATGTTACCTTTTCAAGATCTTGAGCCATGGCTTTTGGACACTGATCATCCTTATGATCCTTTTTTCAACAATGGTTTTGCTCAAATTGATCAGCAAGTCAGCATATACGACTACGAGCTATCGGGGCTACTATCATCGAATTAATTGTTTGTTGTGTGACCATCTGCTCTGTAATATTCTTCCTCTTGATGCTCTAAGTAGTAAGTACATATGTTCTTATATAGCAAAAGATGTGTGTATTCAATGTGTATTCTTTGTATAGAGAGCCCATTTTCCGCTTTTACAAGTTACTGTTTGTAATTTGTTCAATCTATATTTTGTATCCATCCATGCTCTAGGCTCCTTCAGATTACATGTATATATATCGAACTTACCTGAACTGGTGTATCATGAGATTAATTGTTTCAATCAATCAGCATGCCCGAAATTTTGTGTGCTCGACATATAGATTGCTTACACATTTTTTTCACAATGACAAAAGAATCCATCTGCCGAGCATGATTAGTCTCATTTTCAGATGTTTCTATCTTAAGACAGTTGTTAAATACTGTGATCTTACAGCAGGGGGCCCTTTTGACTTTTAAATATTGTGAAGCATTATCAGCAAAGTCCTGAATTTAGAATGTGATTGGATCAATAAATGCACCGTGAGATTGCTTAGATTTTGTGGCCTAAACAAGTTCAAGAAAAAAAGATTTTCTATAGAAACAAGCTGTTTTTAAAGTCCATTTTGTAGTGATGAGATTGAAGCAAAAGAGTTGAACACTGGAACTGGAAGCTGGAAATGTGAGAAAAACAAATGGGAACCTGAAGCAGGAATATTTTCCATAAATAACAGATATTATATGTTTCAAAACAATAGCAATTCTAGAAGCTTGGGGGGAAAGAAAAAGAGAAATTTTTATCTAATTGATGCAGAGCTAAACAGGAAGACTTGTGAATATAAGAGAGTGTGCACTCATTATAACATATTGCAGACAATAATTAGATAATTGGAACTAGATATAATTGCAGTTTCTTAGTCCTAAAGAACAGGAGAATCAACAAGCTCTGCTAGGTCATCTCTGTTAAGCCTATGTATAAATTTTTTCTCTTTATTACAAGGATCTAAACTGTCAAGCAATTCTTATTCAAATGATTAAGTATAGATTATGGAAAGGAATTTTTTTCCTGAATCAAAAAATCCCGAAAGCGAAACTCTTTTGGTTGTGTCCATCTCTACATTTCTGGGATCCGGTAGGCGGATGATGACATATGATATAATTTTATTACACATAAAAGAAACGTAACAATACATAGATATTACATATTTGGCCTGCATTAGCTAATATAATTCCAGCAAATAAAGAATTCCAAGGTTTCTAAATCAGATGGAAACAAGAATTCCAAGCACACAGGAAAGCAATTTTTGCTTTTCACCATCGGAGAAACCACTCCCCAATGATGCTCTGATGCGGTAAGCTTCTATATGTATTTGCATTCCCTTTTATACAGTATGAATGTACATACAACTCCTATCCACATCATTCTTACAAGTCTAAAACTAATGCAGCTCAGTGATCTTACAATCCAATTTGTGTGTCTGCGATCTTACAATCTAAATTGTGTGCATGCACTCATTTACGAAGATAATTCTTCATTTCATTTTGACCGAAACAATGTTGATGCCACTCTATCTAAAAGTTGCGATCAGTGCATCTTCATGGAAGAATTCCTCAGGCTGTCGATAGTTTCATTGCAGTATTCGTTTGAACTATCTAATTTTTGGTCTACTTGGTTGAGCTATCTTATAAGGTTCAATTGTACAATCCTGAATTTAGAATGTGATTGGATATAGAAAATTCAATGAGGGATTGCTATAATATTTTGTTTGTGTAAGCAAGTTGAAGAAAACAGATTTTAGCGTAGTTCAGGCATATCCTCTTTCAAGTCCTCCCAATCTACCTCAAGCCTCACGAGACACAAACACAGACCTTAAAGTTTCCAGGAAGCAGTCTGGGATTAAACCAGTTGGGCATAGTTTTATGAAGGTAATTCCTAAGATGCAGCTCTTGGAGTGTTGGAACTTGGAGGAGTCAGGTTGTCTAGCATTTTGAAAACATCGCTCTTTGTACAACCTTCCGCGTCGATAGCTAAAACCTTGATCCCTTTAAGCTGACATAGGACATCAAGTGCATTGTCTGAGATTACTGTGGTATCACTTATACGTATTTGTAGTTCTCTTATGGTGGTCAGTTCCTTAATCTTAAGAAGAGAGGCACATAGCTTTCTAAGATGACTCACAACGAATCCATAGAGTTCTTGAAGATACGAAAGCCTTCTTAATCCCCAAGGCCAGTACTTGATGGGGCACTTGTCTAGGTCCAGGATGATCAGCATCTTCAAATTAGTGATTGATGGGTGTAGTTTCACTAGATTGAAGCACCCATTTAAAACCAACACTTGGAGGTTGCGGAGTTTATTAATTGAAGATGGCACTTCTCTTATCTCACACGTATAGACTCTCCCATCAAAGCCTCAACACTGCACAATTTCAACTAGGCACCTGCTGATTAGTTCTAGAGCTGTTTTTGAGTCCTTGCCCTGGACCAGGCCCTCTCCAATCCACCAGAGGATTAACTTATCGGCATTTATCTCAAAGTCTTGAGGATATATGGAGAAACACAACAGGCAGTGCTAAGGAGAAGGCAGGAGTTCATCATAGCTCAATCGCAGGGAAGCCATAACTGAAACCAGTTTTTCCCTCAGTTGTAAAAGTATGAAAAGTTTCCAGAATGTACCACTCGAAAATGGAGTTTCTCTTTGACTACAGTATGGCCTCTCTCTCTCTCTCTCTCTCTCCATTATTTTCAAATACTAAACAAACCCACATCATCCCCAATCTAACATTTTCCATCAAACCCACAAATAAAAACAAATCCAACTTCAAAATTATAAAAAGACGGTATCTATTGGCCCAAACACGACCCCCTTCGAAGTGATAGAGAGTGAGAGTGTTGCAGAGAGAGGGAAGGGAAACCGAGAGAGAGTTGGTGGTGTGAGATGGGGGGGTTTGATGTGATAGAAGAAGGAGAAGAAAAAGAAGAGAAAGAAGCAGCAGCAACAGTCAATGATGACGATCACATTGGCGGTTTGGGCTATATTTGAGGGTATGGCCCTCACTTGGTGATGGCCTAAGGTTCTTTAGGGCTTTGATTGCAACTGGGAGTCCACCACATCTCCCCTTAGGCTTGGGCCGGGTTTTACGGGCTTTTATAATTTTTCAGGCCGGGCTGAGGTTTCAAAGGTTTTGGCAAGGCCTGCCCATTGGGCCGGGCTTAGATATGCCTCCATGGGCCTAAACGGGCCGGGCTGTTTTTTTACCCAAAAAAAAAAACAAAATCTAAGTTTTTAAAAATATTTTGGTTACACATTTTTTGGGTCAAAAGTAATGGATAAAGAGTAATCACTTAAACCAGTGGCGGAGCGGGATTGAGAGAATGGGGTTTTCTTAATGAGTTTTTCTATTTGAACCTTGCACTTCTCTTTGTTCATCCCATATTCTAAGTTCACCCCAACTTTTAATTCAAATTTTCACGATTTCTAAGAAAACCCCACTATCTTCCCAAACTATCCCTAAATACACATTCAGTAGGAAAAAATATAAAATTAAAAACTCATCAACCTAACATCCCACACCCCACACCCCACACCCCATAGCCCGTTATCTTGTCCCTCACCACTCTAAGTTTATCTCAACTTCACATTACTTAGTTGTTAAATGTGTAGCAGCATTATTTTATTATTATGGGTTTAGGGTTTTAATGAAGAAATTTGATTAATTTTGCTGTTCTTGTTATTGGGTTTTAATGATTTTGCTTGTAGGGTTCACTTACTGCTCCTGTTGGAAGCGATTTTTCTATCAGAAGATCAGTGTTCAAGGTGCACCTTTCTTTTGTTGGGGTGTTATTAATTTCGTATATTAGTATTTGTTTTTAACTGGTTATAAACTATGTGGCTTCGGAGTCTTGAAGATTTTCAAAATGTGTTGTAAAATGAGAAGGTTCCGAAATTCTTCTTTTTCTATAGTTATAGTGGAGGATCAGCTATTGTGATATTGATACCATTTTTTGGGTTCTTAGCTCGACCTTAGAAGCATTAGTTTTAGTTTTTGCAAATTGCAGACCTTACTAGTCTTCAAGGATGGAGCTTATAGAAAAAAATTGCTTGTTTCATTTTTATAATTTCCCCTTTTCTTCTTTTGAGGATCTTATAATCTTAATGGTATTGTAACATTAATTATCTCTCTAAGCAGCATACCTCAATTCACGACTCACAAGCCACTATTTGCATATTGTATTTAGGGTTTGTGAAGAGAAGATAATAATGTAGTAGGTTTTTTAGATTTAAAGAGAAGAATAATCTGGCAATAGGGTGTAGAGGAGTTTGTGTTTTTCTAAAACTTAATATGAAGAGTGGTGGGGTGTGGGGTGTGTGTATAGATGTACTAGAGTTAAATTTTAAGTTGGATGACCTTTTTTTTGTCTTTTTTCACAATAATAAAACTTAAGAGTTTAATGATTTAAGTATTGTGATAAACAAAAAAAAATGTGGGGTTTAAATAGAAAAATTCTTTCCTAATTCTGTTGTTACTTTTCGATATGCAAAGGAAAATGCTCGGGTTACCACATTTTTACACCACATTGTGTACCACCTCTCTAATAGACGTGGGGCCTATTGTATTGGTGGACTCCATCTCTATTAAAAAGGTGGTACACAATGTGGTATAAAAATGTGGTAATCCTAGCATTATCCTTATGCAAATTGCCTTGCTTATGTAGGAACAATTTTTGTGGCATAGCTGGGTTTTTAATTTCCAGAGACCTGTGGCATAGCATATGAAATAAATAAGAAAGATGGACCCAACGAAGTAAGTTAATAAATAAAAAAAAATTTCCATGTGCTAGTTGAAAGGCTCAAGCTTCAAGCACTGTTAGTAAAAATTTAAGGCTTTAAATGTTCTCTGTTCCTCACTTTCATTTTTCTTCAATGCTTTATTTTTTATAATCAATCCGTTATTGTGCAACCCATTTGGACATTTTAGAAGCTTTTTTTAAAAACTCTGATATTTTTCTGAATTTTGCAGAGAAGATAACAAGGTAGGAGAAGAATGGTGAG
>NC_024129.1:14261666-14295880 GCF_000346735.1 Prunus mume
TTGGACATGGTGTGCATTAATGTTTTCAAAAAGTAAATAATATTTTAAAATAAAATCGTAACGGATGCATTTCTAACTTTTGGATTACTCATCATTCAATGACTATCGACTAAGAAAGTGCATTAAAATGCGTGGTTTTGTTCGTGCGCTTGTGGCATTTTGTTTGTTCATAATTACCTTGATAGTTCTTTGTCAATAATATTTTTCTCTTCTTAACGCCCGAATTTTTTAGTTTTTAACATTCAGGCTTTTTTTTTTGGTGCCTTAACTTTATGCACACCCCACATGGAGAAAAAAGTTTTTCCTCTCATGCCATTTCTCTTTATTTTCATTATCTCCTTCTCTATGGGAAGGTTATACAAGGATTTCAACTGTTGCTAATGAGCTTGCTGCTATGTGTTTGTACCATAATCAACCTATCACATTCGGCACTAGGGGTTTGGTACATAGACAGGCACATCGACTGCTGAAGGAAAGACACTTTCATGGCAATCCCTAAAACACTGATGACGTCATCATGATCCCAACTTGCTAAAGGGATACCTCCCTTCGAAGATGGTTACTGAAGCTCCCAACTACCGAATCTAAAGCTTTGGACACAATTGTCACTACTGTAGTGATTTGCACAAAGTCCCACATCGAAATTTTGTACAAACTCCCACTTTCACTTCTCTATAAAAGAGGAATAGTGTCAAAGTTAAAAAGGTAACTATTTTTCACCTTTACTGTTACTCTGCCAAAATTACTGTATACCCTACACTTACTGACTCAAGTGTCGGAGAGCCTTCAGTAGGGACCACATTGGTACCTGAAGCTTGACGATTGCTTCTTCCATCTTTCTTATATAGGATCGCTCTTTGGCCAAAGGCCCCTCTTGTCGAAGGTCCACAATCCCTTGTCTTGTTGAAGACTCCACACTTCTTCTATCTAAGTTGATATTCGATTTTGGGCATCAACACTATGCATAGCCAGTTGAAGTTCCAAATCATCAAACTATCATTGCTCTAACCCGTGAGCCTCCAAAAACTTATGGTTTCCCTTTGACATCACAAACAGCTTTGTTGCCACTTGACCATGTTAGAGTTTGTATAGGAAAAAGATACACTTGCATTTAGTCCCACATTGGAAGAGAGTTGTTTCCTTCTATGGTTTATAAGTACCAACACTTTGGAAATACTAAATAGAGTATAGGCCTATTGGAGGCAAAGTTGGGCATCATCATGGTTTAGGCTTGGAATATATATATATTTTGGTTATAAAGATATATATTTAATTGTCAAAAGAGGGGATCTTGGGCTCTGTTGATTTAATTAATAATTTATTTTTATTAATTAAAAATTTCTTTGTTCAAAAGGCACTTTTTGAACAACATTATCATTCTCACATTTTAACACTTCCTGAGAGAAATCATATCACTGTTCTCTAGAAATCAAAGCCATAATGCTTAGGCTTTGATTTGTGATAGTTTAATACTGGTGGACAAACTCCTATCGAACTACAAACACAAGAGTAGAGGAGATATATACTGTCTAAAGGACACTGCAACTCTGCAGGACTCTATCTACAATTCAAGTCAGTATTCTGAAATTTATCTTACAGTTGTATTGATTTGATTATTATTTATATAAAGCATATTTCGTTTTATTATTATGTTATTTTGGTTTTATACTGATTGTTCTCCAACAGACCATTTATTGGACTCACATTCTCCTAGTCAGCATTGTGTCCTTATGTTCCATCATGCTCAATATAAGAACAGGATAGGTATCAATGTTATTTTCTTTTGTTGCATCATATCGTTTACTTACACAAGAATTCTTAATAAAATAATTCAAAAATTAGTAATCGGCAATAAACTAGTAGGAGGGATAGTTAATCTAATTCACATTCTTTGTTTACTAGCCTTTTTGCAAGCGATTCCGTGCCTGCGAGAGGATTTTTATATAAAAAAATTAAATTTATTTTAGAATTAAAAAAGATAATGGGTAGTTGTGTTTCATAAAAATAGGATTCATTATCTGATTTTTCTTTTTCTTTTAATTTTTTTAATATAAAAAAGTGTGAATTTACCATATTATCCTCATTTAATTAATAATTTTAATTATTAATGTTTGGATTAACCAATGATATTTTTGGTATTTTGAATGGAATAATGCTACTCTTACCACATTTGTATACCACATCTTTATACCATCTTATGTGGCAGCTGAGGTGGACAGCCACATCAATTAAAATTATTTGATATTTTCTTTTATTTTATGATTTATTCAAGTATTTGTTTTTCTAATTGCCTTAATTAAAATACACTTCATTGATTTAATTGATGTGGCATATAATATGGATATGCCACATCATGTGATATAGAAATGTGGGATAAAAATGTGGTAAGTGTAGCATTACTCTTTTGAATGTTTCACCATTCTCTGCCTTTTGATTTAGAATAATGCTACTCTTACTACATTTGTATACCACATTCCTATACCATTTTATGTGGCAGCTGAGGTGGACAACCACATCAATTAAAATTATTTAATATTTTCTTTTCTTTTATGGTTTATTCCAGTATTTTTTTCTTCTTCTAATTATCTTAATTAAAATACACTTCAGTCATTTAATTGATGTGACATATAATATAGACATGCCACATCATGTGGTATAGAAATGTGGGATAAAAATGTGGTAAGTGTAACATTTCTCTTTGCTTTATATATATAGATTCCATTCCCCTTTTCTTATTCCTATTATTTGTAAATAAACATGCCATAATAGTGTTAGGTTAAGTTAAATTGATGGAAAAATGTCAAAGTATCACATAGGGGATAAACGGATATAGGAAATATAGGCACAACAAGGAATCTAGTGTCACAGGGTCCAGAATAATTTTTTTATTTTCTTAAATATATATTTGGGCCAACTGAAATTTTTTGTTGGCCCTTAAATTTTGGGGTCCTGTGCTATTGTGTCCTGCCTGCATTGGGCCAGAGCCAGCCTTATTTTAGTTATTAAACTTGGAGGCACGATTGCAAACAAGAAAAATCAAAGCATCTTCAAAAAACAGAATCAAGCAAAGTGATCATTTAAAAAAAAGAAAAAGAAAAAAAAGAAGAAGCTTAATTCATCATAGAATCAAGCAAAGTGACGTGCGTTTCTTACAAAATAAGGTCCCGCGAGGCACAGTTAGAATATTGCTTTATTGCAATGCCAAATCATTGCAGCTTGAGACGACTAAAGAATAGAGAGAGTTCTTTCTTACTTTTTCCACTTTACACTTGTTAATTATAAAGATAAAGTGCATTTGTTTAAAACAAACATATAATGCATACTTGGCATACGTGGGTTAGACTAATTGGAAAAGGTAGTGAGCTCGCTTCCTTGTACCTAAGTTCAAATCATCTTCATCATAGATTAGATTGATTTAATGTAGATTATTGTTTGTATAAAAAAAATAAAAAATAAAAAAAAACATTTTTTAGCAGCCTCCTGATCTAAGTCATTCACCCATACTTTCATTTTCTTTTTCAATATATCTTAGATTTAGTGAGTTATTAAATTAGATCCAATACTAATCACCAAACATGGCCGTAAAGCATGTTCAAGAGTGTAGTAACACAAGGCTCAAGCTTTTCCATGAAGTCAATACTCAATCTACTGATAATTAATCATTTGAAGGTAATATTTTCCATATCACCTTGGCATAACTTGAGTCTTCAACCTTATAATAAAAAGCATAAAGCAGTTGAGCATCACTTCATTTTGTTTAATAAATCATCATATTTTGAAAAAGCATAAATGTTCACATTCCCCAACACAAACCAAATAATTCAATAAAGGACAAGCCCCCATAGCATACTTGGATCGGAGGTTTCAAATCTCGCTGACAATTAGATTCTGATACCATATTAATAAAAAAGCTTCAATTTGTAATAGAATCAAGCAAAGTGACATGTTACAAAATAAGGTCCCGCAAGGCACAATTAGATTGCTTTAATTGTGATGCCAAACCATTGCACTTTGAGACGACCGAAGAATATAATAAATAAAGCTTGAGAAGGACCCCACGTGGGGTATGAATTGCCAAATAATTATAAAATAATATGATAATATGATCACGTGATATGTCTTGTACATGTGTTATAATATGAATGGATAGTATAGTTTATCTTGTATAAATGTTATAATATAGGTGGACAACATACTGTACTATTGTACTCTTCTATAATCATTTCACTCTTGTTTACATGACGAGAATGAAAAGCATATATAAAATGATAAGCACCACTTTAACTTGATGAGATATATCAAAGAGAGAATATTTTGAAAATGGGTCATACTAAAAGAGACCACATATGCAAATCATCTTATGTATTATCTTTCTAACAAAAGTGTAACCTACTAGTACAATGTCTCCCTAACATTTTCGTTAGAGAATAAAGTTGTGCATACATGCATGAGACTACCACTAGCTGCATGCGTATAATTGCACCTCCTCTATTAATTCATTCTGCACATATAAAAATAAAAATAAAAAACCATTTCACTTACCAACATTTTTTATTTATATTTTAATTAATTTAATACAAAAATATCATTTTGCCTTTACATTTAACAGGAAAGTTAACAAAATTGACAACATGACCATTTGTCCTAACGAAACTGAAGTTGAAAGACCACGAGAACGATTTTGAAAATTGACGGACTCAAATGCAAATTGGGTCTAAATTAAGGGACTAATAAAATGATTAACCCTATTTTTTAAACTAAAACCTAGGGAAATACCCACCAAGCACCGTAGACGTTTTTGCAAATTCCAAAAGCCAGGCATTCTCCCCCATCTTACTAAATTCAACACAAAATTCATAAAACCCATAAATCATAAAATCGAATCAGGGAAGTAATGAATTTTTGAGAAGAAAAAACCAGAAGCAAAGCAAATCTGAGAGAAAACAACGATGACAACGTCAGTTTCGCTTCATCTTGTATTTATTCACCAATGCACTTTGTATTGATCTATGAGTAGGGAGGCTAGGTTTTGCAAGATGCACTGCCCAATATTTTGTGGTTTATATTTACTTTTTTATTTGGTAATTTTTTTTAAAAAAAATTAACAAAGTTAAGTTTATGTTATGTGGGTGGACACATGTTAGACAAATATGAGATGCTCTTGAAAAACTAATTTAACAGTTTTAAGTTTCTTGTGATTCAATCAGGGCTATTTTTTTCTTTTAAACTGATGAGGAAATTGTTTTATGATTTAAAGACGATGTGTCAACTTAAAGTCAATTAAATTAAATTATAATGAAATGATGCATCCAAGAAAGAAATCAAGCAGATTATGGCACATAAAACAGAGGATTCGGATTCTAGTTATTAAGGCACGATTGCAAACAAGAAAAATGAATGAAAGCATGTTCAACTTTCAAGAATAGATAGTGTCCACAGAGCATAAAATATAGCACGAGGCTAAAGATTTTCCATGAAGTCAGTACTGTATCTACTGCAATGATGTTGCTCATCGCTTGGCTAAAGTTTCTCTTTTTGTTGATGGTTTTGTTGACTGGACTGAGTGGCCCCATGCTATCATCAGGATGCCCTCTTAAATGATTGTAATTTGCTCTAGTTTCTTTAATGAATGAGTGGTGCTCCAACTTTGGGCACCAACTCTCTAATAGAGGTGGAGCCTGCCAATACACTGGATTCCACGCTCTATTAGAGAGTTGGTGGTCAAAGTTGGTGCCTCTAGTATTTTCCTTAATGAATTTCGTTCTTTAAAAATATATATATATATACCTTCACTTTATGAAAAAAGACCATGACAATTCGGTAACACAACACAAAGCCAACTTTTATTCAATAAAAGACAAGTCCCCAGAGCACACGAGGATCGGAGGTTTTCAACTTGAAATTTCTGGAAATGACAACTTGATCATATACTATATTAAGGAGAATGTTAACAACTTTTTCTCGAAAAAGAATAGTGATTAGAGAATTATTATTTTTAATAACTCCATCGAATTACCACGACACTAATTGTCGTTAGAGAATTAATTCTTCACTATTAAACAAGAACCGAACAAACAAATACAATTTACGTATTTGAAGCCAGCTGAATGTGTGTTTCTTGGTCCCCGGCAAGGCACAGTTGGATTGCTTTTATTGTGATGCCAAGTCATTGCACCTTGACTAAGCCCTGCTACATTTATCAGCAGCTGTATAAAGAGGGGGATTAGATTTGAGGTTGTAAAACTTTTGTTTGCTTAAATTTCACAATAAAAATAAAATCCGCATATAAATTTAATTATTTAAGAAAAGGAGTGGGGTTGGAAAACTCCTCTGTTCTTGCATATTGCAGAGGGATTGATGTATGCATACAATAACAATAGGGCATGCAGTTAATTATAACATGCTGCAGACATGAACTAGATACAGAGGATTAACTTTATCGTGGCGTTAACTTACTTGCTTAATTTCTGACCTTGAGATTTGCTCCAAAATATGCCTTCCTCATTTATGTCCTTTTTAATCTCCAAGTACAACAGATGAGGAAACTGACCCTCCACCTTTGGAAGTTCTATTTTCATATTACTCAAGTACTTGAGACGCAAGATTTCCACCCTCCACTTACACTCAGTGACGGTCTCCTCCCCTGCATGGTCCAGGCTACAAAGTTCCCCGCCTCTTATATAGAGCTTCTTTAAATTTTTCAGTTGCGTCGGGTTTAGCCATGATGGTACTTCTTTCAGAGGGATGCCTTGAAGATCCAATTTTTCTAAATCCGGTGGGAACGAGAAATCCCGGGACTGGAGGGAAATCTTTTCTTTCAACTCTGAAGAAACCACTGTCCATGATATTTTGAGGCGGCGAAGAGATGAAATTTCCTTCAAAGTTTCAAACTCGTTGTCATGCATTACGGCCTCATTCGCTATGTATATACTTAGCCGCCTTAGTTTCTTCAACTTGGCAAGGTCACCGAGTCTTGAGGGAGTATTTATCAAATTGGCTATGAGAAAACCTTTAAGTACTTGGAGGGAAGAGAGTTTGCCGATCCCTTTCGGCATGCCTTCTAGGAAGTAACACTCGGATATATCCAAATGAGTGAGCTTCCTCAACGATGAGATATCCGAAGGCAATGTCTCTAAATTGTGGCATGCTCTCAGATCCAGAATTTCAAGGCTGATGATGTTAAAGATACAAGAAGGGATCCGTGTTATTCCTGATATTCCTCGGAGACTAAGATACTTGAAGCTCAAGTAGTGCTGAGCCCCAATACCTTTCAAAAATAATCCTTCATCATCCACTTCAATGTGATGCGTGGGTGAGCTCTGCCACCGTCCCAGCTGAAGAACAACAACGTTCTTCAACTTCCTAAGCCATTCACGTTTGAAACTAAGATAGTTTGTGTTCACATTGAGTACTGTCAACAGATCTTCCTCACCCGGAGAAGTCGGGTTCTGATCAAAAACTAACCACGCACGCCTGTCCAACGATACTTGACATGATGGCATCCACGGCCATGATGAATCAAAGTGGAAGAGCAGAGCGTCCTTGGCCAAGCGTATCAGCATACAACGAATCCAAGGGTGCAACGTGCAACTAGTGGAACTACTGGATGCATTAACAACATTTCCATGTGGTTGAATCAAGCCCTGTTTCATGAGTTTGCCAAAGATTTCTTCCCCTACCTCTTCAGCTGTCTTGTCTTGGGTGGCCGTGATGAAACCCTCTCCAATCCACCAGTAAATTAGAGGCCTTTTCTTTATCACCGACTCCTCAGGGAAGATTGACAAAGAGAGGAAGCAGAGCCTCAACTCGGTGCCCTCAAGATGTTCGTAACTCCTCAGATTAGCCATAGCACGACTTTCGTAAATTCCTTTCTCCACGCCCATTTGTGACAACTCTTTTGATAGCTTCTTAGCTGCTGTTAGACCCGACTCCGGCTGAGAACGATGCGTAAACTCTGAACTGCGCTCTGTGTAACTCGGCATTAACTTCATCAAAGGGATTGAGTTTATTTGGTTGACATTTTCAATAATGCGAGCCAGGACGTCGGTGATTGCCTCCAGGCTATTGAAAGTATTGTTCTCATCATCTCCCAATAACAACTTGTCAACTCGACGTTCTAAGACAGTGAATTGGTTGAACAGAGTGTGCTCCCAGAGCTTAAGTCTAGGTAGCAATTTTAAGTCTTCCAGTTGTCGAAGCCCATCTTCAATCTTTTTGAAGCTCCTCATGAACACTTCCTGATCATCACCTGGCTTTATGTTGGCTTTGGCTTTTCCCAGACGATCCAATAACTTGGGCAGGAAATGCTCTGCATTTCTTGAGGTTAAGGTGACACTCATTTCAGATGCAATTACTGAAAAGGAGGTAGGTGTGGAAAGAAATTCATATGAATGTGAAAACCGGTTAGAACATTTAAAACAATAACCGCAAGATCATCTTTTTAAAGAAATATAATAATTACTCTTATCTAACACTGAAAGGAAAAAGAGAAACGAAAAAAGCTCATTATACTCCTTTGTAGTCCTAGAAGCAAAGAACAATGGCAAAAGAAAATATATACGATTCCACACTTCTTTTATAGCTAAAATGTCAAACAAAAAGGAAAAAAATAGAGGAGGAGCTCCTTCTCACAACAAATGGGATTTTGACACTTGTTAAATAAATAAATAATGCTTCCCTCCTTGCGCATAAGGAGAAACTCCTCCTTACTTACTAATGTGGCTCAACTTCTCAAAGGTGCATTTATTTTTCACTATTACTCTTGGAGATACTATTAGTTGACAATCACAGTTCAAAAGGCAAATAAAAGAAATAAAAAAAGAAAAGGAGAAAAGAAAAAGCTCATTATACTCCTTGGTAGTCCTGGAAGCAAAGAACAATGGCAAAAGAAATATATATAATTCCCAACTCTTTTCAAACAATTATTCAATGTCAATTAATCTTAATCTCAAATAGCATAAAGAAGATGGTGTGGGAAGGACCAGCAGGGTAACATGTCGAAAGATATATTTTATTTAAGCATTGTAATATTTGTTGAGAATATTTGTCCCACATTAAAAAGATAAGGCTTCATATGTTGGGTCTAACGGCCACACGTGCTCTCACATAACCCAATATATATTGTTCACGTGTTAGACTTGATAGTCCACCACACGCGTGGGGTCTTGGTTACTATATGATAGTTTCTTATTTACCCATACAGGTCCGTTAAATAAAGAAGTTTTCGTCATCTTCATATATATATATATATATATAAATATAATTATAAAACTGTTAAACGTGCTTGTCAAACTCTGGTTCTTAATTTTGAACATAATTTGATATGTTAATAGTAGCGTTTAACAAATAATCATGTCAGCTTCACAAACCTCCCCCAGGTGTTGACCTAGTTTACATTGGTGTTCTTGTGAAAAATTGGGTTAAAAAGAGCAACTATTAAGAAACAAAGGTTTTTACTATTACTCTTGGAGACGCTTTTAGCTAACGAACACAACTCAAAAACAACACCTAATGGAAAGACAAAAGAAAAGGAGAAAAATAAAAAGAGAAAAGAAAAAGCTCATCGCATATACTCCTTGGTAGTCCTGGAAGCAAAGACAAAAGAAAAGGAGAAAAGAAACAGCTCATTACATATACTCCTTGGTTGTCCTGGAAGCAAAGAACAATGATAAAAGAAAAATATATACGATTCCCCATTTTTTTTCGATCAGTCTTAATATCAATGAACATAAGACGGTGTGTGAAGGACCTGGATAACGTGGCAAAATATGTGTTTTATTTAATCAACAAAATATTCGGTAAGTATGGTTAAACTCCTCGGTTCGGTTTTATAGCTGAAACTCAAAAAATTAAAAGAAAAACTAGTCCAAATGGCACACTGTGGATTCTGAATCAAAATTCGCGTTTCTACTAGAGACACAAACTTTTTATTACCAATTAATAATGTGACAGTTTCTTATTCACTGATATAAGTCTAATAATACACAAGCTTTGTCATCTTCCTCATCTTCGTATAATTTTTTTTTGGTTTGAACCACGAGGTGGTCCTGGATGGGCCCCAACTATGGGTGGCACCTTTAAGCCTTAACCACAACCCAGACTAATCCCCGCTCACACCGGGTCGGCCCGTAAGGGGTAAAGTGCTGGCCAAAGTGGTGACTCCATACGAGAGCAAGGATCGAACTCCTGACCTTCTCTTAAGGAATGAGAGTGCCGAACCACTCACACCAACCACCTTGGTTATCTTCGTATAATTATAATACTTGTTGAACGTGCTTGTCAAAATCAGGTCCTTAAGTTTCATCCTATTTCGACCCTTTAATTATTAGTGTGTAAATGGGCCATATCAACTTCACAAACTTTGCCACCATATGGTTTTGATGACCTTTTTGTTATGTCAAGAAGTATGATAATACACAAGCTTCGTCATCTTCGTATAATTATAATACTAGTTGTACCTTCACAAAGTGCTACCTGTAATTGGAATAACCGAAACTGATTAACAAAAGCAACTACAAAAGCAATCACAGCTCAAAAACCGAACACTTGAAAGGAAAAATGAAAAGAAAAAGCTCATTATACTCATGCAAGCAAAGAACTTTTTAAACAGTTATTTGATGCTGAGCATGAATAACGTGGGTGGGTGAATAACATGAATAACAGTTATTTGATGCTAAAAATATGAAAATGATCGAACTAGAGATCAAAGCACTGAACAAAGGCCAAGGCGTGGTTATGTGCTCTTCATATTACTCCCCCAGTTTCAGATTAAAATTGCAGTAGATACATAAATATAGTGCTGAGGGGGAAGAATGGCAGGGGATGTTGCTCAGTTTCTCCAGAAAAAGTTCCTGGCATCTCTTAGGGACACAGAGTCCGAATTATCAGGTGCTGTTCTCATTTCTTACTTGCGAGCAATAAAAGATATTGTAATAGATATAGATACGCGAAGACTTAGAGAAGATTACTGCCGTCTCTTTATCCAGGTGCTCCTGGACCTCACCGACGCATTCACCAAGTGCCAGGTCTTCTCACATGAGTGGAAGAAGCATAGTCATCACAAGACTCATTTAATCTTCAGCCATTTGAGTTTGACGAAGATGTATTTCGCGCGGAAGATGAAGAAGCGGCTGGCTGCAATAAAAGGCATCTTCGAGGATGAGTTTATGAAAAAGGAAGAAATAATTTATGACTTGAGGGAATCATCAAGTCGTCCTGATCCTGAAGAGAATTTAATACATCACCGTCAAAGATTTGAGGCTGAAGTTGTGGGATTTGATGAGGAATTACGGAAGATTGGGAACTTTCTTTTAAAATCATTGCCGTCGTCAGGTGCTGGATTTGCGGCAGTTGGGATAGTGGGTATGGCAGGCGCAGGTAAGACCACTCTGGTGCGCGAGTTTTTGAGTTGGTGGATAGTGCAAGGTGAATTTTCTCCTATAATTTGGTTATGCTTGTCGAATATAATCAAAGAAAATAAACAAGCAGAAGAAGAAATTGAGGTCAGCATTGTGAAACGTATGCTTAGTAAGTTGGACCATGATGCCGTTGTCGATGGAGATGGCATCATCCAGGAGGAGGAGAAGACAGTAAGTAGTAATAATAAGTCTGGTCATCTCCTTGCTGCTCTCTTGGAAAGGCTCAACCAACATTTATCAGATAAAAGGTATTTGATTGTGTTGGATGATGTGTGGCACATGAACGACTTCTACTCGGATTTAGGACATAGGCAACAACTACTTCAGGATCAGGAAGGTGATAAGAAAGTTGGGAATCGCTTGTCTCACGGATTGCCTAAGGGTAGTGGTGGTGCGGTCATCGTCACTAGTAGGATACCGGAAGTGGTTGAAGCTATGGTGGTACCGGCGGAGGGGTCAGATCAACGTTATAACAGCTTGGTTATTCCTCTTCAGCGTTTGGACCGACAAAGCTGCTGGGATATATTTAAGTACACTGTTTTTGGTTATCTTCCTGATTTTGAATATCAACATTTGGAAAAGTTTGAGAGTGAAATTAAGGATTTATGTTATGGTCTACCATTGGCCGCTAGGACACTCGCAGAAATCATGTCCCAAAACTCCCAAAATTTAGGGTGTTATTCTCAACTTAAGTATACGTACAGTAGTACTTTACTTACTCCCTTATTTTGGTATCGTCTTCGAATTATTTACCAACCAATATGAATATCCCATGCAGGAGGACTTCTCCGCCCCACCGCAAATCTGAGGAGTTGCTTCAATTACCTGATTCCTTCTTCAGTATCCCAATGTTGGTGTTTATTGATAGGTATTTGGATGATGAAGAAGAACTCATTGGGAAATTTTGCGACCTCCTTACTAAAAAGCAGGTATTATGTGAAATGAAATTTTAACACAGTTTATGTATAATTAAAGCTCTAATTAACATGCATGGATTTGATTAAAGTTTGTTGTAAATATAATATTGTATTTTTTTCCTTTATTTTCTAGGTTTTTGGTGTACTACTAAGATTAGCAAAGGCATATCATCGTAATCCTGAGACAGTGCTAAAGGATGTTTATGGTACTCTAGAAAAGCTTAAGCAAAAAGGTTATTATGGTTTTGCTTCTGAAATTCAAAGGAAGATGAGAATTGTAGTGAGTAACATGTTAAATTAATACGGTTTGCTAAAGCGTAGTCTATACTTTTCTAAATAACATTTTTAATATATTTTTTGAATTTGATATTATATATCTCAGGTTGTTGGCAGGGATGAGGTTGTAAATTGGATTTTGGGAGTTATCTGTGATCTTAAATTGTCAGAGTCACTCTCCATTGCTCCGGTACCACCACCGACTTTAGAATGTGGAATCGCTGCTTCGTTTGGATGGGTGGGACGTTTAGCATTTATATTTAATTCTTTTTAATTGGCTACTATTTAATATTGAAACGTTTTGTTAAAAATAAATCAATGAATACATAAATATGTAACACAAACCATACACGAATAACAATATTAAACAATGATAATATATACCTAAAACAATATTGATTAGGCAATTGTATATTGGAAAATTATGGTGATACATGCAAAATATAATTTACCTACATATCTAATACAAGATAGGTAAATAGATAAATACATACTTCTGTTAAAAAAAGAGGTCACAATAATTTACCTACATATTAGATAGATAATTCGTAGAATTTATAAATTTGTATTGGGTACATTATTCTATTATTTCATAATGGTTACAATTTTCATAAATTAAAAAGGAAAAAGAAAAAGAAGGATGATAATTAGATGATAAATAAATAATTTGTGCAAGGCACATAGGAATTTTTGTGTGGTGTACACGTAATATATAGGCACTAACATTTAATACTTTATTTAATTTATGCATGTTGCCTTGACTACTTCCAGAAGGGCATTTCAAATATATCACCACTGCGATCGTTCCTTGCTGACATAGCACTGGCAAAATCAATGAAAACTGATAGGTATTCGATCAAGATGTCGTATGGCTAACTCTTTAATTATCTATATGTATTTTTTTTAAAAAATATAAGTGATAATATAAAAAAAATTTATAGTAAAAAAAAGGTTTCTCATACACACATTACTAATTAGGTGCCATGAGAATTTGAATCTAAGACCATTGGTATGAAAATAAATGTCATTTTTCCACTAGACCTCATTGACAATTATATATGTTCATATTATTTCTTTTTAGTTTACATTGAAGTCCACTTTTAATAGTAAGATAACTAGAATTAATGGGTAAATTAATCTGCATTAATTTATTATAGTTGTAATCTTATTTATTCTTTTATTGGATTTTCAGCTGGCATTATCTCATTAGGATGAAACCACATTCTTCTTTACCGAGCCGATTACGACATTATTGGCATGAGGTGGAAAAAGCGGTAAAAATATTGCTCCTTTTTTTTTTTTCTTTTTTTTTCTTTTTTTTTTTGTTCTTTCATATTCTCCAATCTCCATTCTCAATGGACCTATCACTTCATTTTTATGATATATATTCTATATTATCAAACGAATGAAAACCTTGAGTACTGAATATATGGATGATCATGATCTCCTTCTTTATTACCACTTATTATCTTAAGATAATATGAATTCCTCAATTCTTATACATTTCTTAGGATAATCCAACATTATACGGACGATTTTGGCACTACTTCATCTTGAATGGTAAAGAATTTCATCCTTGTTTAAACTTTAATTTCTTTTCTTCGGAATCTCTAACAATTTCTTTTGTTTTTATTCATATTTTCGTCGGAATTTCTACATTTGGGGACTACTAATATTTTCGAAATGGCCGATATTTAAGTCCGCGGTTTGCGTATAAGGTATTTATTGGCAGAGCTTCATGCTTTCATCCAAGCTAAATAACTAATTATGCGGTTTGGGTATCAAGTTGTTATAAATAACCCTGTGTGCATATGAAATTACTAATTATTGGTATCCAATCCTGGTAATTTGATATTAAATTATAGGTTTATTTTCACAAAAGGTCTTTGAGGTTCATGAAATTATCATCTTTGGTCTTTTATGTTTTTTGTAACATGGTTAGTCCTTAAGGTTATTCGCATACATAGAGAAGAAAATAACAATCCTCCAGTACGACAAGTATTTTGTTGTTACAGAAGTTCCTTATGGAGATCCTACTTTTTAGGGATTTCTGGAACTGGTATGTTATTTTTCCTTATCAGCAAAATAAGAATGTGTATCTGATCCACCAGCTGTTTTATATTTATTTAATTTTAGCTAGATTGATTGCGATAAAAAAAATAATTAGAAAAAAAAAAAACCAAAAACCCTCTGCTTTTAACAAGGTGTGTTTTTGGTTTGCGATAAAAAGAAGAAAATGTGCCCAGAATTGATGACCTTTTTCACCAGCAGATGAAAAAGTGGAAATCCTCTGCTTTTATGAATTGACAACAAAATTAGATTGCCATGTATTGATTGTTTGTACTAATCGAAATCCTAATCTTGTAGAACACAAAAACAGAAATACAAGAAAATATGAGGAGAGAGAGTTCTAGTTAAATGCTTGAATTAATAATTAAATGGTATTTTAGAAATAATGATGGGTGGAAAGATAGGTGTGTTTTTTTTTAAAAGAATAATGTTACTCTTACCACATTTGTATACCACATTCCCATACCACCTCATGTGACAGATGAGGTGGACAACCACATCAATTAAAATTCATTTAACATTTTCTTTTCTTTTATGATTTTTTTTATTGATGTGGCTGTCCACTTCATGTACAACATAAGATGGTATGAGAATGTGGTATACAAACCATAAAATTATTAAATTCTGAAATTTTGATGTAAATAGAAGGAATTATCTTACCATTGTGCATAACTGTAAACTCTAATTAGGGGAACTTTTTGAATATGTAAAAGTATAATAAATTAAATTTTAAGTTTAGTTAGGTAACTTAATGAGTTGGATCCTAGTCATCAAGTTTTACTTATACAAATTAGGTTTTATTTGTAGACAAATATAATGATGGGTTGTAGGTGAGAAATAATTAGTTTGAAGGGGAATAGACAGATTTACTAAAAACAGAAATGCTCAATACAAAAAATTTGATGACATGTTTTATTGAATTTTTATTTTTTTAAATATTTTCAAAATAATTTTTTATTTAAATCCACATGGCATGCTATTATTGGACACATGGCTCCACATATATGCCATATCATCAATTTAACATAATTTTTTTGGAATCTCACGGTAGGTACAAATTTTATCAAATATGATAATTTCATAAACCTTATAGAACATTTGTGAAAATATAGGCCAACTACATATTCTTCTTTTAGTACTTTATACTTTTGTTTTTCCTAACAGGGAAGACCTAACCTCAATTGCAATAGTAAAGGTGTTGAATCATCTTGGTCAGTGGGAAATGCTTCACATTCCTAGAAGGTACGTAATGATCATGGAATTTACGCTCAACCTCTTTTATTGCTCCCTCATAGAGGATATCATTTTTCTGTTGTGTGTTTTTATTTCTTTAAAATGTTTGATGAAAACCTTGCTTGCACTATGTCTTTCATCTCACTATTTGTTGTATGATTAAATGGAAAGAAAAAGGGTAATGATTTCCCCACTCCAATTTTATCCACTTACACTAAGGAGTGTAAATGAATAAAATTGGAGTGGGAAAATCGCCATCCAAAAAAAAAAAAAAAGAGGAAGGAAAATGGCACTTTCATTTGGCATATCTTTCGGTAATTCTCTCTCTCTCTCTCTCTCTCTCTAACCCTAGTTTGATAACTAATTTTTCATAAAAACTTGATTCTGTTAGTGTCAAATGCACCAAAAGGGCAATCCTCTCTGTACATCGGGAATTTATGTTGTTATCAAGTCATCACTTCTTATAATTAATTTTTTTTTTTATATATAAGCGAAGCGACAATGTGAAGGTGCCATAAAAATTTGAACATGAGACCTCTACTAATATGCAAGTTAAACCTTTTTTTTATTCCTTAGTACAAGTGACATTGATGCTTTTCATATTTCTAGCAGAAAAAAGAAGAAGAGATAATGATCATCACTTTTGATTTTAGGTTTGATTATTTTTTTGAGTGCAACCTATTGGGGAGGAGATTTACACTTATTCATTGGGTGCCTGAGAGTTTTGAACTTCTACCTATATGAGTAGAAATGAAAGTGCAAAACCACCTGAGTTATACCCTTCACTGGCTATGTTTTGATTACTTTACATTTAAGCATATATATATATATGTACCATTAACACACACATGCACGCACGCAGACTTACGCGTACTCTAATTTTATGTCTCCTTGGTATACATGAACAGAATCAATTCAATTTGTTGTCTTAACTTGCCTATCTTTGGTCCAAGTGATGATCGTTGGGTGGCAAAAAATATAATGGAAGATGGAAAAGTGAGGTTCCTTTTTCTTTGTTTACACATGTTTTTGTTTTCGAGAGATATGCATGCATTGGTTAATGTTTTTGCGATTGGCATTTGCAATCAGGTTTAATATTATTTATACCATATTTATTAATTTTCTCTATTATGATCAACTTTGATTTTTCTATACAAATGTTTTTTCAAATCGGTGGATGCTGATCCCTATAATAGAGGTGACCCCACAAAATGTATGTGGGACCTATCATGTTAGAGAGGTTGTTAGCAATGTGATCAGTAAATACGGTCCAAATAACAAGACTCTTCATTTGTACGACCACATTGATGATCATCTCTCTAAAAAAGGATCCACCACCGTATGTAGGATGCATCAATATTAGAGAGGTAGTGAGTAATAATGTTGTCCAAATAGCAACACCCGATACATATATACCCATTAATTACTTCAAATTTTCTATGTTAAAACTGAGTTAATTACAGACACCCACGATCCTATCTTTCATAGACGATGGATGCCTCGAAGTTATCGGTTCCGAAGAGCCATTTTTTGACAAAAGCAGAGACTGGCCTCTCCTTGATCAGGTCATACATCATCTTGAATTGATATTTGTTCGGATTGCAGCAATCATTTCAAAGAGAGGATTACTAAACTTATATCTACTTTTTTTTATTTTTTATAATTAAGGTACGAGGAATTCGCTTCGAGATTATAAAAGGTGCAAGAGGGTCTGTGCGCATGAGTTTTGATGATGGAGAAACAAAGTTTGAAATCCCTACTGATGAATTGGTTGAGATTGAAATCTCTTACCACGGCCAAGTCAACATTCTTGCCGGTCCAAATTGCGAAGCAAAAAGTATCCATCACTCCAAATTGCCCGTCCAAATTGCACAGCGTTCAGATACCTGAGGCCAATCTAGAGCACTGAACAAATGAAACAAATGTAACAGTGAAACTTTATTGATATTTTTCAACAACTGATGTATTATTATTTTTTTTTGTTTTTGTTTTTGTGTGCGTGTGGTCTGAATTTCAACAACTGGTTTACAAGCTTGAAAACTGATTAATATACTAAACAGCTGTAAAACTGATTAATTAACAACAGATTGATAACAGAACCAATATAAGTTTGACAACTCAATCTTATACCAAAAGACAGTAATGCCCTTCGAATCCTATCGTTACTCCCTCCTATGATCCTATCCTATAGAAGATGAGCCTTGTCCTCAAGGATATATACGGATTGTCTCACCAAAGTCCATTCGTTGTCTTAGCTTGCCAACCTTTGTTTTACCTTCATTTTTATCCTTGTAAAATGCATGGATCATGTTTCTGTTCCGTGATTGTAATATATGCAATATTATACACCCTTCGATTAAAGTTTTCTTTGTTGAAATCGACTTACAGACAACCCTGGCCCGGCCCCATCTTTCATAAATGATGGACGCCATGAAATTATTGGCTTCAAATATGTTTTTCTTCAGAGTGAACGTTGCAGTCGCCTTGATCAGGTCATATCTCTTCGACATATGTTTAAACTGCCCTTTTGCTTCTTCAGACTCATTACATGAATGTTGTTAAGTGCCCTCCAAATGTGCTACCAAGGAATAATTTTTACATCTTCTCCTACATTTGTATCAAAAGATGATTAATTTTGCTTTTTCCCCTTGAATTTAGGTACTGTGAATTTGCTTCGAGTTTATAGAGGGTGCAGCTCAAGTTGTGAACATGAGGATTGATGGAGCACCATGGAAAAAAAATCCCACTTGATGGTTTGGTTGGGATTGAAATCTCATACTGTCAAGTCAACTTTCTTGCCTTTCCAAACTGCCTGGCAAAAAGTATCGGTGACTCGTCCCGATCTTGAGCTTCTGAAACTGGTGTTGATAACAATGCTAAGGATTTACTCTCAAGGACATAATAATAATAATAATAATAAAAAGTTCGGTGCAGCTAGCACGTTCAAAGTCCCCCATGATGATAACTCTTCTAAAGGAGATAATGAGTCTGAAGAAGCAAGTACTTATGAAGATTACTCTGAAGCAGATGATGAGTCTCAAGAAGCAAGGTCTTCCAGAATCCCCTATGATGATGGTAACACTTCTGAAGATGACTCTTGAGTCTGAAGGAGATGATGAGTCTGATGAAGCCAGCACTTCCAGAACCCTCTAATCCTAGAGCTACTTTATATTTTAGTTTGTCCAGCTCTCCTTTACTTAGTCATTGATGTGAAGAAAGAGAGTAGTGAAGTATTTACATTGTGTTCTGACTTTTGCATCTGAATCAAATTATATCAAACTGATTATCTCATACTTTTAGAAAATTTAAATATAAAACAATGTTTATCCATTTGAAATAGGTCCCTTTCTACAGTTGAAGTTTGTAAATGAGTAGACAGAATTCCATACTCAACCTCAAACATACGCAAAATTTTGCTTGGATGGAAATATTTCTTATCTTAAACTCATTCATCTTTAGAGGTGTAAAATAGCTCAGTCTGATACAAGACGACACTGGCTCAATATGATGCAATTGTGCCCGAACACTATTAAGATGAACACAGCATGGGCAGGACTTTGTCATATCCTGCCAAGCAAAGCACAACATGATTTATTCTACACCTATTCATGCTTTTTTCACATTGAGGTACCGTAGGAAGAAAAATTGTAAAGCTTTTTCAGATATCTTTGGAAAATTTAGAGCACTTGAACAAATGAAAATGACAATAAACACAGGTGACAAACAACGATGAGCAAAGGCAATAGCCATTATGAACTGATGGACAAAGTATAAAAACATGACAGTATGGACAAAGTATAAAAACATGACCGAAACATATGTTGATGCCACTCTATCTAAAAGTTGCGATCAGTGCATCTTCATGGAAGAATTCCTCAGGCTGTCGATAGTTTCATTGTAGTATTCGTTTGAACTATCTAATTTTTGGTCTACTTGTTGAGCTATCTTAGAGCAACTCTACCCATTTTGCCATTTGTCATGACAAGGGGGGGCTAGGGTAGCCACTATTCACGTGAATAGTAATTGCCCTTGCAAAAAGCCATTTCCGTTTTCACCCGTTGCCATGGCAAATGACAATTACTATTCATTTTTTTGTTTTTCTCACAAATTTTTTTTACCTAAACAATTAATTTGGATAATATATTTGGATTAGATTTTTGGGTTCCTATGTGTCAACCTTTATTATAAAATTCATATCTCATAATCGGAAAAAAATTTCGGATAAGATTTTGAAAAAATAAAACTTGTAAGTGAAAAAAATATTAAATAGAAAGTGAATAATAGTTGAAAGAGACGAAAATGTATGAGGATTTTGTGTTAAAAGTAAAGAGTATTGGTTATTATTTATAGAAAAAAATTCATTAATTTTTGGTTTTTTTTTTTAATTTCTAATTTTTTTTCATTATTTTATTACACAAAAATTCGCTGCCGTTGGATTGGAGGAAAAAATCCGATCTGAGAGCCCAAATGACACCACATGGCTGCTGACTATGGGCAGCACTGTAGCGTGCTAACGTCAGCACGCTGACATCATCCAAAACTCAGGCTCCAAGTCGGGCTAGCCTCCCCTGAGGGCCAGCTGGAATTGCTCTTACAAGGTTCAATTATACAATCCTGAATTTAGAATGTGATTGGATATAGAAAATGAAATGAGGGATTGCTATAATATTTTGTTTGTGTAAGCAAGTTGAAGAAAATAGATTTTAGCGTAGTTCAGGCATATCCTCTTTCAAGTCCTCCCAATCTACCTCAAGCCTCACGAGACACAAACACAGACCTTCAAGTTTCCAGGAAGCAGTCTGGGATTAAACCAGTTGGGCATAGTTTTATGAAGGTAATTCCTAAGATACAGCTCTTGGATTGTTGGAACTTGGAGGAGGAGTCAGGTTGTCTAGAATTTTGAAAACATCGCTCTTTGTACAACCTTCCGGGTCGGTAGCTAAAACCTTGAGCCATTTAAGCTGATATAGGACATCAATTGCATTGTTTGAGATTACTGTGGTATTACTTATACATATTTGTAGTTCTCTTATGGTGGTCAGTTCCTTAATCTGAAGAAGAGAGACACATAGCTTTCTAGGATGACTCACAACGAATCCATGGAGTTCTTGAAGATACGAAAGCCTTCTTAATCCCCAAGGTAAGTACTTGATGGGGCACTTGTCTAGGTCCAGGATGATCAGCATCTTCAAATTAGTGATAGATGGGTGTTGTTTCACTAGATTGAAGCACCCATTTAAAACCAACGCTCGGAGGTTTGCTGAGTTTATTAATTGAAGATGGCACTTATCTTATCTTACACGTATAGACTCTCCCATCAAAGCCTCGACACTGCACAATTTCAACTAGGCACCTGCTGATTAGTTCTAGAGCTGTTTTTGAGTCCTTGCCCTGGACCGGCCTCCAGCCGTCGATATTTCGCCGGAAAATCGAAGAGAAAAGCTCGGTTTTGACAGAAACTTCGCCGGCTTTGTTCTCTATCGTCCGACCACCATTTTTGGCGATCCAGGTATGGAAATCCATCTATTCCTCGAGCTCTTACTGATGGTTGGGTAGGATTGCATCAATTTGTAGCGTAGATAGCTTGATTTTCGAGTTAGGGTTCGGCCGGTTGTTGGATAGCATTTCCGGCCACTTCCGGCCATTTTTCGGGGTATGTCCGAGAACAAAAGTGACTCAGAATTGGGTTTTACACCTAGGCAGGCCGCCGGAAATTACTCAAGGCACCCACGCCTTGCCGGCGCGTGTGGCGACGCGTGGGCTAGGAAAATGGACCGGCTTTAGGTTCTAAAATGATCTCCTGGTCCTCACGAGTGCGTAGGTGTGCTCGGATGTCAATTTGGATACCGTTTGAGTATCAAACGGATATCGCATATTAGGTGTTATCTGGGTTCGATTGGTTCGGACCGTTGGATTGACTCCAATTTAATATATGTTGATCTAGGTATTCCTAGGATCGTGTAGGATCTGACGGATTGTAAAATGGAGTTTCGGATACCCCGGAAATGCCAACCCTAGGGCTAGGGTTTTAGTAACCGTCCGATCGTCCGATCTTGAGCGATCCGACAGTCCGATCCGGACCAAACTTGCAGGACGTGTGTCCTAGACCTTGTAGGACCTATAGAAACTTTCGGATCAGAATTTGGAGGTCGTGGATCCCGTGGGCCCGATTGACTAATGTTGGATAGTTTGACCCGGGGTTGACCGTGAGACTTCCTAGGTAGTGTTACCGTCCTAGGAAGATTAGAATGACCATAGAGAGGTCTTGATCGTAAATTGGGTCGTGTGGACATTGTTGGCTTAGAATGTTAACTGATGAATTTTAATGGGAAGGGTTTACCGGATGCTATTGGTTGAGGTGTTTTTAATAATAGAAATTAATGTATATATATTTTTGTGCATATATAAAGGTATAAAAAGAGTTAGAATATCAGTTTGTAGTGCTATACGCACTACCCTTTGTACTCCCAGGATATTGACGACACTGTAAGTACAGTCCTGTGCTTGTGAGGTCACACGTGTCGTAGGTGTAGCCGGCGTGTTGACAGACCTCATACGTGGCCGGGTGCATCCCAACGTATGGGGAGATTATGTGATATTGTGTTGAGGTCGCATGTGTCGTAGGAGTAGCCGGCGTGTTGACAGACCCCATACGTGGTCGGGTGCGTCCCGACTTATGGGGAGATTATGTGATATTGTGTTGAGGTCGCACGTGTCGTAGGAGTAGCCGGCGTGTTGACAGACTCTATACGTGGCGTTGGTATATTGGGCGTATGGGGATATGTGATATTGTGATTGCTGGATTGTGTTTTTAATGTAAAGGGTTGTAGGGAAGAACTACGTGTGGCTTGATCCCTCGGTAAGGGTACGTAGGCAGCCTAGGAGAGTGCCTAGGTGCAGTCGCGGGTCAAACTTGGACCTTGTCTTTGGTCCTGGAACTCGGATGAAATTGAGGTGTGAGGAGACAATTGTTCATACTTCCGTTTGACTACGGGAGGGTAGTGTTAGTATGTTGGAATCGAATTAGGGGTAAAACTCGTTTGAGTTATTACGATGTGGGCTGCGGCCCTAAACTATTTGTGTTGGCATTTGGAGGTTAAAACCTCGCATATGGGATATTTGGGAAAGTTATTTTAGGTTGATTGCAGTAGGCGTGCATAAATGAATTTGAATTTGTTATATGCATTTATAATGCATTAATTGGATTCAAGAACATTGCTGGCTGTTCTGTTTAGAATCATGTGAAGGCCGGAGGCCATTTATGTGAATTGCATGAGACTATATTGTGCATGCTGTCGGTTGAGTTATTAAATATGTTTTATGCAGGTTGGAATTTTTGGGAAACGTTCAATTTACAGGGGAGACTTTGCCGAAATTTCGGCAGAAAGTCTCGTGTCCTCACTCCTTTTGAAAAAGGAGGCTACCTTTTTTGGGAGTGAACCCGGCATGGGTGCGATGCCGGGGTCTCCACAGGAATCGTCTCAGGTTTCGGGAAATTCGGGGCGGGTCCTGTCACCCATGGCATAGCATATGTAGTAAATAAGAAAGATGGACCCAACGAAGTAAGTTAATAAAAAAAAAACAACAAAAAAAATTCCCATGTGCTAATTGAAAGGCTCAAGCTTCAAGCACTGTTAGTAAAAATTTAAGGCTTCAAATGTTCTCTGTTCCTCACTTTCATTTTTCTTCAATGCTTTATTTTTTTTTATAATCAATCAGTTATTGTGCAACCCATTTGGACATTTTAGAAGCTTTTTTTTAAAACTCTGATATTTTTCTGAATTTTGCAAAGAAGATAACAAGGTAGGAGAAGAATGGTGAGAGAGAGGAACCTCGTACATGGTGTGCATTAATGTTTTCAAAAAGCAAATAGTATTTTAAAATAAAATCATAACGGATGCATTTCTAACTTTTGGATTACTCATCATCCAATGACTAACGACTAAGAAAGTGTATCAAAATGTGTGGTTTTATGTGTGTCCCCTGATTCTAACCCATATATATATGGGCAACTGAAATTTTTTGTGGAGCTGGGAAGGCTATACAAGGATTTCAGCTGTTGCTAATGAGCTTATTGCTATGTGTTTGTATCATAATTAACTGAGCACATTCGGCATTAGGGGACTGATGCATAGAGAGGCACATAGGCCGTTGAAGGAAAGACACTTTCATGGCAATCCCTAAAACACTGATGACATCATCAATGATCCCAACCTGCTAAAGGGATATCCCCCTCTGAAGGCGGTTGCCGAAGCTCCCAACTACAGAACCTAAAGCTTTGGACACAATTGTCACTACCACAGTGATTTGCACAAAGTCCCACATCGAAATTTTGTGCAAACTCCCAGTTTCACTTTTCTATAAAAGAGGAATAGTGCCAAAGTTAAAAGGGTAACTACATTTCACTTTTACTGTTACTCTGCCAAAATTACTGTATACCCCACACTTGCTGACTTAAGCGTCGGAGAGCCTTCGGCAGGTACCACACTGGTACCTGAAGCTAGACGATTGCTTCTTCCATCTTTCTTATACAGGATCGCTCTGTGACCGAAGACCCCTCCTTGTCGAAGATCCACAATCCCTTGTCCTGTTGAAGACTCTACACTTCTTCTACCTAAGTTGATATCTGATTTTTGGCATCAACACTATGCATAGCCAATTGAAGTTCCAGATCATCAGACTATCACTGCTTTAACCCGTGAGCCTCCAAAAACTTATGGTTTCCCCTTGACATCACAAACAGCTTTGCTGCCACTTGGCCATTTATTGGACACACATCCTAGTCAGCATTTTTTCCTTATGTTCCATCATGCTCAGTATAAGAACAGGATAGGTATCGCTGTTATTTTCTTTTGTTGCATCATATCGTTTACTTACACAAGAAATCATTTCATACCCATTTCTCATCTTAAAATTCTTAATAAAATACTTCAAAAATTAGTAATTGGCGATAAACTAGTAGGAGGGATAGTTAATCTAATTCACATTCTTTGTTTATTCCATTCCCCTTTTCTTATTCCTATTATTTGTAAATAAACATGCCATAATAGTGTTAGGTTAAGTTAAATCGATGGAAAAATGTCAAAGTATCACATAGGGGATAAACGGATATAGGAAATATAGGCACAACAAGGAATCTAGTGTCACAGGGTCCAGAATAAATTTTTTTTTTTTTTCTTAAATATATATTTGGGCCAACTGAAATTTTTTGTTGGCCCTTAAATTTTGGGGTCCTGTGCTATTGTGTCCTACCTGCATTGGGCCAGAGCCAACCTTGTTTTAGTTATTAAACTTGGAGGCACGATTGCAAACAAGAAAAATCAAAGCATCTTCGAAAAACAAAATCAAGCAAAGTGATCATTTTTAAAAAAGAAAAAAGAAGAAGCTTAATTCGTCATAGAATCAAGCAAAGTGACATGAGTTTCTTACGAAATAAGGTCCCGCGAGGCACAGTTAGAATATTGCTTTTATTACAATGCCAAATCATTGCAGCTTGAGACGACTAAAGAATAGAGATAGTTCTTTCTTACTTTTTCCACTTTACACCTGTTAATTATAAAGATAAAGTGCATTTGTTTAAAACAAACATATAATGCATACTTGGCATACGTGGGTTAGACTAATCGGAAAGGATCTGGATTCTCTACTTTGATTTTCTTTGCTATGATCTGCTTTACTTTTGTTCTCCACATGCCACCTCATTAAAATTTAATCTAAGGGACTTAAATTGGACACATCTTCCTTAAAATAAAATTTCAATGGCCCTTTCTGGTTTGTGTTTTTGGTTTGTAGCCATTCACAGGTTTGTTTGTTCTTCCACCCCCCCCCCCCCCCCCCCCCCCCCCCCCCCCCCCCCCAAATCTTATCGCTCATCATTCTTTTCTGTGTCCAATCTTAGAACACAAAAACATTATTACCAAGAAAAGTATGAACATAATAAGAATCATCTGAGTCCTTTTTTTTTTTTTTTTGGTTCTTCCTGCATCACGTTCTCTTTTGCTTTCGATGTCTGCAACCACCCTCATCAAACAATGGATATGGGAAGGGAAGTTTTTTTTTTTTGGTTCATTTAATAGTGAAGTTTCAATTTTGCTTTTGATTAATTTATAAATAAATTCATCTACCACTTTCGTATTCTTATGCTTCTGATCATCACTTCTTTTTTTTTCTTTCTTCCTATGTCTGCAACCACCATCATCAAACAATGAATATGGAATAATTTTTTTTCTTTTGATATGGGAAAGAGAAGAGGAATTATGATTACAGAGGTTTTGGGGAAAAGAAATCTCAGTGAGAGGTAAGATTTTTGGGGAAGGAAGAGGAAAAAATAAGAGGCGAAAGATAGAACGTGATGCAGGATGAAGGAGAAGAGTAAAGAAGACTAAGAACGCTAACTTTCCCGTTAGTTGGATTAGGGAATTTTTTTTCTTTTTTAATTAGGAGTAAATGAGTTTTTTATTTTTAGGATGATGTGTCAACTTTTAAGTCCTTTATTAAATTTTAATGAGGTGGCATGTGGAGAACAAAAGTAAAGCAGATCATAGCAGAGAAAATCAAAGCAGAGGATCCGAATCCAATCGGAAAAGGTAGTGAGCTTGCTTTCTTGTACCTCAAATCATCTTCTTCATAGATTAGATTTATTTAATGTAGATTATCATTTGTATAAAAAAACAAAAAGCAAAAAGAAACATTTTTGAGCAGCCTCTTGATCTAAGTCATTCACCCATACTTTCATTTTTCTTCTTCAATATACCTTAGATTTAGTGAGTTATTAAATCAAATCCAATATTAGTCACCAAACATGACCATAAGGTAATATTTTCCATATCACCTTGGCATAACTTGAGTCTTCAACCTTATAATAAAAAGCATAAAGCAGTTAAGCATCACTTCATTTTGTTTAATCAATTATCAGATTTTGGAAGAGTATCCATGTTCACATTTCCCAACACAAACCAAATAATTCAATATAGGAGGAGGCCCAAGAGCATACTTGGATCAGAGGTTTCAAATCTCGCCGACAATTAGATTCTGATGCCGTATTAATCAAAAAGCTTCAATTTGTAATAGAATCAAGCAAAGTGACATGTTACAACATAAGGTCCGCAAGGCACAATTGGATTGCTTTAATTGTGATACCAAACCATTGCACTTTGAGACGACCGAAGAATATAATAAGAAGAATTCAAGAGCTACTTTGAGAAGTTTGGTACAATCATAAATGGGGTCATAATATATGTCAAGGAAAGCGGCAAGTCCAGGGGCTTCGGCTTTGTCACTTTTGATTCAGAGGAGGCTGTGGATGAAGTCACCAAGGAAACCTATCATGAACTGAATGATAAATTTGTGGAGGTGAAGAGGGCTTGGCCTAAGCACAAGAATGACAACATGATCCACACGTTTGACTGCACTGAAGTAGGGTTTAATTTTGGAGGGTCACAGTGTGATTATTATAGCAATTTTATGCTTTATGGCGCTCATTGCTTTAGTTGCTTACTTCCTTATGGATTTGGGCACCACGAAGGGTGTTTGTATTATGGTCAAAGCACAGCTGGTTATATCACATGGCAGCCAAAGAAAGTTCCTACGAACTTTGGAATGGAGAAGACAATGCAGACTCATGCATGCCCGTATGAGAATTCAGTCTAATTTTAGTACGTCACATGGATTCCTTGTTGTATTTTCAAATAAATTCACATTGATTGGTGACATCGAAATATTATGGTACTCTGATTATGTTTTTTATATATATATATGATGTTGTGTTTTTTATTCAAAAAGTTCTGGTTTAGCTGAGATGGAAGGTCTGGTAGCATGCTCCTTGGAGCTGCAACAAGGCTGCTCGTGAGGTAGCCTCCTCCTGATAAGTTTCTCTGCTTGGAGGGCGGCACGACTGGGACTAATGGGTCCATCTCCAGTAGTATCATTTGGGGCCAAAAACGGTGCGGCGTAAGACATAAATTGGTTGCTCCAATTGAAATGGCCCAAATTCCTTTCCTTTTACTTTTTCTCATCGCGGATTGAACGGCCCACCTAGGTTATAACTTTAGTTGTTGGGTTGTCCTCGCGGGGGTTGCTAATGGGTCTTGCAAAGTATTAAACGGATCAGAGACCTCCAACCCAAATAAATGTGTCATAGATCTCCAACTTAGACACAATTGACGGGAAATCGAACTTAGAACCTCATGTTTAACTCATTTGACCACCTCAAGCCATGTCAACAAACCAAAAGGCCAACGTCAAAAAAATAAGGTGATGCCTAGCAAACATGTACACCAATTGAAATTGTTCTTTATACTTTTGAAATATATATTTCTTTTCATTTTGGTATTATATTTCCTTGTAAAAAGACATCTTTTCTTGTATATATACGTGAAAAACTAGACTTAGTTGAAACCGGGTGTATACCCATTTGCATCTATTTTTCTCCTCACGTGGTAGTTGCAATAGGGCTGTTGCATCAATCTCCCTCGTCTTCAATAGTTGCCCTTCTTTCTCAATACATTTACATTCGATCTAAGTCAAATACCTCTTTTTGCATCCCAACAAAATTGCCGATACGCCATAACACCAACACCCTCCTCTAGTGTCCTTCATTCATTCCTCGTCTTGCCATGAACAAAAAGCAAATGTGGGAACTAAGATTAACCCACATTCTTCAAAGGGCCTTGTTTGTAGCAGACATGAAAGGAACCTCTAGTCTCTAGTGCCCAAAGTGATCTAGTTTTGGATTTTTCTTTAGAGAAAAACCCCACCAACCATCCCAATAAATTTAAATTCATACATTTCCAACAGAGCTTTCTCTGTTTGTACCCTTTTTCAGACAATATAGGGGTCCCAGGAATGTGAGAATTCTGGTGATTCAATTGTAAATGGCTTTTAAATAAGTTAATGGAAAGATGGGTTTGCCCCATTGCTCACTTTCCTTCTAAAATCTAGGGTTTTTACTCTCTTATTGGTAAATGAAAAAAAATCTAATTGGGTCAGCGGGTCACCTCCTAAAGTCTTAATCAGGGCTATAAGATCGATAGATATAGTCTTGTAGAGTAGTCTCAGCCTTTTTCCCTCCCACATCTAGCAGAAGAATAAATCTATAGGCAGATAAAATTGGAAAACATATTTTATGACAATATGAAAGAAATTCATAGCAGCAGCAGCTATAGATGTTGCAGTTATAGAAGTAGCTGTAGAGAGAGAATCTTAATTTTGGAATGCGACATGACAAAGTTTTCTCTCAGAGAGAGAGAGAGAGAGCCAATTGAAAGAGAGTAAATGGTGATTGGAGTTTGCAGAGAAATGGCATTGGTTAATGGAAGAGGGGACACTTTTAATGGTGAGAAGGGCATTGTCTTGCTCTCAAAAAGGAAAAGGGCGCAGAGGCCTTTTAGTCCCCATGCATTGGTACAGTGCAGCGCCAACAGAGCTCTCTAGTCGCTCTCACTTCGGTTGCTATCCATATTATACTTTTTTATTTTTAACCTTGCCTCTTGGCAATTTCTGCAATCTTGTTTAGATTTTGTTTGTGTTTCACATTTCCAAGTGAAATACCACAACCACCCTTTCCTCAGTTAAGTGCATATCACTTCCATTGCTCTTACCAACAAGGAACAAAAAAAAAGTTTACGATTGTTGGTTCAGATTAAAGAAGTTTTGTGCATTCCAAAAGAGAAACAAAAAAATTGATGAATATGGCTATAAAATTGGAGAGGAAGATACTTAGAGAGTCTAACTTTTTCTTTCAATTTTGTTTTCCGACCAATGTGGCACCTGATATGCACACTACAGTATTATAATAATGTTGAATCCAATGAAATAATGTCATGCTGGTTGAGGAAAAAAAGAATTGGGAGTATAGCATTATCCAATTGGAGCTATGTGTGCAACCATATGCAAATTCCATTTCAAATAAACCCCAGCATAGCCGGCCGATCTTGATTGAAATAGGATATGCCCTGAAGCATATTCTTATAGCGTAGATTATCTAATAAACCAATGAACAAGAAACACCTTGGCGGAACTAACATAGTGCATGCATATATATGCCTCTATATACTCATTGCCTTATGACAAGGAAATATTAAGAAACAACATGAGTACTGGTGACTCTAAGGTTGTTCTAGTTACAGGTTGTGCCAAAGGTGGCATTGGTTATGAGTACTGCAAGGCCTTTGCGGAACAAAACTGCCGCGTCTTTGCCACAGACATCTCCCAACGCATGCACGACATAGACTTAAATTCCTCGGACAACATCGAGGCACTAGAGCTCGATGTGTCCTCCGACGAAAGTGTAGCGCTTGCTGTAAAGACGGTCATGTCCAAGTATGGTCGTATTGATGTTCTTGTTAACAATGCTGGGATAGGAAGCACCGGCCCTCTAGCCGAGCTTCCACTAGAGACCATTAGAAGGGCTTGGGAAATTAACACACTAGGGCAACTAAGGGTGGTACAACAAGTGGTGCCTTACATGGCATCGCGGCGCAGTGGAAGTATTGTAAATATCGGAAGCGTTGTGGGCAAAGTGCCAACCCCATGGGCAGGGTCTTATTGTGCAAGCAAGGCTGCGGTGCATGCCATGTCAAACACATTGAGGGTTGAGTTGAAGCCTTTTGGTATTGATGTTGTGCTGGTTGTGCCTGGGGCCGTTAGATCAAATTTTGGGAGTGCTACTGTGGAGAGATTGGGTGGTCATGATTGGAAGCTCTATAAGGACTTCAAGGAGGCCATTGCAGAGAGAGCAAGGGCTTCTCAAGGAAGTAAAGCAACGGATGCTCGTGTGTTTGCTAGGCATGTGGCAAATAAGGTCTTGGGGCCTAAGCCACCAAAGCTTATTAGTTTTGGTCACATGACTGGCCTGTTTGCTGTGCTTTCTTGCTCTCCTCTTTGGGTGAGAGATTTGTTCTTTTCTACTCGTTTCAAACTAAATAAGAAGCTATGAGGTTTATTTATTTTCTTTATTGTTTTTGGGTATAAATTTGGTCACATGAGATATGTAACAATGGCTTTTAAGGCTTAATGTGGCCCAAATCAGTTGGCTCAACATCAAATTTAGTAATATTTTTATTGCGGCATAGAAAGATTCACCAGCTGAACCCAATGAAACAAGCTAGCCCCTAACCCAACTTTTAGGAGTCGATCCTCAATGATTGATTGGTTAATGAATTGAGTCTAGTCGACTTATTAAGTTAAAGCCGAAGAACCAAAAAAAAATTCATATATACAAATGATATTGGGAGTTGGAAATTCAAACACAAGACCTCATGTGCAAATGTACTCTTAATCATTTGAAATCCATAACTCCTTCATCCTAATAACAAATTTTGTTTATGTATTCCGTAAGAGTTTCACTTTCATTGATGTAGCTTTAATTTGGGCAATGATACCCATAGAGTAGAGTTGCCTGATGTTGCAATTCAAGGGCATATTTAGGTTTAAGAGTGCCTTAAGACATAGCTAAAGCTAACCAGCATTTGCTAATTAAGGGTTAGCAACAGGCCCTACAAAAGCGTGCAGTGCATAGATAAAAAGAGGCACTACCAAACCCTTTCCCAATAAAAGAAAGAAAAAAAGAAGCAAATTAAAACACAAAGCTCTTTTGTTTGGCCATGCACCATTTGCAGCAATTGGCCTCTAGTGTCATGGTGTGTTGGGATAATGGATTTGCTCATCATTACTACAATCAAAAAGAGGGGCTCCCTCTCTCTCTCTCTCTCTTGCTCCATTCACCTTCTGTCCTTTGGTCATATTTCACCTCCAAACTCCCCTCTCTCTTTTTGAAAACCAAATCATGCCTTCTTGAAAATCTGTCTCCATGAACTCGGCCATGCAAATTTCCATGCAAAATCAAATGATAAAAAGAGCAACCCCTATTTGATTGATTGGCCATTTTTTCTCTTTCGTGGCCTACTTGTTCAAGTTTGGTTTTGGAAAAATGAAAATATAAGGTTGATGTTTACCGTTCCAACAGTTTTCTCTTAAAAAAATTAAACAGAAATAAGACATCACAAATATATTAATAAACCAAGGGAAGCAATCCCACAGCTCCTCCTTGGACTATAAAAAGTTATAAAATAACCGAAGTTGGCGTAGCATTTGTACTCTGAGTTTTATAAGCCTATAATGATTAGTGGGATATAAAATGCATTTCCCACAAAAAGAATGTTCCCAAAGGGACCTTGGTTCATCATTCTAGGAATATCAACTTTGAGCAAAGCTCTCCTTGGAACTGTACGTTCTTTTACAAGTACATGTATCGATCCGTTAATATGAGTTTAATCCGATTCATGAAATTAATTATTCAACAAAATTAAAGTTAATAAGTTATTAGCTCTCCTCAGTGTGGCATTAGGATGAGATGACCGCTAATTAGCTCCCACTAGAGGTTAATTAATTACAGTGACCCACCCCTCTCGCTTTTGATCTAGATGTGTTGACCACAACAAGTGAACAAGGCTCTAGATAAAGCAAGTATAAAATATTTTGCACTGTGTCTTGCTCATCAATAATTCTAGATTTTGTTCTTTTGTCTCCGGGGTTTGATGGCAAGTCATACAGTAGTTACAGTACATCTAGTCATTTCCATGTCAAAACAGCACTTTAGCACCTTGTATATGCTCACAACCAAAGTCTCAAATATCAAGGGTCTCGAAAAATTGACGATAACTGAATGAATATGTGCTAAAATACCGTTGCTCTAAAAAAAGGATAATTTCGGCGATATTTCGGTGAAATTATAGATATTTTGGTCCATTCTCACAATGGATCAACATTGTTTCATACATATGGCCCCTCTTCTTGTGGAAAAATAAACTCAATTACACCCATTTACACTAGGTCCATGTGACACTCACTTAATATACCAAGTGTGAGACATTTGTCTCATACACCAAACTAGGCGAGTTGGTTCTAATAATCATTTTAAAGTTGTACATGCCTTATTTGTGAGATTTATATGATTAATTGTTAACGATTATTCATGTTTATATGTCTTTGTTAAGATTCTTAAATTTGTATAGATTATAAGTAAGAATTTTTCATATGGATGATTGGATTACACAAGGCATATTTCCCATAAAAACAATAGAATGGTTACTTGAGTCGTATATCTTAATCTCATTTCAAATGGTAGGTTTAAAAGTCTAGAAAGACAAAAAAAAAAAAAAAGGGTTGAAATGATCAGAATCCAATGTTATTTACTCTCTCTTGTTTTTCTTTTTATATAAGGGAATTGGCTAGGGTAAGAATTCAGTTGGACCATCCAGTTCCAAAACACACAAAAAAGCAGCCCAAATCCAATCATCTCCATGAAATGTCTAGTTAAAACATTAAAAGAATCCAAATAAATGGACAAAGATAAAGATAAAATCACAGTACGTGAAGGCCAGGACAGGCCAGGCCAAGCCAGTCAAAGCAATGCCTGTCCTCCACGCTAAGCAGTTTCTGAAGACGGCGTCGTTAGGGGCTACTTGTCTTGTCTTCACACACATAGTCGAAATGGTCGATAGTAGCAGTAGCAAGCAGCTATAGCAAAGTAGGTCCAGTTTACAGAAGAAGCTGTGCCTGCTGTTTTGAAGTGACTGGAGGGACAGTTTGTCTTGTGCCCGTGAAATCTGATCAAAGCCTGAGAAACCCATTAAAGCTAAAGCAAAACCAGTTCATTAATATGGTGCACCCACTAAACCGACTATAATTAGTCAATACATTTTTGAGAGAGAGAAAGTGAGCGACTTTGGGTGTGACATTTGGACTGCTGGGTTTCAATGGCAACTGTTGAATTTAGCAGTGTTTTACCCACATGAGATTATGAGGTCTCGTTCGTACACTTTTTTTTTTTAATTTTGGGTCTTTGTTTAAATCTTTTTTTGGAGAATGATCTTTAATGTGAGTTTTAAGGGATCTTCTTAAATAACAAAGCAAATTTTAAAAGAAAGGCAAGGAGAGAGAAAGAGGGCAGAGTGAGACTAAAGAAAAGCAAAAGAAAAGGTCTTTCTCACATACAGAGATGCCTATGGAATGAGGGAAGGATACCCAACATTGCTCGCTGGAATTCATTCTTTTTGTTTAGTTTAAAGGACCTTGTTTTGTTTTCTTTTTACATATTACATATCTTTTTCAGTTTCCACAGAGAGAGAGAGAGAGAGAGAGAGAGAGAGAGGGAGAGGTTAGCAGTATCGATAGATTCAGTTGCAGGAGTTGGGATTTATTTTAGATGAGTGTTAGATTTGGTCCAATCAGCTCTGCAGCTACCCAACAAAAGACCCAGTTTTGAAAAAACAGAGGCAAGGCAAGGCCAGGCCAAGAAAAG
>NC_024129.1:14310647-14322658 GCF_000346735.1 Prunus mume
ATAAGGTACCTCATTCCAGGAACTCCAGTCAAAAAGATTTTCTTGGACATAGCCTCCTGGAGATTTCTTAGTTTCTGAAATATCTCTTCCCCCTTGGAGTAGTTGCTTCCAAAACAAGCTCTTGAGATTACATCACCAGAGAAACTTCTTATGTAGCTGTCAATTTTTATGTCGGCAACTCCTCCCTCTGCCTCAATCCTACTGTTCCATGAATTTATCAGAGTAGCTGTTGACTCTGTAATTAAGTTGATCATTCCCTGCAAGATTTACCATAGTTGCAATCACAACAATTCTTGGCAGCATTTGCTATGAATTATATAGTAATATACAAATCAAACCTTCTCTAAACATGACATCCATTGTTTATTCAAAAAAGGTTGTCAATATGATATAAAGATGTGAATATCATTATTCATAATCTCTCAATATTAAAACATACTATCCACAATATCAATACAAAATACATACCTTAACTTTCTCCATGTATAGTTCAGGAGCAATGATTTTACGCTGGTGGGCCCATGAGGCGCCATTTGAGGTCAAAATACCTTGACCAAGTAAAGGGCCGCGCTCTTTATATTGATAAGTAGGCTTCCCCAAGTCCAAGGACGTGCATGTTGTAATCTCCCTCACTGCGTCTGGTTGATTCGCATATAATATCTGTGTGTTGCCAAGTGCAAACACAAACACTTCACCTGCAGATAACCTAATTATTTAGTACAAACAATAAATAAATTAAGACTCACTGAAAATACTAGCATTTTTTTTTGAGTTTTCGTACTCATTTTTTTATTATGAATTTTCTATGGCCCAACGCTGCCTCCACTCTGTTAGTCTCCCTCACAACAACCCACTCTCTGTTTTTCTCTCTCGCTCCTGAACTCACTCTCTGGTTCTATCTGCTTTATTCTCTCCTCCATATTGATATCCCTCTCCTTTTCTCTCTCCCCCTCCCAAACTTTCTCTGGTTCCCTCTCATTTTCTCTCTCCCCCCTGATCTCTCTCTTATTCCCCTTTGAAGTCACATATCCCCTTCGAAGTCACCAATCTCCATTTGGTTCCACTGAGCCATGGTCGGTGGTGGATGATTTTCCGGAAGGTTCAATTGGGTTTGACAGTGGTGGTTCAATTTGGGTTCAACTGGGTTGTGGTTCCACTGGGTTTGAATTAGTGGTGGTTCAATTAGGTGGTGGTTGGTTCGAGTGACTGGGTTTGACGACGGTCTGTGGTGGTTCGACTGGGTTTGTGGTCGTTACCCTAAATATATGATATAGATGAACAACATGTATACTTAAAAAGAACAGTAATAATACCATATTGCTTCCTCCACTTCTCAAAAAATGGAAAGAGAAGAGCAGCACAATTGTGAGCGGTGGGAGCTTCACCCTCCCTGGAAACATTGCTGGAGTCTCGAGACTTCTTTATCTCCATAATGTTTCCCAGAAGAAGAGTAGGCGGGGGGCCGCCAATGCCTTGCTTGGTTAGCAGGGGACCTCAGCTTCTTCGGCTTCGCCACAAGCCCATTGTACAAGCGCACCAACAATCCTATAAACCCTAGCAGAACAAGGGACATCAACATTTTCACATCAACTTGAAGAAGCCCCATAAATAAACCCCAATACTTCAGTCCCTCTGAGGGACTTTTGTTTTTGTTGTTGATGATTTTCAGACTTTGTGGATTTGCCATATAAATAGTGGAGAGAAGATGGGTCATTTAATTTGGCAGCATAATTTCTTCATGGGGGTGCCAATTCGTCAAAGTGGAAGCATAGAGTTTGCGGCCTTGCTTTGCAGGTTGAGTATTGGTTCGCTCAGGGCCAGCCAACCCCATGAGTACATCCATGTATGTTCAAACTCGAGAGTCTGTTTTGATGAACCAAAAGTGATTTTCTGATGTGATTTGTTGTGCAGTAAATTAATAATTCATGTTTGTGGGTGAGGTTAGGTGATGGTTGGGACCTCCAACATTAAATTTGCCCACTGATCAACTAGCAAGTTGGTATTTACTATTTCTACACCCTGCAAGTCAATATCCTCATTAATATTTAATAGTCTGCTAATTTTTCTATTTTTAAGTGATTAAACGAAAATTAAGAATTATCATGACTAAGTGAAACGTGAAGCATAAATATACAGGAAGAAAAGTTGAGGTTATACTCCAAAATTAATTAATAATGGAAGGGTGATCTAACTCCTTAATTATAAGTCCTCAAAATTTCTTAACTACAATATGAGAAGTTCTTCATATCCCCACAGTTCATACATTTACTTACTGTATATGTACGGTGGGATCGACCTCAACTCTATTAGCTACAGATGTATTCTGACTTTTGTGGGTAGTGAAAGAAAATTCATGTAAATGCATCCTTTTCTCTACCAATAAAAATCAAAGTTGTGATCAAATTTTTATTTTTATTTTTATTTTTTTATTTTTATTTTTTTTGGCATAGTCGTGTGACTAAAGTTACGTACGTATAATGGTCTGCTCGATAAAGTGCAAAGTAGGCTTGCTGCCTGGAAAAGGAAGTGCCTGTCCTTGGCTAGCAGAGCTACCCTCATCCAAGCTGTCACATCTTCCATACCTGTGTATACGATGCAGACTGTTAAGTTACCAGGTAGCATTTGTGAAGATCTTGATCGAATTAATAGGGATTTTTTTTGGGGAGGCAATGGAAAAAAGCAGAAGGTTCATTTATGCCAGTGTGATTTGGTTTGTCGTCCTAAATGTAGGGGTGGTCTAGGATTCAAGAAAACTGCAGACATGAATATGGCCCTTTTAGCAAAGATTGGTTGGAGGATGCACACTCATGATCAAGGGTTATGGGCTCAAATTTATGAAAAGAAGTACCTAAAGGGCTGCTCTATCTTGGATACTCCTAGGGTCTCCAAGCAAGATTGTTCTGCTACTTAGAGAAGTGTTCTCTATGGTGTCGAGTTGCTGAGAAAGGGAATGGTTTGGAGAGTAGGGAATGGGAACAAGGTGAATTTTTGGAAGGACAATTGGGTGGCTGATCTCCCTTTGTTAGAGTATGCAGGGGTGCAGTCAGGGATCGATTTGGATTGCAAGGTTTCTAATTTCTTTAAAGAAGGGTGGTGGGATGTTGAGAAGTTAAGAGCTGTTCTTGATAAGGATATGGTGCAAAAGATCACCTGTTTTCCTATTGGTTTTGGAGGTAATAGTCAAGATGCTCAGCCTACTTCTAATGGCATCTTTATTGTTATAGCTGATCCATGGGGGTTCTAGTTGGTCTAATGCTTGTTGGAAGGGTCTGTGGAGTATGTCTATCCCGCCTAAGTTGAAAGTTTTCTTATGGCTTGTTTTCCAAGGTAAGATCCTAACTAATGAGCAAAGAGTTAGGAGACATTTAGCTGTGGAGTCTTCTTGTTCTGTTTGTGGTTGGCACTCTGAAAATATCATTCATACTCTTAGGGATTGTGGGCGTGCTAAGGTTTACTGTTCTGCCTCCAAGTAATTTCCATGTTTTTTTTCTTATATGATTATCCTTCGTGGCTTCGGAGCAATCTCTTTTCTAAAGCTAAGTGGGAAGGGAGGTCTCCTTGGAATATCATGTTTGTTTTCACTTGTTGGTATGTATGGAAGTGGCGTAACAAGTACATTTTTAATGATGCTGAGGACTTACCTTGTGATCCTAGGAAGATTATTTGTGCTGCTGTTTTGGATTGGGTTAAGGCTTCTAGTGTGAATTGTAGGAATGTGCCTAGAACTCAGGTTATGCTAAGGTGGGAGCCGCCTGGAAATGGATGGGTTAAGCTCAATGTGGATGGCACCTGCATGAATGTTTCTGGGAAAATTGGTGCTGGTGGTGTGATTAGAGATTGTGTTGGGGAGTGGTGTGGAGGTTTTGCTGTGAACTTAGGGAAATGGCGTATTTTGGATGCTGAAATCTGGGGTTTATTTTTTGGCCTCCGATTAGCAGTGGCTAAGGGCTTCACCAAGATCCTCATTGAAATGGATTCTCAGATTGCTGTGAATCTATTCCAACAAAGGGATTCTCTTTGTTTCCATCCTCTAACTGCTTTGCTTTCAAACTGTGGGAAGATACTTAGACATTTTGAGAGTTGGGATATCCAGCATATTTTCAGAGAGAAGAATGGATTGGCGGATTGCCTTGCCAAATGGAGCCATAATCTAGACTTGGATATTCAGTTTTTTGCTTCAGCTCCTATTTGGGCTAGCTCTGCGTTAGCTGATGATTTGTTGGGGGTCACTCGGGGCCATTTGATTTGTACTGAATAGGCTTTCGGGTTTTGTTTTGGGGCTTGTCCACCTCTTTTTATCCAAAAAAAAAAAAAAGTTGTGATCAAATTTCAATTTGTACCAAAGCTGACCAACAATTGGCGTTTGTCTTGCTTGTTGCAGCAATGCAACATGTCTTTCACATTTGACGGAGAAATTCTAATATAGGAATAGGGGATCCTGTATGATCTTATGTCCTCGTAATGCATTTATTGAGCTTCATTATTAAAAAAAAATATTTGGTTTAAGAGCATTTCCACTCATGGTCTTTTGTCATGGCAAAAGGCCTCTTGGGCTAAAAAAGGATCCGGATTCTCTGCTTTGATTTTATTTGCCATGATCTACTTAAATTTTGTTTTCCACATGCTACCTTAGTAAAATTTAATTTAAGGGATTTAAATTGGACACACTATCCTTAAAATTAAAACCCAACTTACTCTTAATTAAAATTGAGAAGAAAAAAAAACCCTAACTTAACTAACGCCTAAACTAATGTCTCTAGCCTTTTTTTCTCCTTCTTCTTCTTCTTTGTCTGCATGTTTCCCCCCAGCCCCAAAATCTTATCGCTTATCAATGTGTTCGTCAACAAAGTTTTTTTCGGTGCAATTGGCTTCATAAATTGCCACCATATAGAAATAGGTTTATGGATTATCCTGAGTGATGCAGTAGCTGCCCTGACCACGCAAATGTAGTCAAGAGGTTAACAGGCTGCCAAATTCTAACCACACGATAATAATGTTGATTTCATCAACAAAAATCAGAATACGTAGGCGTAGTAGTGTCTAGATATTGAGCAGCATATGACTAGATTCAAATTCAGGGCCATACATGCAACTGTTCTCATCTTCCAAATGCAAGAGGAATAAGTAAAATGCCTTGGCATGTGTCAGATGTATATATAATCAATTTAAAAGCTTCTGATCATACGTCTTTGAGGCCATGGCTTCACCAACAATAAAAATTAGCTGTTTGTAAAATCGCACTAGACATACCATAAGCTCATGAGTCATAAGACCAGGATTGATATCATCATTCTTTATCACTGAATTCCGACGCGCACCCGCTGAATTCCGACGGCAGCAATGTTTGGGCCCAAGAGGCATTGCACCAGTCACCTTCGCTGGCCTTGGTAAATCTGCCTTTTTGTACAGTGTAGACATCACACGTGGTTCTCTTGGCTCTCATTGATCAAGTATCATGTCTTCCAGGAAATCTTGAATAGAAGGGCATCACCAATACTTTGATCGACATATGTTACTTTCGAATGAAAGCTGTAACTTTGGTTTTGCCTTCTCAGAGCATTTTTGCATATATGCCTCTACTCCATTTTCAGCCCCTACAAGATTTTTCTGGTTTCGTTCAATCATGTGCGAGCCTTGGCTTTGGAGGATTTAACACCTGCCTCCAATTCAGAGATTCATGGCACAAAGTTATGGCTTTTGCACAAGTGGAATATGATCTGCATATGTTCTAGTTAAAATTTGAATACCAATTATCTTTATGAAACTAGAGAATTTTTTACAGAAAAGTTCCTTTGTAAATTCAACCCCTTCTCATCTACATCATAAGATATATAGGCCATGATAAACTTTAGAAAGACATGAAGATATGCATTGATAAAACATGTAAGCATGTTCCATGCTATAATTCGTGGATCCTGAAAGTGACAATAGAAAACTTATCTGTTTGCAGTTCGGCTCGTGCCTCCATAGAAATTGGTTTGTTGCCCAATTCCAAATTCATAATTCAGTGCTATGACTTCTTCAACTACATAATATGATTTCGAACTCAATACTGCTAGGTCATGAAACTACCAAAAGCATGGGGTAGAAATTCTTCTCTATTGGGGGCAGTAATTCATGCCCCCATTCGTGCCCCTAATTCAATCGATTTGTTACAAACGGTTGCATACATCCCAATAAAAATTGGATACTAATCTCTGAAAAGTTGAAGGCTCATTTCACGAAAATTCTTTTGTGAGATTTTAGAGCCGTGCGTGATTTTTTTATTTTTTTTCGGTCGAAATCTGATGTCATTGAACAACCCAAACGGGAAGGAGCAATACAAACAGAGTTGGATCAAGAAACAGCTAGAACTCAAAGCAAGTCTAGAACACAGCTTCTAACCCAAACAAAATTGAACTAATTAGTAGGGGGGCATGGGAGCCCATCAGTGACGAGGACACGCATTGTGATTGGTATAGCCCAATTCACATTGTGTTATGGCAAGAAGATGCACTGTAATAAAAATTTATAGTTGTGAAATGATAAAAGAGTATAGAGATTCTTCTCTGTTGGGAGACTTAATTCATGCCCCCATCGTAGCTTCCAAGGCAAGAGTGTATCCATGGCTTCTCCTTATGACTTTTTGTGCGATTCCCACAGACGGCTCCAACTGTTGGAGCAGGATTTCTTTCAAGAAGAAATACTTCCACAGGTTATTGACTGAAGTCCACACGCTTCCTTGGTTGAAAAAGAACTCTGAATTGCGTTCCCGAGGACGAACGGTGGAAATGGGGTGAGTATCTGCAAAAGCCACTCCGACGCTCAAGTCAATGTTTGTGCAACGAACTCTTAGTGTTCAATTGAATTTCTCGTACCTTTGCTGGAGGTCTAGCCGGATTTCAATAGTGCATCGAGTTCTTGAGTTTAGCCCCACTTCCCTCGCTATGCACTTCTCTAGTGGGAGGGAAGTTCAATTATCACACGTCTTTTAATCACGGCATATGGGATAAGCCATGACACGTGAGATTTGGTCCCCACATTTGCTCTTTCAAGAATATTGATTGGGGCTGAGATAGGAAAAAAAAATAGAGAGAATTAAATTGATTGTTAAGAAAATGAAATGCAACTACAATTCCAAAGTTTTAAGTATTATAATTCTATAAACACCAGCACAAGTTGGAGCCCAATTCAAACAACAGTAAGAATAGCTCACATGTTAAGGATCCCTAAGCAGTCAAAATCTACGCAACCAATGGGCGCTATGAGCCAGTGGTATTGAAATGCCTAACGGATGCAAACTTCCAAATGTTCACAAGGAGAGAGAGAGGATCAAATCTGTTTCCTATTACAACTTTTCTACATTGTATTATGGAGTTTGTTTTGTTCTATTTTCTTCTTCTTCTTCTTTTTTGTTGCATGAGTCTGTTCTATGTTCTTCCGGATCACAACGCTACACCATAGCATTACGCTCTCAACGTAAGACATTTTATTAGTTGAAAAAAACAGTAAACTTAAAACAAAGGAAATGAAAACTAAAAAATAGACCATATCATCATAAATATAGTTACCGAAACAACTCTTAAAATTTTGAATCTCCACTAACATCACACTGTTTTATTTCTTTATATTTTAGACTTTCATTTGCTCATAAATTTTCACTTCAAACAAGTCATCATACATTAGTTCCTCTTTTATTAAAAAAGAAAAAGAACAAGAGAAATTGAACTTCCAAGTCAATATAACTACATTTGAGTCAAGATAAGCAGGATATAAGGCCATCTCCACTGACCAAGACGCAGTCCGCATGCAAGGAGGGCCCGCGGTTGTTGTGTTGCAGATGATGTCGCGCACTGGTGTTGTAGTGCTTTAGTTTTTTAGTTCCAACCAAGACTCAAATCAACGATTTATATTAAATTCAAATTATTTTAATGGTAAAAAAAAATTAATTGCTTAAATTTAAATTCAAGAATTAAAATAATATTTTAAATTAATCTAAATCATACCAACCGTAAAACTCTATAAATACCCACCTATTTCTTAAATAAAATTATATTTGTGGAATTTCAATTTATTTTTTAGGTCAAATTGTTCAAAAAATTAAATTATGAAGTTATCTAAAAAGATTAGATTAAGAAAATTAGACTTAAACCATTCTTAAAAAAATTTAATAAAATTGCGGCTTAAAATTTGAGTCTAAAGGGTTGGGGTAAAAAACGGTTTGAGTCCAAGCAAAACTCAAATAATTATTTTTTGGAGGGGGAAATTTGAGTTTATGACCAAATGGGTCGGAATACTGTTTATAGTAATTGTTCTGCAACTTGCAAGGCAAACCTGTGTTGATCGATCGGCTGGTAGAAATTAGAATTACATCATCACACCTTTGATTTTGTGAAAGAAAAAAAAAAAGGTATTGCTAGAAAAGAATACGTAATAGTAGTAATACAATAAATATATTAGCTATCAAATGATACGGTAGGTGATTATACTTCGGAATACAATAAATATAACACTACATACCACATTAGTTTCGAAACTCAATAATCACTGTGTAGCGTCTAAAATGATTATAAGCCTTTCAGAATCCAAACTATAAAAATTAAAAGAAAAATAGTGAGTTTTACTCCTATATTATTATTATTTTTCTAGTAACATTCTCCGTACTTTTCTCAACATAGTTTTGGTTAGATTTACCCCTAGCTTCTTATTTATAAGGAACAAAATATTAAAGCAGCAAACAAAACTTTTCAAATTGATACGTAAGTCAACAAACTTCAATTTTTAAGTCCCGTATCCGAAATAAGACAAGAACAATATTGTTGCATTGCTTTAGTCTGTTTTCAGAAATGGTCCTTAAATATATGTTTTGTGCAGTAATGCAAGACTACGTATTTTTCAAAGCACATGAGTTTAACAACTTAATGACCTTTTCCTGACTTGACTAATCTAAGATATTATATCATCAATGGGCACAATTAAGGCAGCAATTTTACAATGAGTGCTGCTATTTCTACCCACCTATCTTATTTTCCCACTCACCATATAAATTTTAAAAAATACAATCCTATTTTTATACCCACCAATATTCCTAAAATACCCTTTTAATTATTACCTCATTACCTCATTTCCTCTCTCCTTTATTCTCTATGCTCATGTCTTCTCTCTCTCTCTCTCACGGCCCACACATCTCTTTCTCATTTTTGCTCTATCTTATTTTCCATCTTTTACACTCCATCTCTGTCTCTATCTCCCATGTTTACTAAACTAAAACAGTTTTTTGCTGTAATTTTTATTTTTATTTTTGCAAATATGGATTATGCAAATATAATCACATTTATGCTCTTAGCTTTCTACTATTGTAAATAAACTTTTTCTCCAGAGTTATCCAAGGACTAGAAATCTATTGAACTTTGCAATAAAAATATATATATATATATATATAACACCCATTCTTAAGACATGGGAATGTCAAAGTACAAAGCCAAACATATAAGGGAAAAACAACAATACTCGCCTTCTTCACCTTCTCATGAGAAAAGAGTCGTATTCTTGTGTTTTTTTTTTCTCTCTGTCAAACGATAGGGTTACTTGAGAATTGAGAAGTTTGCCTCTATTTTTTTCCTCTTCTTTTTCCTTAAGTCCTTTTAAGTCATTTTACAATAGGGTTAAATTTGTCTTTAAAAGTTTAAAGATAGGTGGGTGGAAAAATAGGACAGATGAGTGAAAATAGCAACACACTTTTGGAATAATACGACTAAATATGACTTCAGATCTGCTGTCCCTATATGAGTGGCTATGGTTGGAAAATTCAATATTCAATATTCAGATCAGTACCCTTGACTGGGTGGGGACTTTGACCATTTAAAATTTGAAGATTTGAAATTGTTAGTCTGGTAGAATACAGAAGTAATTCATGTGGGGTAACCAATGAATCATGATGTAGAAAGTAGTCTCTCTCACTCCCTAGCAACATCAAACCTACAGTACCCCCCCAATTTCCTGTTCTTGTCAATACATTTCAAAGTTGTCTGCGTTAGGCATTTCAATACCACTGACTCAGAGGAATTGCAAGCAATTTTACGAATAATGGTGAGAGCATGATTGCTATGGCAATCCCCTTGACTTCCTTCCTTTCCTCTTTTGAGAACCTCATGTTGTTGAAATTTTAACAGTCCCATTTGTTATGTAAAATAATGAAGCTTTATTGTAGTGCGGGGTTTGCCAATCTTGACCATCATACCAAAATTTAAAGCTAGAAACTATGCAAGAGGTTTGTTACTCAAGTGGTTAAGAACAGTTATCCTTGCACCTGTGATTCTAGGTTCGATTCCCCTTTCTTAATGTCGCTTGTATAAGAAAACAAAATAGAGCAAGAAACTATGCCAAACAATAATTAATATCGCTAAGTTCTACTTCTATAGAGAACCATGGACATAGACTGTTTTGCATGTCCATAGTTCCAAGTTTTATTTTTTCTTGGAACCATAGACATGCAAAACAGTCTATATTACTAGCTAGTTTCTTCCTATACAATTTTTAATAAGATTTTTATTTAATGAATTAATAATCTCACACTTGACGGAAACTTGACGGAAATGGCAGGAAGAGAAAAAACGCAAAATGTAATTGAGGGAATAATATCTTAAGGAAATAATAATAATAAAAGAATTGCTCACATAGTCATCATTTAAAATGAAATTAAGGAGTTTTCCCCCGTAATGCAGGTCTAAACAAAATAATATTCTGACTAGTTGATAGTCTTCATTTTACAACTGACCAAATCAAAGCTAAGCAGTGAGCAAACGATTTCCGAGTAATTTCGTTAACTGCACAGCAATTCACACATAACTGCTTCTGTTTTTTTTTTTTTTTTCATTACATTGGAGGAAAGAATACCCCACTGAGATTCCATCTTAAGTGCCTTAGGGGGGGATCCACCACCGTGGTGGGATCCGTTGGTTCGTCACAGATTCACAACTCTCAAATCTTATGCCTATCTCTATCAGCTAGCACAGCCAAACTTTAAGGACCAAATTAAATCACTCATCTTTTTTATACATAGATGTGTTAATCCTAAATAAACAAAGCCTCGCCAACATATGATTCTTAAGTTCTCTCTCTCTCTAGTTCTCAGGAATTCATAGAAAACGAACATTATAACTTCCTCATATACTCAAACAGTGGAATAATACATCTTTTTACCATCTGATCTTTATTTTACATTTTCATATGGACTCTTGGATTTTGGTGAATACAGGAGAAAATGAAGCAGAGAGTGAGAAATTAAATGAGTTTGAGGAGTCCCTGTAGACTCTGTAGCATTGTTACTTTTTCCTGTTCTTTTTTGTTCGGATGTGGTTGATAGAAAAGGAAAAAGGAGATCGGAATGATCACTATAGAGAAAAGTCAGAAAAATAATATAAATGGAAAAAAAAAATGAGAATTTGCAGTATTCAAACTTTTACTTTCAACGAACAGCTCTAGACGGCAACTTTCGCCTTTGACAAGCGGCTAAGCTACTGTGAATATTAAAACTCATGTATAAATATCAATGAGAGTCTGCAAAATTTGAAAATCATCAACAACAAAAACTGAACTCTCTCACTCTCAGAGGGTTTGAAGAATCGGGGGGTTTTTGTTTTTTCCTTCTTCCTTCCTTCCTTTCTTTCTTTCTTCCTTTCTAATGGAGCTTCTTCAAGTTGATGTGAAAATGTTGATGTCCCTTGTTCTGCTAGGGTTTATAGGATTGTTGGTGCGCTTGTACAATGGGCTTGTGGCGAAGCCGAAGAAGCTGAGGTCCCTGCTAACCAAGCAAGGGATTAGCGGACCCCCGCCTACTCTTCTTCTAGGAAACATTATGGAGATAAAGAAGTCTCGAGACTCCAGCAATGTTTCCAGGGAGGGGGAAGCTCCCACCACTCACAATTGTGCTGCTCTTCTCTTTCCATTTTTTGAGAAGTGGAGGAAGCAATATGGTATTATTACTGTTCGTTTTAAGTATACATGTTGTTCATCTATATCATATATTTAGG
>NC_024129.1:14352586-14371726 GCF_000346735.1 Prunus mume
ATTGTGATTGTTCATGACTAGCAGTTGACTAGTCATACGTGTATTTGGTCAAGGTTTAAAGTGTGTGAAGATTGCTGTGTTGTTTTGTCTTGTTTGTGTAATTAAATTTACCATTTGTCACCTAAGTACCAATTTCACAAAGGGTGGAAAAGCAGCAATAAAATTGCTAGGGCATACATTATTCACATGAATAGTACAAGCCCTTGCCTCCCCTTACCTTTTGCCATGACAAAAAATGGTGTGAAAATGCTCTAAGCTGTCAACATTAGAGCATATAGTATTTGTGGAAGACATCAATATATAATTTGAACATAATTAATTAAAATCTTAGAGCAAAATAAAATTCTAGCTATAGTAACACTGTCTTCTTTGGTAATTACAATATTTCTCGTTATTTCTTTCTATTGTTTAGATATTTATTTACCATCTGAATTGTCTTTGCAATTAGAGTTGTAAGCCGTCAACACTGAAGCATATAGTATTTATGCAAGACAACAACATATAATTTGAGCAAAACAAAATTCTAGATATAGTAATACATGTTTTACAGGCCTGAGTACATATTGCTAGCTAGTTGATTATTTGAGACAATAGCAATAAAAATAATAATTAACATGTTATGCCAGAACTTTCACGAGATTCGTTCCGGATTCTTAGGAGTCTAGGGCGGGTCCTGTCAGAGTATTCTGGAGTTCCCCGTGTTTTGAGCTTTCTATAGGTTTTAGGCAAGTTTTAGTGTAGTTTGACTAAGGTTTAAGTCTCTTACTCCTAATACAAGTATACTAATGTCCTATAACCTATAAATAGACACTTTAGCACTAGATTTTAATAACTTAAGAAAACAAGGGCGCCAAATTGGGTTTGAGCCAAGTTGAGAGAAAACAAAGCTAGGGTTTGTGAGACAACAAATGGGGTTTTTCATTGTAACCAAAGAGGCTCTTTCTTACTAGTGAATTGCATGGGGATCACCCAAAGAGGACGAAGGCACAACACTGAACCTCTATAAATTCTTGTGTTCTTTGTATGTGTACGTTATCTTTGTACGGCTTGTGTGTGGTAGTTGCCTAGTCCATCAACGAAAAAGTCTTGGAGTGTTTTCGCACAACATATATCATTGAGCGTATCCGTTTGAATGGGGAAAATAATTCGGAATTTAGCTAAAAGTCGGGAATTTAAGAGGAGAAATTGACAATTCCCATGTTTGGCAACTTAACCGCAGAATTTATTAAATGACGCGCGGAAAAAATCATGGAAATTGAGGCATCAAATTCCCGAGTTTAATTTCCACCAAAATAGATGTCATTTCACAATTTCCACAGTGCGAGAATTCATATTTTCCAGTGTGCCAAAACTTAAAAAAAAAATTTAAAAAAAAAACCAAACTTTTCATGGGAAAAAAAAGCGCCAAACTTAAAAACAACGCCAAAAACCTATGAAACCCTGGACAACATATTGCCTTGTCGCTTTATAAACAAAAACTGCGAGCCAGAGAAGTAAGGAGAATCATAAAAAAGTTGCGAACCAGAGAAGTAAGGAGAAGGAGTTCTTCTTGGGTTACACATCTCTCTGGATCAAGTTTGAAGGTTAGTCTTCAAGCCTTTCTCTCCTTCAATTTATATTTTTCTAGTTTAGGGTTATCATGTTTTCTAAATGGCTATCAAAATTGGGTATTTCTGACTAAAATTATGAATTTGTTGAATGGGTTTTGTGATCTTTGTGGCACTGTGGCTGAGTTTTCGGAAATCTTAACAAAATAGTCTATGCCCATGGATATTTGTGTGTGATTTGTGTTTATGGTACAGCTCTGTAGTTGTTTGTTAGCTTTATCACTTTGTATTATTGCCTTGCTCTATAGTTGTTTGTTAGATTTATTAATCAATGGAGCATAAGCAGGAGTCCTGCACTCAATATCTTGCCATTTAGCATTGGGTGTTTACACAGCTATGTAGGATAACTTCAACTGTTGGCGTAAGTCCTTGATTTCTACCCCCGGAGCCAGTTCCACATAGATGGTTGATTGCATACCACAGCTTTAAAAGACAAAAGTAAAACAATGCTTAGTCTATTAGCAAAAAGTCAATTGTAAAATATGGAATCTCTAATTGCATATGAGAATAATAGTTACCATTGGCATTAGATGTGGAGTAAAACTAACAGTTACTTTTGAATTTGCAGCATCAGATAGTCCCTGCTTAATTTCTAATTTCAAAGAAAAAATCCAGGTCACTGTTACGTAATCAAAATCAAATAAAAATACACACATGTTGTCTACTGTTTATGTAACTTCGTATAATTAAGTATCCAGAATATGGAGATACACCATTTTCTGGAGTGTAGACCTTCAATATGAACATCAACTAGATCAACCAGTAAATTCCAGAATTATGTCATCTAAGAGAGACCACTCAGTCCATTCAATGAAGGAACACATTTAACCCCCACTTATCTAGACGCCAGTAAAAAGGCAATACTATAGTTCCTAACCTTCATGTTCCTCACCAATATAAAACTTACAAGCATATGAATTTGAAAGGTGTAGCAAAGAAGCATCTAAAAAATAATAGCAAAACTACCTGTCAGCAATAGAGCCCTTTGTTTCCTTGCTCTGTAGTTGTTTACTAAGTTTATTGATTTTTGTCTTCTCTACTTTCTATATTGTTTCCTTGCTCTGTAGTTGTTTAATTCACACATATAAACAGGTATGGCTACTGTTAATGTTGATAACATGTTAACGAGGTTAGGACAGAAGCGTGCTATAGGGAAGAGAAGGAACATTATTGTCTGTACAATGATCTCTTTTATGGTTACGCTAGTACAATGGTATTATGATAATTTTCGTGTTAAAGAGCCTTCACATGATTGGGATGAAGAAAGGCGATCTTATTTGAACCGTATGTACAATGGAAAAGAAGTTGATTGTATTGATCAATTTCGAATTAGCAAATGTGGATTCAAAAAGTTATGCCGAATTTTAGAAGAAAATGGTAGGTTGGTTCGAACAAGAAATATTTCAATTGAAGAATCTGTAGCAATATTTTTGAAAATAATTGCTCACAACTTGAAATACAGAGTCATTGGTTTTGACTATTACCGTTCAATCGAAACAATTAGACGACAATTTAACAGAGTCTTATATGCCATGATGAGAATTAGTGAAGAATACATAAAGTTCCAGCCAAGTACTGTTGGGAGTTCCGAAAGAAGCAAATGGCAGTGGTTTGAGGTACTTATATAACTAGAAAAAAAAATACGATTTTTATTTTATTTTTCAACTAGTTATCTTAAGTTTCATACTTATATTGTTTTATATTTCATGTTTAGAATTGTATTGGGGCACTTGATGGAACTCACATTCCGGTAATAGTGTCAGCAGAAGAAAGACCAAGATATCAAAATATTTAATTTCTGTCATTTACAATTTACATGAGCTATCCAAACATTGAAATTTTCAATTTCTGTCATTTAAAAAAATTCGACATACATAAATCCAAACATTGAAATCTTCAATTGCCAAAAATTGAAATGACGGAAATCTAAATTCCGTCATTTTAGAATTTTAAATTAGATTGATATTCTTTCCTTCTTCTTTTTTCAATACAAGCTCTTTACATCTAATTTTCTTTTTAAAATTTCTTATTGTAGATAAGTACTATCTTGTGGATGCGGGTTATGCTAATGGACCGGGGTTTTTAGCACCGTATAGAGGAACTAGGTATCACTTGAGTGAATGGAGTGGGAACAATCAACCTGAAAATTACAAAGAGTTATTTAATCTACGTCATTCAATTGCAAGGAATGTAGATGAAAGAGGATTTGGACTATTGAAGAAACGATGGAGTATATTACGTACACCTTCATTTTTCAACATCAAAACGCAAGTTAGAATCATAAATGCATGCTTTGTATTGCATAACTTCATTCGAACTGAGCAAGCTAATGATCTTGTTTTAGAAGTTCAAGATTTGGAATTTTTAGCTTCTGTGGATCATGACATATCAAATCATTCGACATTGGAGGGAAATAATGCTCATGATAGGATTGCAAGTGTTCAAGTTACTGATCAATGGACAAACTTTCGAGACACATTAGCAGTAGAGATGTTCCATAATTATCAAGTGCAACGAGGCATCATTAATTCTTGATTTATTGTTCACACTTGGACCTTTGTTTCTCTTGTTTCGTATATTTCATGGTTTTTTTTTTTTTTTTTTTTTTTTTTTTTTTTTTTTTTTTTTTTTTTTTTTTTTTTTTTTTTTTTTTTTTTTGGTGGTAGAAAAATTTAATCAGAATGATCATTACTTCTTAAGTTATTTGTTTTTATGAGTACTTGACTATTCTATTACATGTTATCATGCTTACTGATGTCCAAAGTTGGGATTCTCTACCTAATTTCCTTTCTAATTGTATTTTAAACATGCAAAAGTGAACAAGCAGGGGCTAAAGTCATGAATGGATTTGGAGGAAAAGAGGCTTGCAAAGGAAAGTCAAGAAAAAGGAAAGACAAACAAGGAGTTGAACCTGAAGGAGAAGACAAAAACTATTTTCGGTGGAATATAGCTATGGAACGTGAATTAGCTGATATACTGCGTGAGGAGCGCAGCTTAGGTCACAAAGGAGATGGTGGATGGAAGGCAGTTGCTTACAATACTGCTGCAAATATATTAGCTGCACAATTTAATCTCCAGATAAGTGCTGATAATATTAGAAATTGTGTTAAGTCATGGAAAAAGTTCTATGGAGTAGTGAGTGATATATTAAGTCAAAGTGGATTCAGTTGGGATTCAACAAAAAAGATGATAAGTGTAGATGAAGATCATGTTTGGGAAGAATATGTGAAGGTAAATATATATATATTTTTAATCATGTGCTTTTTTTTTTCTTTCTGTTGTTAAAGAGTAATGATAAGATTCTTATTTGACTTTGATTATTTGTTTGGTAGTCTCATGACGATGCTAGAGGTTTTCGATTTAAAGTTATAGAGAATTGGGATGATATAGTAGATTTGTGTGGCAAAGATAGAGCCACTGGAGAGGGAGCTGAAACAGGTGCAGATGCAACTGAGGTTATGACTCCTACTAATGAAGTTGATCATGTTGACTTGGATGATGATACACAAGATTTAGAAGATATCCATGTTGTTGATGATATTTCACCAACCTCAACAAATGGTCAAAAGAGAAGAAATCATGCATCAAACTCTTCTGATATTCTTCCTACAAAGAAAAGAGGTGCTGTTAAAGATGTTATTGTTGATTCGATTGCTAGAATGGCTTTATCATTTGAAGAGTTTATCCGTGCTGATACTAAGAACCTTGATCCAGCAGAGGTATATGCTGAAGTACAAGCAGTACCAGGTCTTAGTGAAAATGAACAACTCAAAGCATGTGCTTGGCAGATAGAAAATGACAAACAATTTCAGATGCTGAAGGCACTCCCAATTGAGAAAAAAGAGAGTATGTTGCTAATGTTTATTGCACGTGGGGAGTGATTTGGTTTGCTATTATGCTTTGTTTGTTTAAGTTGAGTTATTTAGTTCATAAAACGATATGTTATTTTATACTTCGAGGAATACCTTCTATGTCGATTATCAGTTTTTTTGTTCTTTCGAAATATTTAATTTCTGTCATTTATAATTTACTTGAGTTATCCAAACATTGAAATTTTCAATTTCTGTCATTTACAAAATTCCACATATATAAATCCAAACACTAAAATCTTCAATTGCCAGAAATTGAAATGACGGAAATCTAAATTCCGTCATTTTAGAATTCCATGTAATTTGCAATTCCTTCATCCAAACGGAGAGAAAAACAAACTTCTAGACATAGTAACACAGGTTTTACATGCCTGTTTACAAATTGCTAGCTAGTTGATTATTTGAGACAATGGCAATGAAAATGATAATTAACATCAATATTCTTATGGGTTACTTTAGCTTTTTCTTAATAGCACTTGATTCACTAAATTGTCCAGGTTTGTGGATGAAGAACCATGTGGACCAGTAGCTTCTTCTGCGAGTTTCTTCCACTCCATGACCTTATTTTTCATCTTCTTACCCTTCGCTCCCTCCATTAACTCTTTGACAAGCTTCTCTACCTCATCCCTCTTCACATCATTACTAATCTCCATGCCAATGCCCCATTCATTGCAAGTATAGCGACAGTCCATTTGCTGGTCTCCGAAGAATGGCCAACAGAGCATAGGAACTCCTGCAGTAATGCTCTCAACTGTTGAATTCCAACCGCTGTGCGTTAAAAATCCTCCAACTGATGGGTGGTTAAGGACTTGCTCTTGTGGGCACCACCCGGCTATTAGACTTCTTCCCTTAGTTTCAGCCACAAATTCTGGCGGCAAAATAGCAGATTCTCCAATAACTAGATCAGGTCTAATTACCCAAAAGAATGGAAGCTTGCTATTTGCAAGTCCCCACCCAAACTCCACAAGCTTTTCTGGTGTCACGACTACTATACTGCCGAAATTCACATAGACAACTGAGTTTGGTGCCCTGGTGTTTAGCCACTCGAGGCATTCAGTTTCTTCTTTCCATAGACTGTATCCCATTTTCAAAGGGTGTTCTGGTATCTGATTGAGATGCAATTGAAGAGGGCCAACGGTGTACACATGGGGAAGCATTCAAGCATAGATGAGAGAGCGTCCAAAACGTCTGGCTCCAAGGCATCAAAAGTATGAAGAACAACTGCTGAAGCTTCATGAGCTCTATCGGTTCCTTCCGTGATGAAGTTAGACGTGATATCATCCGAATTTGTGGTTCGCAAGAAGGACGAGAGATCCCTCAAACGGATATCTCTCATTCCTGGGATCCAATCTATTACGGTGTCCAGATAGCCATTTGTGAAACAGCTCTCATCTGCAATAGACAAATGAAATTCAATTGAAGAAACATTTCATTTGCATGTTTAGAAACAACAATTGCTTTAATTAATAGTTATATATTTCACCTTCGAGTGGAGCAAGTCCTTTTTCGACCACGGCGCGAAGTTGTTTAAATCCCATGAAGCTGCAGGCAGCTATAGTGTAGAACAGCACTATAGGGGCTCCAATTTCTTCAGCAGCTATGATTGTGAACGTGGACAAGAAACCATCTGAAACTATGCAAGTCACTGGAGGATTGCTGGATGTTTCTATGGCATCATTGTTGAGTTTTGCAAGGAGGGTATGAAAGGGAGCCAAGAAATTTTGTTTTCTGATGGATTCAGAAAGCAAGATGACATCTTGTGTGGCATCTTCATCTGAATCCGGAAGGCTATCCGGGATGGCTTTGAATTTAAAATCAGGCAAGCCATCAAGGGAATTGGGTCCTACAGATTTAAGAAAGCGCTTGTGATTGAATTCTGTGTTAACAAAGGTTATATGAAAACCTCTGTGGTGGAGGAGCTGTGCAAATTTAAGCATTGCCTTTATATGACTTGGAAAAGGAGCTGGAATGCAAACAGCATGTGGCTTGGTAGCTACTTCTGTGGAATCCATCTTAGCTTTTGTGTGTGCATTGCAGTTGAAAATTCAGATTATTTATACAGCAAAAGTGAGGTAATGTCCGTCAGAATAGCTACTTTTTTTTATTTTTTATTTTTTATTTTTAAGAATATTGCAAGCTGCAACCATAGTCATAAGTAGGAGAAAGGCTTCTATGAAACAGGGATAGCAAAATAATGTTATCCCGTTGCACTTAAGTTCTTCTCCATAAGTAGTCTAATAGAACTGTGTTTTAGTTTAATAAAATTATCATTAATTTGAAGTGTTTTAGTCATAAAATAGTTTGATTGTAACTGGGTTGAAGTGGAAACAGGGACCGACCTTTAGTTTGGCAAACCTGGACTATAGCCCAGGTGGCTTCTTTTTTCCAGCCAAAAAAATAAAATCCTAGCTCACCCAGGGACGTACTTTTGGCAAACATGGGCTGGTGGCTTCTTTTTTCTAGCTTTTTTCCAGCCAAGAAAATAAAATCATAGCTCACCCAAGGACGGACCTTTAGTTTGGCAAACCTGGGCTATTGCCCAGGTGCTTCTTTTTTCCAGCCAAAAAAATAAAATCCTAGCTCACCCAATTTAAATAACCTAACCTCATTTAGTTCTCGGGGAAGAGAGAGAGGGAGAAGGAAAGAAAAAGAGAGGGGGGGAGGGGGGAGAGGAGAGGGAACTCACACATAACACAACAAAAGAAAAAAAGAGAAAAAATAACTCACACACAGCACGTAGAAAAAAAAAACAAAAAAAAAAAAAAAGAAGAAGAAGAAAAGAAGCACCACCCCTACCCTTGCATGTAGAGAAAAAAAAAAAAAAAACAGTCCTTCAAGACTTAATTCAAGTGAACCAAGTTCCTATATTCATCATGTAAGCTTCTCTCAATTTCTTGATGCTTTAATTTGAGATTTTTTTTAGAGTTTATGAAGTGTCAATTAGGATTTGCAATTGACACTTACGATTTATCAATTAGGATTTGCAATTGGGGCATCAGTTTCAGTTTATGAGTTATGAATTATCAAATAGGATTTGTAATTGATTTTATTGTTCTTGCTGGTTTTTTTTTTTTTTTTTTTGGTTATCAATGAAATCACATGGTATTGTTGAGTTTTCTATTTGCTTAGTACCTAAATTTTGTCCACCCCATTTTAAAATCATGGATCCTTCCTTGAGTGGAAACGGTCGAAGGTCAATAATCATCAGCAGTGAAGATGAAAACAAAAAGTGGTGAAGTTGAAGGGACGTGGCAGAGGAGAGTTTGTAGTATGGGTTTATTTTTATTTTTTTTTGTTGGGAAGGTTCACACTATTAAGACTGGGTTAAGTGGTGTTAAATAGGTGTCAAAATTCTAAATAGGAGACAGAGGGGGGACAAAGAAAATGGGAACAGAAGATCTGAACTCCCATTTATGGGCTTAGTTGTGAAAAGCCCTATAATTAATTACATATGGTGCTCTATACTTGAAACGCATGCTTCACTTATAATCTATAAAATGATTAGGCTATTAAAAATTAATATATTCATTGTACATATAAGTGGTAATATATCCATGCCTGGAGTAAATACTAAACCTACATATTAGTTTGTATGGGTTAATCGTTTTATTAGTCCTTGAACTTAGACCTGATTTGCATTTGAGTCTCTTAATTTCCAAATCGTTCCCGAGGTTCTTTAACTTCATTTTCGTTAGGACAAATGGTTCTGCCTTTAATTTTGTTAACTTTTCTGTTAAATGCAGGGGCAAAATGGTATTTTTGTATTAAATTGATTAAAATATGAATAAAAAATTAAAATTAAACTTTCTCTCTCCCCCTCTATCCCGATTTCTACTCTCACCAAACTTGATTTTTTTTTTTTTTGGTTGGTTTTTTATTAGATTAGATTTTATTGTTATTTTAAAGATATGATTAGTTATTTATTTTTTTGGTTTTAATATAAAAATATCATTTTGCCCCTGCATTTAACAGAAAGAGTTAACAAAATTGACGGTAAGATCATTTGTCCTAACGAAAGTGAAGTTAAAGGACCACGGGAACGATTTTAGAAATTGAGAGACTCAAATGCAAATTGGGTCTAAGTTCAAGGACTAATAAAATGATTAACCCTAGTTTGTATTATCATAAAAATCAAAAGCATTCCTATAATAAATTACCGGTATCTTTGAACAAGATTTGTAATTAACTAATTAACAATTTGGTATGAGTATGTTTTTGTTCTCAATGCTTCAAGGGGCCCTAGTTCAAATTGTCTTCGTTTGCTATAAAGGAAAAAGATACAGAAGAAAATCGGTTATATGTATAATTAGTAAACTTTTTGGAAAATGTTAACTGACAAGATTTTGAAGAAATTTCTTTAAGTTACTTTAGACTTGTTTTGTTCTACTGGAATTTCGAAAAGTTCAGTCTTGAGCAAGGTCTAAAATATCGGGAGTTTCGGAAATATCGGTGGTCCAAAAACACGGATATATCGATGGAAATATCGAGAAAATATCGATATCGATAAAAATTGAATAAAAATCACTGAAATTATGAGAAAAACTTGGAAATTTTTATTGAAACTTTAGAGGATGTTTACTTAGTCAATTGTTTATTATTTGATGACAAAAAATTGGAAGGAAATGCATGGCATGGTGGGTTTGAGTGATTTAAATTGATTATGTAGCGACTTGACAAACACTGTGACTTTAGAAAATATGTAGTAATTAATGAAAGAAAATTAAACACACTATAATTTTTTAGTTATAATAATGTACTTCAATATATTACACTTGATACATATGATAAAATATATGAGCTTAACCAAAAAAACAAAGATAAAATGTATGAGTAACTTAGTACCACATAGAAAGAATTCCTATTAAAATTCAAACTTAGTATCACATATAATGAACAATATTAAAACTCAAAGTGAATAATAATAAAACTCCATAATATATAATAACAACAAAATACTACTCCATTATAAAATAATAAATAACATTAAATATATGCTTAAATTTATTCTTAGAGAATTTTTTTAATATGGAAATTTATCTTAGATAATATTAGCTTGCAGACAATTTTTAAAGACCTTATAAATATTACAAGTTGATGGTATATACACAAACTCAGCCGCAGCTGAGTTGGAGAAGAAGCTGGCTTTGATTAGAAAGGGAGGGGGTTCGAATCTCCCTCAGCGCGCAAGGTGAGGCTTTTCAACATTTTTCTGTCTTTTTGGGTTTCATATTGCAATATTATCGATAATATCGCGATATATTGACCATTTCATATTGAATTTGAACGAAAATATCGGTCCCGATATTTCTGCGATATTATCGATAAATTGACAAAATATAAATGGAATGTCCCGAAAATATCGGGACCCAAAAAAAAAACGATATTATCGCCGAAATATCGGCGATAATATCGAAATTTAAGTTTATGGTCTTGAGTGAAATTTCACCGACAAAATAATCAGCCAACCAATAAGTATTGCTATGTAAGCTTCTAGTCTTCAACCGCATGACCAAAAGTAGGTAAATTATTGCATAACTTTGCAGTTCCAAACCAAACATTCAGCCAAGTATTTGTAGGTTTCAAAAGACTACTGAACTTAGCATGTGTATCCATTAATTTTGGTACCACTTTATTGTGTGGATTGCTACTCAACTCTTTGGACCAACTTATATGTGGTGTACATCTTGAGGTAAAAACAACTTGTAGATCTAGCAACAAATAATATAAGGTTGAAAGAAACTGGAAAAAGATCGATCACTGACTAACATGATTTAAGTAATTACATTAACATGATATCATACTGAGTTTCAATTGAAGGATTCCTAAAATGAATTTATTTGAGATTGATAAAGAGGGCATTGATATATAAATTTACAAAGTAAACGGTTTAGATTAGTGAAATATAATGCGGATTGGGTCCTACAAGAGTGTCCCTCAAATAATTATTTAAGGGATCCTTCAATAAAAGCTCTCTGCAAATATATATAATTTTTATTTTATTTTTTTATAAAGAATATTTGAACTACAGTGTGCAAGTCTTTTTTCAAGCAAAGCGCCATATTCATTAAACCACGAAGATGCATTAGATCGGGTTGATTTTTGAGCCCATGGAGATCATTAGAGCTTAGTTTGTCTCACGCCTTTCCAAGCATTCTATCTTCTTGTTATAATTGCTGAATTAGTAATCTCAGGGAAGATCACAAGGTATGCGTTTGGGGTTTCTCCAGGGAATGAGTGACTATGACATCAGTATTTCTAGGGCTTAGAGCATCTCCAAGGGAGATGTCAAATACCAAACATCAAATTTAAATTTGATGGCTGATGTGGCAATTTGACATTTACAAACTTTTACACTCCACCCGATATGTCAAATAAATAATTATTGTAACAGTCAAATCATTTAAGATAAAGAATAAAAAAAATAAAAAAGGAAAATAATAAATGAAAGTAATAGTCAGCTGTCTTTAAAAAATAATAAAATATTCATTTGACATCTTGCTTTTGAGATGTCAAAAATAACATCTCAACCTCTAGCCTTCATTCCACATCAGCTTTAACATATCGGTTGGAGTGATGTGAGATGTTATTTCTAGCTGTTAAACATCTATGTGGCACGTTTGACACATCGGTTGGAGATGCTCTTATAGGAAGAAGGATAATAAAAATCTAACTGGTCGCTGCTATCATACTAGTTTGATTTGTAAATTGTACCGTTATGAGTGAGCTTCCCTAAACCTAATGGAGAAGAATGAAATTGAAAAGAAAAATAAACCTAGTATGTCTCTTACCTGAGCCTTTTGGCTTTTAGAGTGCTTCAATTGATTCAACAAGAAAAATTGAAGAACAACTGGAAGAGAAGGAGAAGAGGGAGCTTTAGACTGATGAACGTGAAAGAGAGCGATGGGAAGGAGAAGATTGAAACGAGGAGAAAAGAGACGTGAGCGTGATATAGATGGGGTTATTTTAGGAATTTTGAAATTTTCATTAAAGTCCATCGCCTGTCCAAAACTGATTAGCTGTTTTCCCTAATTGCTTTCTCCCATATCAATTATTCATAATAAGTGATTTTCGTATCTCTTACCAAACTCGCTGGGTTTTCAAAATTTTCAAAATAATCACTTATTATAACCCCAAATAAGCAATGTCAAACGGGCACTAAATAGAAAACAAATTTTATTTTATTTTCCTAGTTGAAATGTATCTTCACAACTCAACATCGATATCACACCTGAAGAAAAAACATAAGCGTAATATATATACAGAGTTATGCTAGAGACACCAACAATAATGTGTGGCCATTTTTTATTTTTTATGCATAGCATCTAGTCTTTTCTTAACAGCACTCGATCGACTACATTATCTAAGTTTATGGATGAGGAGCCATGTGGATCAGTTGCAGTTTCTGCTAGTTTCTTCCACTCCTTAGCCTTCTTTTTCATTTTCTTACCCTTCTCTCCCTCCATCAACTCTCTAACAAGCATCTCCACTCCATCTCTCTTGACATCGTTATCAATCTGCATGCCACTGCTCCATTCATTGCAAGTATAATAACAATTGGTTTGCAGGCCAGCAAAAAATGGCCAGCAGAGCATAGGCACTCCTGCAGTCACACTCTCCATCGTTGAATTCCAACCGCTGTGTGTTAAAAACCCTCCAACTTGTTAGATTTTGGAGAGAGAGAGAGAGAGAGCTTGAGGAAGGAGCAAAAAATGAATTCTGTTACTTTTCTCACGCACTCACTGTGCACTCATAACAGTTGGGAACAGGATATTCCCAAATTACATCATCCAAATCTAGCCATCCATTTTTCTATTCTAATACATCTTAGCTGTCCACTTGGACTGTGATCCAAGGGCTCACATTTAAAACTGTAAATTTAAACTAATTACAAACTAATATCAGCTAAATCACTTATACTTCAACACAACTGATGGGTGGTTAAGGACTTCTTCTTGTGGGCACCAACTTCCTATTAGACCTCTTTCCTTCGTTTCCGCCACAAACTCAGGTGGCAAATATGCAGATTCACCAATAACCAAATCGGGCCTAATTACCCAAAAGAAGTGAAACTTGCTATTTGCAAGTCCCCAGCCAAACTCCACAAGATGTTGCGGTGTCATGACCACTATACTGCCAAAATTCACATAAACAACTGAATTTGGGGCCTTGGAATTTAGCCATTGAAGGCATTCAGTTTCTTCTTTCCATAAACTGTATCCGATAGGGCTCAAAGAATCTTCAAGTCTCACATTTGAAACTGAACTCTTCACACGAACTAAATAATGAAAGAAACAAATGTTTAAGATATTTAAATGACGGATGCCATAGCCAAAATTGTTGCTTGTCTTTGACACTGCCACTGTGGACTTTATTAGCGACACAACCACGAACTGTTGCAGCCAGTAACTGTAAGTAATACAACCCCCTATCTGTTTACCATGCCCAATCTTCTCATGAGTCTTGAGATCCTGGAAAAAATAATGGGTAGAATAAAAAGTAGCAAAAACGTTAAGTGTATCAAGTTAACGTCCAACAGATAATAAATTGCAACGAATATTTAGAACCAAGAGTGCATGGGATAGAGGTAAAGAAGGAGTGAGGTGGATGGTACCTTCATCGGTAACTGGGGAAGGTAAACCATTAGCACTAGTAATATAGGGGTCACGAGGCTGGGGAAGGTAAACCATTAGCACTAGTAATATAGGGGTCACGAGGCTGGGGAAGGTAAACCATTAGCACTAGTAATATAGGGGTCACGAGGGTTATGAGACAACTCATCAAACATATTATCATCATAAGTCATATGATCAGAACACCAGTGTCAATTATCCAAGTATTAGAACCCATACCTGGCATGGTATCGGAAGCACATAGATTTTCAGACGGGGTCGGAGGACGGACCTCATCTTGAGTCATAGTACAGGCGGCCTTGGGACCGTACATACGAGCTTTGTAGTCAGCAAACCAATCGGGATAACCATGCTCCTTAAAACACTTCTCAGAGTAATGATTCCCATTACAATGACAACACTTAGAAGGACCGTCAAGAGAGCTAGGGGTAAAGCTAGAAGGACAAGACCCAGCAGAAGAAGAAATTCTTTTGGGCCATTGAACCTCCTCCAAGCATAGCGGATTGACGGGTGTCTTCCTCCATGACCATGGCATAGGCTTCAAGAGGGGGCGGGATAGGACTAAGAGCAAGGATATGGCTACGGACACCATCATAGGGTGGATCAACTCCTCCAAGAAAATCATAAACTCGATCGGCTTCAATTTCTTTCAGACGACGAGCACCGTCATGAGCACAACTAAACTCATGTGGATGCAGACAATCAATCTCCTGCCAGATGGCATGGAGTTTTTCATAGAACACTTTGATAGATTCACCATTCTGACATGTAAGTATAGATTGTCGTCGAAGGTGAAACAGCCAAGAACTATTCTGAGTCACAATATAGGTCTTTCGAGCGGCCTCCCATATATCAAAAGCCGTATCACCATGTTCAAACAAGGCACGAATTGGCTTAGTCATGGAATTGAAAAGCCATGATTGCACCAAGCAGATACAATAAACACAACACAAGCATGGGCACAAGAACCCTAAAAGGAATTAGGGCACACAGTAGAACACGAGTGGGCACAACACACACAGGTCACCAGAAAGTCAACTCTAATACCAAGTCAAATAATATGGGTAGAATATTTTCAAATATATTTCATTCTCCGAAATGAGGTATTTATAATACAAGGTTACAAACCTTAGTAGGGTTATACTAGGAAATAAAAAGAAGTCATAATTACATAATATCTATACAAAAAAGGAATAAATAAAAACCCAATAGAATAAGAAATAAATATCCTAATAGGACTAGGATATCTATCTCGCCAACAGTGGGTCCTACAAGAGCGTCCCTCAAATAAGGTATTTGAGGGATCCTTCAATAGAAGCTCTCTGCAAATATATATAATTTTTTTATATAAAGGATATTTGAATTGTCGTGTGCAAGTCCTTTTTCAAGCAAAGCGCCATATTCATTAAACTACGAAGATGCATTGGATTGGGTTTGATTTTTGAGTACATGGAGATCATTAGAGCTTAGTTTGTCTCACGCCTTTCCAAGCCTTCTGTCTTCTTGTTGTCATTGCTGAATCAGTAATCTCAAGGAAGATCACAAGGTATGCATTTGGGGTTTCTCCAGGGAATGAGTGACTATGACATCGGTATTTCTAGGGTTTATATGTTCACCCGTTTTAGATTTGTTCTTGTGATGGTAGGGTAAAGTTCCTCATTGCCTTGAAAACCATTGACTGGTCAACAAGTCAACTTTTTTTTGTGTGCGAGCGTGCCACTGCTAGCAATGAAAATCCTAGCAAACTTCTTAAAAATAGATAACTTGCACCCCAAGTTACTGATTTCTAAACAAACAATTGTGAATTTGGGTGAGGAATATCTCCCAAGTAAGTTCTTTTCTTGCCTCAGACTAGTGAGGACTACACAATTTTTCACAATACAAAATTGGTAGTTCTGGCCATAATAAATGATAAGAAAGTGAAATGTCTTAGGCAGAACTGCCTTTTACAAAGCTAAAAAAAAAGAAGGAAAAACCAACTATAGAAAGAGAAAAAGAGGGTTGGACTTCCATTTCTGCCTAGATAGATGCTTCTGATCCAGGCTGGACTGGGTATGCCTGTGCTGGACTGGACTATCAACACCTTCAACTGTCAAGTTTCAGCTGTAAATCAATACCAATGTTCAAGTTTTGGCAGAGCTTTAATTTATTTCAAGTCCTGGAAGGCTTTTTGAACTGGCAGAATTGAAACCTCTTCAATCTATGAGGGGTAGAAGTGGCTAGACTTAATGATTACTGAGCTGGAACTGCACTATGGTACCTGTTCTGCTTGATTAGGGCTCTCCATAAATTTGTTGAGGTTTTCATATTTGGAAAAAACCCAAACTTTGCTTGATTTGGCTTATGCTGAACCAAATTTGTAACGAGAGAATCTCTTTTTGAATGACTTATTTCTCCAAGTCTTAATTGAAGTTAGAGATTCTGAATTGTAGCTGATTTCTTTCTTGTGGCTCAATGAGCTTTTGGTTGCTTCAGTGTTTTGATGGCTTTTGAGATCAAGTGATCATTTTGAGTTTTGTCAATTATGACTTTGAGAGTTTTTGTTTTGATTGATTTTTTTACTGTCTCTGGATCTGTTCATCTCCTCTCATATTTATAGAAAATGCTGGAGTGAGATTTTTAATTTTTAATTTTTAAAATGAGCGGCAGATTTCTCTAAAAAAACAAGATCTTTTATTTTTTAAGTGTCAAAGAAAAGGGAAGTTATCTTATTCTGGCAAGTAAACCATCAATAGTCAGTTCTAAGGCAGTCACTTGTCTGTTTTTCTGGAAAAAAAAACCTAACCCTTCTTTAATTCTAATTGCTCTCTGTAAGAGTTCAAACTGCCGTGATGGTTAGTTTTGATTTTCCAGAAGAACAACTCCCTGCACCCTACTTATCTTTTGAAGAAAATATAGCCTGCTTATCCTTTGGAAATGATGCCTGCCGAATTTCTCTGTATATAGAAAGGGATTTTGATCTTTTCTCTGTCTGCGAAAGACTGGAGAAATTTTCCTGCAAGACTACCTTCATTAATTCCCTGTCAAATTCCTTTGTGACTAGTTGAAATTGTTGACTTTTCAAAGTCAGGTAGTCACGTGGGCTTCCTTGAAAATAGGTTTTCTAGAAAAAATCTGTTGACTTGTTCCTGGGCTTTTTTTAGAGTAATGGTAGTTTTTAGATACTAGGCCAAACTCAATTCCTCTTTTATCGATCTGCTTAGTTGTAACCGCCATCTAATTTGGCTTTTTTTTTACAACTCTGCCATTACGAAAAAAATGTGGGCTTCTGACGTAGATTGGGTTCTCCCTTTTAATCAAAGCCCAATCCTCTGTTCTTTTCTGTTTTGTGAGCCTTTCTTTGCGGAGATGGGCTGACGCTTTTAGATTTCTTTTGGCCCAAACATTATAAGAAGAAGGATAATAAAAATCTAACCGGTCGCTGCTATCATACTAGTTTGATTTCTATATTTTCGATATTTTAGCAATATTATAGCGATATTGTAACAAAATATTGCTGAAGTGTGAGCGAAATTATCGACGTCGATATTTTCCAATATTATCGTCAATATTCTCAATATTTATACGATATGTGCATGGATACGTTTCGAAATATCCGTGATTTGAAAAAACGATAATATCCTCTATATTTCGTCGATATTATCAATATTTTAGACTATTATACGGAGTAATGCTAGAGACACCAACAATAATGTGTGGCGATTTTTTATTTTTTATGCCTAGCATCTAGTCTTTTCTTAACAGCCCTTGATCGACTAAATTATCTAAGTTTATGGATGAGGAGCCATGTGGATCAGTTGCAGTTTCTGCTAGTTTCTTCCACTCCTTAGCCTTCTTTTTCATTTTCTTACCCTTCTCTCCCTCCATCAACTCTCTAACAAGCATCTCCACTCCATCTCTCTTGACATCGTTATCAATCTGCATGCCACTGCTCCATTCATTGCAAGTATAATAACAATTGGTTTGCTGGTCAGCATAAAATGGCCAGCAGAGCATAGGCACTCCTGCAGTCAGACTCTCCATGGTTGAATTCCAACCGCTGTGTGTTAAAAACCCTCCAACTGATGGGTGGTTAAGGACTTCTTCTTGTGGGCAACAACTTGCTATTAGACCTCTTTCCTTCGTTTCCGCCACGAACTCAGGTGGCAAATATGCAGATTCACCAATAACCAAATCGGGCCTCATTACCCAAAAGAAGCGAAACTTGCTATTTGCAAGTCCCCAGCCAAACTCCACAAGATGTTGCGGTGTCATGACCGCTACATTGCCAAAATTCACATAAACAACTCAATTTGGGGCCTTGGAATTTAGCCATTGAAGGCCTTCAGTTTCTTTTTTCCATAAACTGTATCCGATAGGGCTCAAAGAATCTTCTGGTATCTGATTGAGAAGTAATTGGATAGGACCAATGGTATAAAGAGGTGGAATCAGCATAGATGAGAGAGCATCCATAACATCTTTTTCCAAAGCATCAAATGTAAGAAAAACAACTGCTGAAGCTTTATCAACTTCATCTGTTGCTTCCATGCAGAAGTTGAACAACATTTCATCCTGATTTGTAGTTTGGATGAAGGTTGGAAGATCCCTTAGACGAATATCTTTCATCCTTGGAATCCAATCTATGACCTTGTCCAAATACCCGTTTTTCAAACAGCTCTCATCTACATTGACAGCGAATTAATGAATCAATGAAACATTTCATTTGCAACTTTAACAACAAATTCTCGTGTCAAACTGTCTAGCAAACTATGATCTATTGATTAGGTTTTATTCTTGCATAAAAACACAAGTCAGCTGGCATCTTATTTGCATAAAATCTCTATACTATTTATATAGATGTTTCATTCACCATTGAGTGGGACAAGTCCTTTTTCCATCAAAGTGCGATACTGTTTAAAGCCCATGAAGCTGCTTGCAGCAACAGTGTAAAACAGCGTGATAGGGATTCCAAGTTCTTCAGCTGCTGTGATTGTGAACATGGACAAGAAACCGTCTGAAACCATGCAAGTCACCGGAGGAACACTACTTGCCGTC